>OY978441.1:35645771-36232887 GCA_963854805.1 Plagodis dolabraria | reverse complement strand
GCGACTGATTTTATATTGCCATATACAAGGTTTGTATATAAATTCATTTTGTATACAGTTGTGTATTTTTGTACTTACAGCTAAACAATAAGGAGAATAAACCATGGACGGTCCAAACGGACCATCTCCATGTCGTCTCAATGGCAACACCGACGCAGACCCAGCCATGCAGAGGTTACGGGACGACTCTGACAGCTGTCAGTCCAACTGTCAGTGCGACAAGACCCAAGGGGAAGTCAAAGTGAGGAGCAAGAGGTATGGGAGGGGGGCAGTCCAGTCAGGTAAACAATGATTTTAGATTATACTACGTTTCTTATGTATCTCGAGCGGGACTCGAACACATGTCTTCTGATTCCACTTACACAAAGTTTGACCGCTAAGCCACCGCGTCGAGATTATCATCCCATCACCACATTTCGTCAGTTACGTTTTTGGTCGCTGTTAGTAGCAAGCTTATGTGCATCTATCATTGGCAGCTCGATAGGTGACTTAAAACTCTATGGTAAAAAATTAAATTGCTAATGCTAAATAGTTTGTTTTTCAACTTTTATTCATTACAATCGTTATAATTCGCTCCGTTTTTAATTAGAATAAATCGATTAAGATTGTCCTACTTAGTTTTATTACTACTACTTTTATTACTCAATTATTCGCTAAAGATTATCGTTCTGAGAGAATAGTGACGATTTGTTGGGAACAAGTTATTTCTCTATTTAAATTCTGACCTATTGCTTCGTTGTCTGAACGATTGGATTGTGCCCAATGACCTAGATTGATGCGGAATTACTAGAGAACATTAATTAATTTATGTATTACACAAGAATCCCTATCATTCATTACCGCTTCGTTAACTTACACACATAATTTTTTAAAAAACCTAGTTTAGTTTTTGGTTATAATCACAAACACCGATATCCGATTACAAACCAAAGTTAGATAATCAATACTAAGTTTACTTGACAAAAATGGAGGAGGTTGGGAATTCCCTCGAGGTCCACCGAAAGGCGGACGGCGGCGTAGTTGGGGGCTTCGGAGTAATGAGTGAGCGGTCCCGCGCCCCCCTTCATTAGTCGACGACGAAGGAACATCATAGGGTTTTACTCGCTAGGGGCTTTGTGATGTCTAACCTAGTATAGCCCGTCTATTTCTACCAGAGGGTAGATACGCGATAACGCATTTCCCCACGATAAAATAAAGGAATGTGGTGGTTCATCACCAATGGCCTCCTTGAACAAGGTGTCCTACATCGGGATGAATTTGCCATTATCCCCACGCTTGGCAGGCGTCTTGGGGATCGCAGTAGAAGTTGTCAGTTCTTCAGAAGGCGCCGCTTCTCACCTTCCGTTATACCCTCAGTCGCCTCTTACGACACCCACGGCAACCAAAGGGGTGACATTCAAATCCGGTGTCCCTCGGATATATTATGATTACAAAGCTATATTCAACTTATGACATAATTTTTGAAGTGACAGATTTTTTTATGACATGACATAATAACACGAACCTGATAAATATTTACTTATCAACGATTACCTACTCTTAGACCGCGTTATTCAGTGATCAGATAAAACAAAAATTCGTTCTTTGGTTATTGAATGCGTACCTATACGTTTACTTATAATATATATAATAAAATACTCAATATTAGAAAATATTGAGTATTTTATTATTTTATCTTCTTCACTTAAGTTCTTCAATTCTGGAAGGTGGACAGCATCACCTTCTGAGGAACTGCTATCTTAAACTGCGCTCCCCAAAACGCACGCCAAGCGTGAGGATAACCCCCCCCTCAATAATGTTCATCAGTGGAAAATCCTGGCTGCGGCCTTTTGGTCTTATGACTTCGATTTTTCCTGTCACCATGAGTCTTTCCACGTTATCAGGTTTTCTCTGAGCTATGTGACTAAAATACTGCAACACTTGATGGAGACAGATGGTAGATAGTCTTCTCTTGCCTTTAATTCTCATTTACAAAATATATTGATTCGTGCTGTCCATGAAATTCTGAGTAATCGTCGACACACGTACAATTTAAAAGCGTGTAGCGCGTGATAAAGATGCAAGTAAGATTTTGTTTAGTTTTACTTCTTTCGAATCTTCTTTCCTAAAGTAAGTCAACAAATTCATATCAAATGATGGAACTACTTAATGTCATTGAGAGAAGGGACTCTGCTATCGACTCATTGATTGGACTCTAAACAAACAGATCTCTTGTAACAGTCCAACTATTGATTAGGACAGTTTGCTTTGTTATCGCTCCAGAAAAAGATATTTAGATGACGTCAAACAACACATTTGTGGCAACTGCGTACTGTTGCCTTATTCCTTTGACGTCACAATACTGTTTATTTGATCGTGTTATCGCAAATATGTCGCATCGCAAATAAATAGAGAACATTTTTTTTCCGTCTTCATCGCCAGAACTAGCGCATGTTTTGCTTTTGCCCGTTTATCGAAGCAATTCATGTGCTGTTGACATCGTAAATATGTTTACATTGACATATTTAATCTTAAACAGTGTGGGGTCGTCATTAGTTGTCATTTAGCTCAAGCGATTGACTCAGTGATTTATTTATAAAACATAAATAAAAAGGAATATCGTTCACTTGTTTGCGCTCGAGATATATAAGAACCTCCTCTAACCAAGTTTCCTTTGAGAAGGTACATATAGTTTAAACAAAGCAACCTTCTTTGCCTAGATTAGTTCAGTAAATAAAATCGAAGGACCCGTAAACATTGTATATTATTTTGGGGTCTACATCCATTTAACAATAAATTTACGAAGTTCGAATGAAAGATTCTTGAAGTAAAATCCAAACGTTATTTATCTACATTGCAATATAAATATTAGTAATACGCGTATAGTACGTATTTCTCTGCTTAGTATTGTCACAGAATAAAGACAAAGTAGTCTCGTAGGCTTAACAAGTAGAGTTGATGATATAATTTTAGAAGTTACATAATCTTTGGACAACCTTGGTTTGGGTGAGTTACTACGTGGCCAATTGTTTGATAATATTCAAAGTTGGTACTTATAATGGACTTGATCGAATCATATCGAGTATACCTACTGCCATATACTGTACCTGTTTTATTGTATGGCGTCGTAAAATTATGCGGTCGGGTTAAGAATTTGAATGGTTGTAATATTCTATCTAAATTCTTCTCAATTTGATAAATAACTTTTTCATTTCCCTTTTGATTCTATGTTTTGCCTTCAGTATCTGAGATTTAAGGTAGGTAATAGTAATAAGTTCTGTTTTGTTTCAGAGTTTTCAGCCGCCACGCAGCGATGAGCGTTGCAAAAAGCTACCCATACCTACTGGCTACCTTTTTTGCAAAGCTCATAGCTGAGTGGCGGCTGAATGTCAGATAAAGTTGATATCATTTATTTTAAATTTAAGATTATTGCAAAACATAGCATTTCATATCGACATTTTTGTTGTAGTTGTTAGTCTATCCCTTTGTCTACGTATGTCACTTCTCAAGTTATGATCAAAGATGTTTTACAAGTTTAGGCATAGAATTAGAACTCACCAGTAATCACCCTTTTGCTGTTATTTCTTTTTATGAATTACTTTGTTTTTTTTTTGGAAATGTGTTTATTTCATCCATTAGCATTTATTCCATCAAGTTGAGAAAATTATATTGGCCAAGTGGCCGCCGCCAGAGTTGATGAGCTTACTTATCGCATTTTCCATCTGTCTTGAGTTTTTGAACTTAGGGCGACATGTTCTAGCATTCTTGGAGAATATTCTCCTTATGGGCTTCAAGAGTCTGTGGCTTGTTGACTTAAACCCGCGACTTCAATAAACCACATAAAAAGAAGTCTGGGACTTTTTCAACGGGTGATCTGGCCGGACAGTGCAAATCACCAAAACAAGAAATAGACCCGGAAATGTTTCCTTCACAATATTGGCTTCTGGCGGGGTAAACCCATTCATGGCTTGTTAATTTGTATTCTGCGTTTGTTTACGTCACAAATGTCAAAATAGATTTGAAATTTGACGCTACTTGCAAAAGTTATAGGGTTTTCTAACAGGGTGATTACTTTTGCCCCACCTGTTATTATATTGTCTACTATTAGTTGCTTAGCGACTGATTTTATATTGCCATATACAAGGTTTGTATATAAATTCATTTTGTATACAGTTGTGTATTTTTGTACTTACAGCTAAACAATAAGGAGAATAAACCATGGACGGTCCAAACGGACCATCTCCATGTCGTCTCAATGGCAACACCGACGCAGACCCAGCCATGCAGAGGTTACGGGACGACTCTGACAGCTGTCAGTCCAACTGTCAGTGCGACAAGACCCAAGGGGAAGTCAAAGTGAGGAGCAAGAGGTATGGGAGGGGGGCAGTCCAGTCAGGTAAACAATGATTTTAGATTATACTACGTTTCTTATGTATCTCGAGCGGGACTCGAACACATGTCTTCTGATTCCACTTACACAAAGTTTGACCGCTAAGCCACCGCGTCGAGATTATCATCCCATCACCACATTTCGTCAGTTACGTTTTTGGTCGCTGTTAGTAGCAAGCTTATGTGCATCTATCATTGGCAGCTCGATAGGTGACTTAAAACTCTATGGTAAAAAATTAAATTGCTAATGCTAAATAGTTTGTTTTTCAACTTTTATTCATTACAATCGTTATAATTCGCTCCGTTTTTAATTAGAATAAATCGATTAAGATTGTCCTACTTAGTTTTATTACTACTACTTTTATTACTCAATTATTCGCTAAAGATTATCGTTCTGAGAGAATAGTGACGATTTGTTGGGAACAAGTTATTTCTCTATTTAAATTCTGACCTATTGCTTCGTTGTCTGAACGATTGGATTGTGCCCAATGACCTAGATTGATGCGGAATTACTAGAGAACATTAATTAATTTATGTATTACACAAGAATCCCTATCATTCATTACCGCTTCGTTAACTTACACACATAATTTTTTAAAAAACCTAGTTTAGTTTTTGGTTATAATCACAAACACCGATATCCGATTACAAACCAAAGTTAGATAATCAATACTAAGTTTACTTGACAAAAATGGAGGAGGTTGGGAATTCCCTCGAGGTCCACCGAAAGGCGGACGGCGGCGTAGTTGGGGGCTTCGGAGTAATGAGTGAGCGGTCCCGCGCCCCCCTTCATTAGTCGACGACGAAGGAACATCATAGGGTTTTACTCGCTAGGGGCTTTGTGATGTCTAACCTAGTATAGCCCGTCTATTTCTACCAGAGGGTAGATACGCGATAACGCATTTCCCCACGATAAAATAAAGGAATGTGGTGGTTCATCACCAATGGCCTCCTTGAACAAGGTGTCCTACATCGGGATGAATTTGCCATTATCCCCACGCTTGGCAGGCGTCTTGGGGATCGCAGTAGAAGTTGTCAGTTCTTCAGAAGGCGCCGCTTCTCACCTTCCGTTATACCCTCAGTCGCCTCTTACGACACCCACGGCAACCAAAGGGGTGACATTCAAATCCGGTGTCCCTCGGATATATTATGATTACAAAGCTATATTCAACTTATGACATAATTTTTGAAGTGACAGATTTTTTTATGACATGACATAATAACACGAACCTGATAAATATTTACTTATCAACGATTACCTACTCTTAGACCGCGTTATTCAGTGATCAGATAAAACAAAAATTCGTTCTTTGGTTATTGAATGCGTACCTATACGTTTACTTATAATATATATAATAAAATACTCAATATTAGAAAATATTGAGTATTTTATTATTTTATCTTCTTCACTTAAGTTCTTCAATTCTGGAAGGTGGACAGCATCACCTTCTGAGGAACTGCTATCTTAAACTGCGCTCCCCAAAACGCACGCCAAGCGTGAGGATAACCCCCCCCTCAATAATGTTCATCAGTGGAAAATCCGGCTAATACAGTACATTAACAGTACAGTGCGATGCGATTTATACAGTTCCGGGGTTAACTTATAAGGAGTGTTCCATGTCGTCAAAGGAGACGAAGATAAATAATGTACCAAATGAGCAGCCCATGTCGTGACTTAGATTGTTGCTGGTAAGTGCTCCTTCCTTAAGGATCTTAATAGCCATTGACCATTATACATATTAGTGCCTTGATTACCTGAGAGTAAACTACCAACGAGACAATTCTCAAAGAGGGTTGCGTTAGGCAGCCATAAAACAGCTCCTCGCAGAAACCACACAGAGAGGGGCTGAAGCTCGACGACTCCTCGAAGCGATCCGACCCGTACTCGGAGAGTGGGTACAAAGACGGCATGCTCTCTATCAGATTGACACAGGTTCTCATGGGACAGGGCTGTTTTGGGAGATACCTGTGTTACATCGCACGATGGGAGCCCTCCCCGGCCTGCCATCAGTACGGCTGCGTGGAAGACACCGCCCAGCACGCATTGGAGGCATGCCCAGGAGGAGCGGGACCGCGGCGATCCCTGGTCGCACTGGAGGCATGCCCAGGAGGGGCGGGACCGCGGCGATCTCTGGTCGCGGTTGTGGGGTCCGACCTCTCCTTGCCGGCTATCACCGTAAAGTCGGTGACGAGAGGTCGTGAGAGGCGGTGACCTCGTTTTACGAGACTATTGTCTCACAGAGGGAGACGGAGGAGCGGGAAAGGGAGATAGATCCTTTCTCTGTTCCGCTCCGTAGAGCGCGGATACGGACGCGAACCGATCGTGCTCACACTCAGAGAATCTGCCGTGGGGACGGCCTGCATCAGGCTGAGATCCTCATGAGGTGTGGATGCCCTCGTGTGCTGGCATCCCACAAAGCGGCAATGGGGGGGAGTTATTCCCAGAGGCTGGGCCCGTTCAAGTGGGTAGCGACGTCGAAGGGGGGTGCGGATGAGAGTGCCAGTGACCCTGCCACTAGTCGATGACGACGGAACACCATGAGGTTTTTAGTTGGTAGTGGAGTCCCTATTGCCCCTGAGCCCGACATAACCACTCGCTCCCCGGCGGGTGTGTGTGCCTAAATGCGAGACGAGTGAGATGTGTTTCCTTACGACGAGTGAGATTGTTGTTCGTATAACGATTTGAAACAAGCTTAAGTTAATCCCAATTAAATATAGTTCAAGTGATATTATCAATATTATCTCGAACTAATAATGGTATTGTAAAAGGTCACAGAAATATTTATTAACTGATATGATATTTAAGATTGCGACTGACACGGTTCTAACACGTGATTACTTACAATATAAGGAATAAATTACTCACATATTTTATGTATACGATACACTGTATTATTATTTCTAAAAATTAAATATCCTAAACTCGACATGTTTTTGTTAATTTGCGATCTTAATAGCCATTGACATTATACTGTGCCACAGATATGGTATTGTTCACTACTTATACTCGTATTGTATAAAATACAGTAGGTAGGTCGCTTTGAGAGTCTAGCATAGACCGAGACCCTGTGGTAATGCAAAAAGAAGAATTTTATAAACAATAATTGTTACTCAACCTTTTTACTATCGACAATTAAAAAGGGGTGGTACTTTACGTTGTGGCCCGGTACGAGTTAGTCCGAATTTTTGTTGTGACGTTGTGGATCGCTTTGAAAACCTTATTACACTGTGGCCCGAAAAAAGTTCTCTTTCAAAACTAAGTACTTGATTTGAGGCGTGACAATAACAAAAATAATAGAACAGGAAAGTACTGGCACTGGCCGGCGGTGGACCCTCGTAATATTTATGGAAAATATTTCTAGTCACAATAAAAAAATATTTTGTACGAGTAAGGATTATTGTATCACGACGAATGAAAATTTTTGCCTGTTTAATTGCGACTTAAAAATTTAGTCGTCGTGTGAGGTGCGAGGCCATAGGCGATGACTTGTCGTCCACACTTACGTCGCCACTGAGGACGATATTGATTATGTTCATGTAGCTCTCTTTTTTTTATTAATTTAATTATTTAATTAATTGCAAAAAAGAGATTGTGTACGGTTTTTGTTCGAATAACGAAGTGCATTATAACGTATTGATTTCGTTCGAAATATAAAGAGATTTCCTAAGGAACTCGTGATAGCATTGAATTACGGAGAGGTATAATAAAAGAGAGATTTTTCACCGGAAACTAATTCCAACAATGAAAAATATGTAGTAACGATTTTCGAAGCAGTGATGGCTCAGTGACATTGGCTATGGACTGCCGCGCAGCAAGTCCATGGTTCGAATCCCGCCGCGGGCTTGAGCTTCACCGCATGGTAGAAGGGCTTTTTGCGAATGCCCGCCTGGCTAGCGATCACCCTCAAGTTAAAAATCTGTCGCCAAGCACCTAACGGTGTGTTCCGGCAGCAGTCCTTGAGAGCCAGTGAAATTACAGGCATATGGGACTCAACAACTATGTCTCAAGGTGACGGGCGCAGTGTCATTCGTCACTTTTCACGAAATGCATCTGTTATAGGCAGAGGAAACCGCTTAACATCAGGTGGGCCTCGAGATTGTTCCGTCTCAATCACGTAAAAAAGTAAAAATAAAAAAAAAGTAACTTGTAGAAGTCGGTCCATGACAATGTGAGGTAATTGGTTTTTAATCAGCATGGTACCAACTTCTACTAGTTATTTCTTACTTTTAGTGTTGGAAGTCGGTTCCGTTTTTTTTGAATAATATTTTTGATCATTTTGAAGGTGAGCTCTCCATCAAAAGATCATTATTTGGTTTCAGAAAAAATATGTGTAATGTACGGACTACGACGTTTCGGTACCAAATCCGTTGTGAAGGATTGTTCGTAACTGCTTTATTCACTGCAGTTTTACAATTATTTTTAGTACTCGTCCTCAACGATTATGAGTTTTCACATATAACCTTCCCTAAAATGTGACCAATTATATCCTTAACAAATGCATTGAAAATGTTTAAATCAGACAATCGCATCCATGGAAATAGTATTACTTTCTCTAATATTCGCGAATTTTGGACAAACAAAAGGTCGTAGCCGCCACATTCAGCGCGCATTGATATTGAACTTTATTTAATTCATGTTTTGTATTATTTTCCCTTATAAGCTCCTAATAGATCTGAATCGCCCCTTAATGTTGTTCTCATTTGTTTCAGGACTCACACACGAGTGCGGGGTGTTCGGCGCTATCGGCACGGGAGACTGGCCGACACAGGTGGACGTGGCCCAGGTCATATGTTTAGGATTAGTAGCGTTGCAGCACAGGTACAGTAATATAGCTTGTTTTACTGTCATCTTATTTACTATAGTAATTTATTATTAACAGCCGGTATATACTAAATCGTTGCTATGGAAGGGCGTTTGAACAAATGTTTTTGACAGCTGTCAAAGGTAACTGTATTACCTATGACAGCTGTCAAAAATCCAAGATGGTAGATTCAAGACGATCACTATACAGAGCACTACGAAGAGTGCCTCATAGTACTTACTCGTGGATAATTCATTTTGGATATTATAGTTGTTCCATGACGCCCTATTGAGCCAACATATGATGTATTTTATGATAAGAACTACCTATCCTGGAAAGATAATGCGAGCTAAAGCTGATTTAACCCCCTCGTCTTGCATCAAATATAAACGGTTCTATGTTTTTAACGTAACCTCATAACTCCGTCATTTTAAAAATAAATGTTTTTACGTGTATACTTATTACTTACTCCCCCCCCCCCCCAGTGGGGTGCCGGGCTAGCATGTCACCCCGCTATCTCTACCCGTGGGTGTCGTAAGAGGCGACTATAGGTAACACACTAGAAGGTGGGTAGCAGCACTTTCTGAGGAACTGATATCTCACGCAGTGATCCCCAAGACGCCTGCCAAGTGTGGGGATTATGGCAAACCCCCCATATATGAGGGCGGCTGTGTTCAGCAATGAACAATCAGGCTGATACAGTACAATACAGTTCTTACTTTCAGATTAGTTGCATAGGAATTTCGATCAAAATCGGTTCAGTAGTAGTCATCCAAGTTTATTAAACCAAATTGCGTGTGTTTGATTCCTTCCAGTTGTGAAAATCGGATATATGTTCTAACATAGACGATAAATATTTAATTAAAATCATGATATTATTTTATATCACCCTATATAAAGTCTCAACTTAATTGACATAACCTACAATATTTATGCTCGACATAATGCTAACGACCTATTTATCAACACAAGAGGCCATTGCTAACTCCGACTTATCAACTTTTTTTACAGGGGTCAGGAGTCGGCGGGCATCGTGACGTCAGAGGGGAAGAACGCCCGGGCGTACAACGCCCACAAGGGCATGGGCCTTATAAACAATATATTCAACGATGAGGCTATGAAAAAGCTCAAGGGAAACCTGGGAATTGGACATACTAGGTAAAATTATCGACTAAAACTATCGACGTTAGTTTTTTTTTAGTTAGACAGTAGACAACACTACTTTTTAAAGAAATCATGAGGACATAGAAATGTGATCTCTCATGCCAGTGCCTGTGTTTCCCAGCGGCTAGAATAAGAAAGGGTTGGGGGAGAGGATAGAGTGGGGGTGGGGAGTTGCGAGGGCAGAGGGAGGGAGTGGAGGGAGTACAGGAATAGACCTAAGACTTCGAAGTGTGTGGAAAAAGGTGAGAAGTTGTTTTTATTTAATACTTGGTGAGCCAGAATAAAGTTTTTCAGTAACAGGATTGCTGTTTCGTCTAAACTGTACATACGTGTATTTTTGTATTCATATAAAAAATGGCGGAAAAATCGTATTTTTATGTACTTTGTGGCAGGTTTGCACGAGGGAAGGGTATTTTTCGAATAGCCTGGCTGACTATCACTCTCAAGTAGGAAAACTGTCGCCAAGCACTTTAGGTTCTGGCAGCTGTCTATGACAAAAGCTAGGCTATCAGAAACAGTACTGGCAAATCGAAAAGTATCCAGAGAAAATCGGGTATCAATATTATAGGAAACATAAAGGAAATTGGAATTGGCAAAGTTTATTCAAATTATTTGTGCTATTAAAAAAACAGTCACACTCTCAAGAGGTGACTTAGCATCCACGTTTCGCTTGACATGTTTTGGTTTCATACAATAGGGGTTGAGCATGTTGCCACCATCCGGTCACAGTTCTAAACTCGGACGACTACTGGACTTTTCTTGATCAAATATCCCCAATAATAATGTGTCTGATCGACGATGGAGGGTCGAAATACAATTCAATACTGAAGGAGCAAAGTTAAAATAAGAGATCCAGCGCGTGTTTGCTTTACTAACTCCCTAAAGGTCATCACTCATCATAACATAACTTGCAATTCAATTTACGGCTTTAAATCTTGTGCATTGTAGTACACATGCTAGTGGGGTGCCGGGTTAGGATGTCACCCCCCCATTTCTTCTCGTGGATGTCGTAAGAGGCGACGAAGGGAAAAAATACCGAAAGGTGGGCAGCAGCGCCTTCTGAGGAACTAATATCCCCAAGACGCATGCCAAGCGTGGGTTTTACCGCAAAACCCTAACATAATAATGGTGGAGGCTGTGTTCAGCAGTGGACAATGCGGCTAATACAGTATAGTATACATTATAGAATGAAAGAGATGAGGGCTCGTTGCAAGACCGCTTGGTGTTCGTGCTCCGTTGGTAAGCATCTAACTGTGTAATTCGACAGCTATCGTTGGGAGCCAATTTTCAAAGGTCTAGTTTGCTTATCATATGAGTTACAGGCGAAATTATGGACTTTCCTATAATTGTTTTTAAACCAGATATTCGACGTCTGCTGCATCGGAGGAGGTGAACTGTCAGCCGTTCGTGGTCCACACGCAGCACGGGGCGCTCGCCGTCGCGCATAACGGGGAGCTCGTCAACTGCAGCAGTCTCAGGAAGATGGTATGTACCTAACAAGGGGAGGTTCTCTAGTGTTCAACGCGTGCTTACGGTGAATTATGATGTTGTGTATAGATAACGGGAAGCTCCTCAACTGCCGCAGTCTCAAAAAAATATATCTTGTACTCGATTTAAATATTTAAGTAAGTATTTTTTATATTTATGTTAAATAGGCCTGATAAAAATTAAAGATATGTACCCGTGGGCCCCAAACTAGGCTGTGCCTGTATCTTGGGCACCCAAAGTGTTGTCTGAAACATTTGGCATAGGCCGTTTAAAGATGTACGTACCTACGGACTCAACATTGCTTAAATACCTACTAGTAGTAGCTAAATGCACATGCTTGTGTTTTAATAGGGCATTTAAACATGGGATGACATAGTAATATGGATGTTTAAATGAATTAGCTAGATAAAAGCAAGAATATCATCATACCCGGCTAGCGACAATTCCAAAAATTTAAATATACCTTAGGAAAAGGCCACAGCTAGCTACGGTAATGCACGTTCCAATTAAGAAGTGAAAAGGACAGGAACTTTCCCGATCCGGAGCAACTTACCATGACACTATTATAACAAAATGTATTACGAGACCAACATTAAAAGATAGATCCTACCCCCAAAGCAAATTGATCTTTGCAAACCTAACTTTTACATATCGGTATCTAACTCAATAGAAATTTATTGTTATCTTGTGAATAACTCTTTATTGAAACAACAAAATTTATACAAATATATTATTAGACTAAGTGCTACAATGGGTGGACTTATCGCTCAAAGCGATCTCTTCCAGACAACCCATTTGTAAGAGATATTACATAAAATAAGGCGACTCGGTGGTTTTACAATATTAAACATCTAATACACTTATCAGACTAAACTTAAAATAGAAAACTTGAAATACCATCAGTACTAATATTATAAATGCGAAAGTAACTCTGTTTGTCTGTCTGTTACACTTTCACGCCAAAACTACTGGACCGATTTGAATGAAATTTGGTATGGAAATAGTTTGAGACCCGGGAAAAAACATAGGATAGTTTTTATCCAACTGCGCAAAAAGAGGTAAATGTTTTTGCACGATAACCGACATATGCGCCCTGAAAGCTAGTGTATAATATATTCGATCCTTACCGGTTAAATCTGAAATAATCAGGGGGAGGTTGTTCAGACACAAACAACTGTTGTGCCTGAATCATCTGGTTTGAGATGGACGTTATTTTTTATTGTTTTTATAGACCTGCTAAACTTTGGGGTTTTCTTATAATTGTTGAAAGTGGATATAGATGTTTTCATACTTATCTATTCTTATCTAATTTTCCCAGGTGTTAGGCAGAGGTGTGGGTCTGTCCACCCACTCTGACTCGGAGCTGATAACGCAGGCGCTCTGCCTGAACCCGCCCGAGGGAGAAACCAACGGCCCCGACTGGCCGGCCAGGATCAACCATCTCATGAGGTGAGCACAGCTGCGTTGGAATTTACACCTTATTCCTATTCATATAGATGTCATTTATTTCAGGCACATATTATTATGTGGTGTTCAGATGGCGATGGGGGATTTTGATAATGTCCCTCTCTCTGGCTAGCATCCACCCTCTAGTAGAAAACATGTCGTCAAGCACCTAACGGTATGTTCCGGCTGCTGTCCTTGAAAGCCAGTGATTCTTGACTAGCCTGAACAACATCTTCGACCTAATTATCTTTATCTAGTACAGTTTATAGGCTCAGATTTTAAACACTATCAATTTTTATTATCTAATATTTATAAGAAAAAAATATAACGGCAATTATCGTCTCCTTTGAGCTCACCTCTATGTAGAGAAGTTCAACATTTAAACAGTTTTATCGCGCTTGTAGCTGAGGTTTGGTAATAATTCTACACGGACATGGAATTCGCGGTGTTTATAATATTGCTCGAATTATCTTGAAAAGTTGTAGAACACTAAAGCGCTTTATTCCATAAGTTACACCTGAAACTGTCAAAAATATTCTAAATGTTGTTTACCATCATAATTATGATTGAACCTGTATGGACACGGCATTTTTTAATTTTTTCAAAAGGTTGAGGGAAAATGTCATACATAAAGTTTTTTAAATTGGTCCAAAATCGTGTATAAGATATTACAAAAATGAGTAACTTATTAATCATGCTTCATCGCAGCGTCATTTCATAGCCGCGGTAAGCGACATATGAGTATCTAATTGAGAACTTTTACTCTACGACTCCGGAAGTTACTTCTGCTTCGCGCTACAGACGTAGACTTCGCCGGTGCATACGTCACGGTTGACGATACGTTTGGGCGGGGAGCTTCCCGGTCTAGGGGAAATGTTATCTATTCAATAAGTATAAAAAAAGAACGTCTAAAATATTTTCCAAATGTCGCTTATTTTACGAGATCTAGTTACAATAGTAAAAAGAGCTAGCAAAAAACCAAAGTGTTGATATTTTGACTTTTCTGTCATAGTCCTCAGTGTTGATCTAAGTTCCAAATTACATTTTTTTTTTATGCCTGATAGGTTAGCCCTTGACCACTATCTCACCTGATGGTAAGTGATGATGTGGTCGAGGATGTTGTTCAGGCTAACCTAGAGTTACTGGCTCTCAAGGACAGCTGCCGGAACACACCGTTAGGTGCTTGGCGACAGATTTTCAACTTGAGGGTGCACTGAGAAAAATTTCATGTTTTGACATACGTAATTTTAGCCTCAGCATACGTATTTCTTGTTTAAAACGTGACTAGCGTACATAAAGATGAGACAACATGACGTATAATGGCCTTGCTGTAACGAGCATTGTACATTACAATAATGTATGAAAATCATTCGTTCATTCATTCATTCAATGATGTACTGTCATGCAAATAAGTATGTAACATCTTGACAAAGTAAGGATGTTACTTACGTAGATCCTGGTGCAGCCTACTTACGATAAGTATGTTTCCTACGTTTATTATGTTTACTATAAGGAGGTAGTCTACGTCAAACTTGCTACAGCCTATTAATGGTAAAGGTGATTCTGGCGTTTAACATGCGTCAGCTTACGTACTGTAAGGAGGTTGCCTACATCAACTTTGGTACAGCCTATTTATGGTAAAGATGTTCCCTACGTTTACCATGTATTGAACTACGTACAGTAAGGTGGTGGCCTACGTCAATATTGTTGCAGCCTACTTATGGCAAAGATGTTCCCTGCGTTAGTCATGTATCGGCCTATGTACAGTAAGGAGGTACCGTAAGTCAAATTTGATGCAGCCTACTTATAGTAAAGATGATCCCTACGTATCTCATGTATCAGCCTACTTACAGGAAGGAGGTTATGTACACCAATCTTGATGCAGGCTACTTATAGTAAGTATGTTCCATACGTTTGTCATGAAGTGGCCTACATACAGTAAGGAGATTGCGTACGTTAATCTTGATGCAGCCTACTTATAGTAAGGATGTTCCTTATATTTATAATGCATCGTCCTACGTACAGTAAAGAGGTTGCGTACGTCAATCGTGGTGCAGCCCATTTACTGTAGGGATGATCCTCATATGTATCATGCATCGGCTGTATTATAGTAAAGAGGTTGCCTACGTCAATTTTGGCACAACCTACTAATAGTAAGGATTTTTCATATATTTATCATGCATTCGCCTATGTAGAGTATGGATATTACATATGTACATAAACCTGGACCATTATTACACTTAAGATGTTATTAAGAGCACCATTTGTAGTATACAAAGGTAAACCTCTTTACTATATGAAGGTTGCTCCTGGTTTATTTATGCGCATTGGATTACAATTTGTGCACCCTACTCTACATAGATTGATGCATTCTATACGAAGAAAAGATCCAAACCATTAGTAAACTGCACTAAGGTTTACGTATACAACCTAGCTGTACAAAGGCTGATGCACGATTTAAGTAATTATTCTATATGCAGGCTGCACCTGTAATAAGACAGTAAATAAGCATATTAAATAAATAAATTCATAAGGTTAATAAAAATTTATTATCATCAATTTGTGATCTATTTATTGAAAACAATATACAAAATTGAAAAATATTTAGGTCCATTATCAATTATCAATTTAAGTTGAAAGACAGCCTAAGGTGGTACATGACATTATTAAGGACGTGGTGGAAAACTGTCAAACCTCAGATATCAGGCTTAAAAGACATGCGTACAACATTTCACGGAGTTTGAAAAATTTATCTTCGACATGGTCTCCATATACATTTTATTTTTCTATGCGGAATCAACAATGTATGCGAGGATCAAAGCAGTGCGGCGCACAGTTACAGTTTCAGATTCACCATCTGGAATAAATAAATATTTTATGAAATTTGTTAAATAAAAATGACACTCCCTAAAAAGTATTACCAAGAAGTTAGGAAACAATAGCTTATTAATGTCAGACTACACTCGCTATACCACAATAGTTAATTGTGCTGCACTTGTAGCGTTACGTTTCCAGCTTATTTGTAGTCGTCGGGTATATTCTAAGGGTATTTAAAGTACTTACCACTAGCACTAGTCCCTGGAGTTATAAGAAAAGCCCCTCATTATTTTTTTGATATATATGGTTGAGATCTTGTAAAATCTGCAATCAAATAACATTAAGATAATAATTCCACTATGAAAGTAATATGAAACATAAATATGAATTATGAAAGTAAAATATCATGTAGGTTTGAAAATTTAACATACCAAAATATACCTTGGGGTTATCGGAGAGTTGGATTGTCATAGGTAGTCGGATGTGTTCTTTATTCTCATAATATTTCTTTAACACCAGTATCAGCAGTCTTTTTCGAGGATTTTTGTACTCAGTGTCAGGTATTAATATTATTTTTAGCCAAGTCAATTTGTCTTCTAATAAAGTAGCATCTGTAACAATTGTGTAGACTTCATTTACATAAATATATTTGTTTTATGTTTAACCGGCCTTGGGATGCCCGGATAAAATTGCACCATCCATATCTTTCTGTGGGAGTTGCAAGTGGCGACAAAAGGGAAAATATCACAACTTGGACAGCTGCCTTTTCCGAAGAACTGTCATCTTACAAACGAGCTCCCAAAGTTGCTTGCCAAGCATGGACATTATGGCAAATGAAATGAAATAAAATTATTGCAATTATAGCCCCCTTTCTTAATAGAGGGAGGCATTTGTTCAACGTTTGACTAAATCATTTATAACTAAAGACTTTAAAAAAACAACAAAGTCGCTTACCTGTGAATGTTGCCGTTTAGCATTTGAATTCACTGGTTGCCGGATAGCCAGGCTGTGTCTTTGGCCTTTCTTTATACACACAGACCCACTTTGAGGCGACTGAACCCCTTTCTTCGTTTATTCAAATTTGATTGGTGATAAATTGATTTTGGAAACTTTGTAATAAAAGATTTTTTATAAATAATCACTGTTGAAAACATTTAAATGCGCGCGTGACGCGATTGCCACGGTCTCGCAGAAAACTAATATTATAGCTGTTGCATTACGCTCCAGCCAGTATTGCCAGCGTGTAAATCAAAATCAGCCGAGTATTCACATAAAAATATTTAAATATTAATACAATTATATATTAACTTTGATATCATTGATGCATTGCTTAGACTTTTCAAAACCTATTATAATAACAATTGCTCCCCGCAGTTTCATCCATGTAGACAAAACAATCCATGTTTAGTAGTATTAGATTAAATATTTATAAAAAAAACTGAACACTTCCTTACGCCCTCAAAAGCTCTGTTTTACAATTAGTATGGCTAGATTAGGAAATACCAAAATCTTCAGGTGAGAATGTGGCTAAATGCTGTTATAAATAAAAAAATATGTAATTTTTCCTGGTCAAGAACAGTAACATTAGTAATGCTAAGTTTTAATAAAACACTTAAAAATATAAAAATATATCCAATGTCGATTCCGCCTAATTTTCTTGCTAAGCCGACGTGACGTCACACGGAAAATTAGGCGAAATCGTCACTAGTTATATTTTAATAGTTTTGAAGAGTTTTGTTAAAATATTAATTTAATGTTTTTTTTAATATTTTCAAAATATTTGATATTATTATATTTCCGCAAAGTAACGCCTGAATCGATTCATTAGAAATACTAAGGTTAGTAAGTAAGGACGAGAATGTATATTTGTTATATTTATATATATATATATATATACGCTGAAATTGCTGGACCACTTTGGATGAAACTGAAATATAAATAGAAATATAGATAGTTTAGGTCTTAGATAAACACAACGCAAACTTCCTACTATCATAATCATCATGACCATCATCACTTTTCATTATTGCCTACGTGAATGATACTGCGGGATGCAGTAGGTATATACCAAACATATTTTTTTAAAAATAACAGAAAAAAAACCTTATATCAATTTTTTATTCTATATAGTCAATAGTATACTATAAATCATCTCATCAATGTATTACTTTTTATTATTTCTGTGCTTATTGAACTATTATGATGAAAACACCACGTAACGATACCGATATAAGCAACGTTATATATATGTTGTATGTGATGTAAAAAATGAGGCACAAACTAAAAGTACAAATGCACATAATAGACATAACTAAAGAAGTACCAAATCGAAATATGGGGTTTCAGTGCAGAGTAACTAGTTTTTATTTATTTGCACGCGTTTAACAATTGATTTGTTTGTATTTTATACGAACATGAGTACGAGCGCAAATTTGATTGTAAATGAAGAAATATTGAAATAAGCAATGGTCGAAAATCAGCGTTTATGAAACATTGCTTTCGTATTTTTTTATTCGGCATCTGGCAACACTGATCTTCTGTCGTAAAACAATCTTTAAAATGTCGAGGGAACAGTATATTATTGCGCCCGTAACATTTAAATAATGTTCAAATGCAGTATGTCTAAAAACGTTTAATGATGTTCCCTACGTTCATCACGCATAGGCCTACGCGCAGTAAGTAGGTTACTTAAATGAATTTTACGTAAATTTATTGAGCATAAATTCACGTACGGTAAATAGTTTTTCTACGTCAACCTTGAAGCTGCTCACTGCTGTGGTAAAGATCTTTCTTACGAAATCATGCATCAGCCTACGTACTGGAAGGAGCTTGCATAATTCGCTTACTTATATCGTGCATCGGCCTACGTACAGTAAGGAGTCTTAGCGCAGTCTACTTAAATGTAACTAATAATGTTTTCTACGTACCTACATCATGCATCAAGCTACGTACATATAGGAGATTGTCTACTTATACCTTGTTGTTGGGTACTCACAGTAGGAGTCTGTTTCCAAAATACTTACAATAAATAGACGATCTACTTATAGTCACGACGCAAACTACTTGAAACATTATTTTTTTTAGTAAAGACGTTTGTGTCATCCTGTTAATGTTGGAGTACATTTATAAAGATGCGACAGCATAATGTAATGTTCTATCTGTGACGTCATATCCATGGACTACTTCCTAGAATGTATCTGCCTATATCGGTTACGTATGTTGAGTCTTGTTGACGGACCCGACAGACGGGTACGTATTTAACGGCAAGATCAGTACACAACATGTTGTAACTAAGTGACGTGTTGATACGCTTCAACATTATTTTGTATTATCCAACATTTTTACGGCTGTAGATTACGTATTTTAGATAAAACTACACATACATTGTGAAAAGACTTCGCTACATTTCATTTTTTTCTCAGTGTGGTAGCTAGCCAGGCGGACATTTGCAAAGTGCCCTACCACCATGCTGTAACGACTGCCATCCTAAGACAACAACCGGGACCGACGGCTTAACGTGCCCTCCGAAACACGGAAGCGCTCAGTAGTAATGTCACCAGCGGTCACCCATCCAAGTCATGACCGCGGCGGACGTTGCTTAACTTTGCTGATCGATTCAGAATGGCTAAGCAAACTTGGCTACGAGCGCTTCAAAACTGGACTTTACTGTATTCTCAATATTTTCCCACAGACTGGCCCCCCTGAGTTACTCGCTGGTGATAATGCTGAAGGACATAATATACGCCGTGCGAGATCCGTACGGGAACCGTCCGCTGTGTCTCGGCAAGATTCTACCGCTCGGATCCTCGTGTAAGTTTCACGTTTGTAACACAGAAACAACACTTTTTTTATGTGATTGTTACGGAGCAAGCACGGGGCCTACCTGATGTTAAGTGGATTAACCTCTGCCTATAAAAGATGCTAGATGCGATATATGTGATGAATTGCACTGCGCCCGTCATATTGAGACATACAATTGTTAAGTCTCATGTGCCTGTAATTTTTCTGGCTCTCAAGGATTGCTACCGGAACACACTGTTAGGTTCTTGGCGACAGATTTTCTACTTGACCCTCAAGTAGAAAACGTCGACGACTACTGAAACTGACACGATTGTGTAATTATTTACTTATAAATCTAATTGAAATTAGGAAAAAGTCGATTAGGTATACACATTTGTTACTAACTAAAGCTCTTGTTAACCTAAATCTATCTGTTGATAACAGATTTACTTAGTAACAAAATACGCAATCGCGACACATTTTTGTTCTCGGATTTCCATCATAACAAATTTCATAATAATTTGGCCTGCTGGACATAATCTTATATAATACCATAACAGTCTGATAAAAATAATCATCATTAGGTTTTAAAATATGTATAATTTTGAATACTATAATGTAATTTATAAATATGATTACAAGCACTATCGCGTGCTAAGCGAAAATCATATCAAACAAATTATGTTAGTTGATGGCCGCGCACCGTCCCCTATGACGGTTAAAGTAATACAATTGGAGCACAAAGTTTCGGCAGAAATGCCAATGTCCAGGTGGCTGAGATGGTGTTAAGCATCCGACGCGATATCGGAGGACGCGGGTTCGATTCCCGCCTTGGGCATAAAATTTTGTACTCCAATAATTTGTTTAATATGATTTTCGCTTAGCACGCGATAGTGCTTGTAATCATATTTATAAATATAGAAGGGTAGCGACATCATACCGAGAGTTAAGTGTTTGAAAAAACACTTCTTTCGATCAGATGAAGTCTAGTAGTCTGGTTGATGGCCGCGCACCGTCCCCTATGACGGTTAAAGTAATACAATTGGAGCACAAAGTTTCGGCAGAAATGCCAATGTCCAGGTGGCTGAGATGGTGTTAAGCATCCGACGCGATATCGGAGGACGCGGGTTCGATTCCCGCCTTGGGCATAAAATTTTGTACTCCAATAATTTGTTTGATACTATAATGTAATCCCGTGAGTATCGTTCTGGGATCATTTAATGTGTTCTAACTGAGCCTCGTGGGACTGCAAGCCTAGAATAACAACCCCCATATCTTCCTGAAGGCAGCGCCTTCTGAGGAATATCCCCAAGACGCCTGCCAAGCTTGGGGATTATGGCTTCTTCATAAATGGGGGAGACCTTTGTTTAACAGTATACGTTCCGGTTACGTGATAATGATGATATTCTAAATGCGGAAGTTCTCTGATATATTCATGTTGGCGGAAACTGATTCGTCCGGTTCCGTAAGACACATCTCCTCTACGTAAGCTGTTCAGTGTACTTTATATTGAACTCTATACTACAACGCACGCTGTACAACGCCGTATCGGCATCCATTCCACTCGGGGCAAGGTCGTTGTTAGTCATGGGAGTGAGGGGCAGCTACATGGATACGGTGCTGAGTGGACACGTGTGCGTCGTCTTGTACAACCATGTTTGTAGGGTAATCTTTCACAGCAATAAAAATGTATATGGAATTGAATTATGTTTAGTAATTTTGTTGAAATCATAAATGTCATACATAGATCACGGTTTAAATAAAAATATACAGCGAACCGAATGCGATGGTGAAGCGTTTATGTTTTGTTATGTACATAGTTTCTTGTCTCTAACCACATAGAAATGAGAAAGTCCTTTTGCATTTTTATTAGTAAAAATATCAATACGCTTCGCCGCTCTTTCGATTAGCTAGGACAAGGATTTAAGACAATTCCTACTGTGCAAATTCGAGTTTCGTTTGCTTCAATGAAGCGGTTTGTATTCATCAATATTGCTGTTTTCAATCGCGATCGACTTTGATCCACAGAAAAATAAGCCACACTTTCAAACGACTCGCATGAACTAAGCACATTATTTTCCTCTATTCTGTGTCTTTTATCTCAGTAATATATCATACGAAATATAATTCCACCACATTTTGCTAAGACAGATAAGTTTAACTTAGAGAATGCTGTCTATAATTGTAATCATTATTTACTTTAAACGTTGATGAATTGGTGTGTATCTGCCGCAGCTAACTAGATTAGACAGCCGTTAAATGAACAGTGTACCCTTTTTACTAAACGGCGCCGTTTAACTAGCGGTCGAATAATCCTGAATATTCAGCCATTCAATCAAGCATTGGATTTACAACGTTTAATTTAACGTTTAAAACATTTGCATATATTATTTATCTAATGTAATTAATTATATTATTATTTGACATTTTACCAGATTCTCTGTCACATGTTTTATTTCTAATGGAAATTTTAATTGTTATGGACATTTCTCTTGTTAATTTATTTTATTTATGACGGATCGAAGATACTTGGTAACATTAATTCAAATATTGTTTCAAAGTTATTGCTAACTTATATGGTATATGTAATAGATGAAATCTTTTGATAAAACAGTATTACTTTTAGGGTCATGGATTTTTGCATGCCTAATAGCTAAATATGGCAGCACTCTTATTTATACTAAACAGATTTAATACCTATATTGCAATAAACGATTTGATCTTATTAAACTACTTAGTCTCGGCCACGTCATTGAATTTGCGCAACTTTTTCTGTTGTATTGCCGGAACGCTCGTCGTCGCACCTATATTTAGACGATAGCCCTAGTCCTTTTATAAATGGCCTAAGCATCAGACAGCCAATTCATTAGATGTTATATGAGACGTTAAGGCTGAATTTTATTCAGGTCGTTAGTTAAACGGCGCCGTTTAGTAAAATCTAGGTTGTTAACAGCTGATTAAGCTAGTTGGTTGCGACATATCTGTTATTCAGTGCATTGTTATATAATTACAGTATGTTATTGAATGATCATTTTTCAGATGTCTACAAACAGTCGTCAGCACAGCATGCCGCGGGTAACTCACAAACCATCCACTATTATAACATTGCTAACTGGGTGAGGGTGTACTAACAACTATGTGTGACCATTTTGTTTTACATTTTGCTTTCGTTGAACCTGCAGAGAATAGAGTATATGCATGTAACTTCCTTGTCTGTAAAAATATATCGTCGGTAGACATATTAATATTTCGGATGGAAAGAGTACGTTCCGATGGCCGAGTGGTTTAGGTATCCTGCGCGAAATCGGAGGACGCGGGTTCGATTCCCGCCCGGGTCATAAGTTTTGTGCTGCGTTCATTTGTAAATGTGTTTTTAGCTTAGCATGCGATAGTACTTGTAATCATATTTAGAAATATTAATGTTATTATAATAGTAGATAATAATTTTAGCTGTGTTTAGTTTCGAACGATTTAAGCGCCACCATTTATGTGTTACATTTCTGTGACGTCGTAACATCTCTACCAATAGCAGACGCCCAAGCCTTAATTTTTTTTTTTTTTTTTTTTTTTTTTTTATTGTTGGTAGGTAAGCCTTTGACCACAATCTCACGTGATGATAAGTGATGATGTGGTCAAAGGTGTTAACAGGCTTAGCTAGAATTTTTGAGTGACGTCATCATATATTTCTATCGATAGTAGAGGCTTACGCTTGTGGCTGGTAATGTAGTGTAATATTACGTAGTCTTCACCATTGCTACGCTGTAAAGGCGTTAAACTAAAAAGTAAAGTTCATATTAGGTATAATTGAGATTATTTAAATTGCGGTTGTTGTCTTAGGATAGCAGTCGTTACAGCATGGTGGTAGGGCACTTTGCGAATGCCCGCCTGGCTAGCTACCACCCTCAAGTCGAAAATCTGTCGCCAAGCATCTAACGGTGTGTTCCGGCAGCTGTCCTTGAGAGCCAGTAACTCTAGGTTAGCCTGAACATCATCCTCGACCACATCATCACTTACCATCAGGTGAGATAGTGGTCAAAGGCTAACCTATCAGGCATAAAAAAAAAAAAAAAAAAACATGCACATTTTCTATTGAGATACATTTCATAGATTTTATCATATATCTTCTCTTATCGCTGTTAATAACCTAAAGAAATGAGATAGTGCTCAAATAATAACCTATGTGCGATAACAATTGCATCTTGCCTCCATAAGTTTCATTAATGTTGCGTTCCTCTCTTTATCCCATTAATTTAAGGTCGCTATTACCTAAGTCATTCCCCGTGGGGTACCGGGGTAGTATTGCACCCCCGATATTTTCCTGTGGGAGTTGTGACGGCGACGAAAGGAAAAAATACAGAAGTAAATACCCGAAGGTGCAGCGCCTTCTGTAGTGTTGCCTTCTTATACTACGATCCTTAAGACGCCTGCCAAGCGTGAGGATTATGGCAAAACCCTCCTAGTGGGCGAGGTTCATTACGGATGTGATGTATCATGTGTGGTTGTGGGCCATTAACAATAACGAGCTGTGCCTAATGCCCAGCATATTTTTTACTTGCAAGAAAAAATAACAAAATATTTCTTTGTGTAGCTTTAGCGTTATTTCGTACATATTGTGATATTTTAGCTTGAAGCAGTTAAAAATTAGCTTTCTGAGAATGGACTGCCTATGAGTCTGCTATGACTGTCTATAGGTTGTCTAAATGCTTTTATTGTAGTAGATGTAGTGTTGTATATAGTTCATAGTATTTTGTTTAATAAAGGAAAAAAAATCTGAGAATATATTATTACTGTAGTTTGAGAATATATATTATAGTTATTTGAGAAACAAATATATTATATGACGGATTGAGCAGTTTTGTGAGATTGTGACGAACAAACACGAGGCCCATCTGGTGCCAAGCGGTGACCTTGTACCTAGAACTGATTAGCTGCACTGCGCCCATCACCTTGAGATATACATTTGTTAAGTCTTAAATTTCACCAGCACCCATACCCTGCAAAGAGGAACACATTAATGTCAACATTACTGCTAGGCGGTAGAAAAAGTTATGGCGTAGATAAAACACGAGTAGGTTTATACTCTTAAATCAACAATTTGAATGATACACTGTTTCAATGGTATTTTTCTTTAATGTTAGTATTTTTTATAGTTTTGATGAACGGGTGCTCCAAGAATGGCGTCGACGATAGAGCAGAAGGATGGGTCGTGTCTTCAGAGTCCTGCGGCTTCCTCTCCATCGGTAAGGATTATAATGTTATTTGATGTAAAATAAGTAAATTGATTAGATTTAAAAAAACAAGGTTAATAGGTTTCATTTCAAGTACCGCACAAAAAAAAAAAATTATTAAATTATTTTTTTTAGATCTTGTACTTATTAAGATTTTTTCTTTTCGTCATAATGATATTAGCAAATGCGTGGCATGTTGCGCCTTGTTGCTGAAACCATTACTCCCACATCAATTGATATTTTGGTAACAATCAGATAAAATCAGATATGCAGCTATAGCGCTCAGCGTTGACTAAATTCTGTCTGACGACGCGATCGAAGATTTTGTTCAGGCAAACCTAGAATTACTGGTGCTGAAGGACAGCTGCCGGAACACACCGTTGTGTGCTCGGCGACAGATTTTCTGCTTAAGGGTCGTAGCTAGCCGGGCATTCGCAAAATGCCCTACCACCATACTATAACGACTGCCCTCCTAACACAACTACCGCGACGGCTTAACACTTCCGACTCATGTGGCGCTCTCAGTAGTAATGCCACTAGCGGTCACCCATCGAAATCATGACCGCAGTAGACGTTGCTTAAATTACTTGATCGATTTAACGACTAAGCAAGCTTCGCTTTACAGTGGGTACTTTTATGAAACTGCTTAAAACAATAAAGATTTAGAGCCACTTCGAGAACAACTAACAAATTGTTTTTTGTTTAACCGGCGGTATGCCTTTATTACCAAAACGAACTACTACGAAGTACGTATCTACAATACTACAGCTACTACAGTAAAATAATTTAGATAACAAGTCATTGAAGGCTCAAAGGCAGTCCAGATTTTCCAGCCCACTGACAGTTGGCGGCGCGCGGCGTGCCCAGAATACTGGCAGTATTACCCCGTTGAATAGCAAATTGATTGAATTTCGAATGTATAATACACATTTTTAATTTATAATTTTTATACATAAACTAATTTCTCTCTATAAAAACTAAAACATGGAAAAGGAACAAGAAAATATCAAAAACCAAATATTGTATATTATATGACTGGAATTGTAGTAGAAAACGGATATGTAGGATAATCCTGGGGTTGTAGTCCAGTATTTTTTTTCTTTCAACAATATGTACAGCTTTGTTAATTGCGGATAAGCTAACCTTTGTTCACTGATGATGCTCTTGAATACATTGGTCAGGCTAACGTGATGTGAACGTGAAACGTCTGAAGTACACGCGTAGCGAAGATTGCTTAGCCGTTCTGAACCGATCAGCAAAGTTAAGTAACGTCCGCCGCGGTCATGAGTTGGATGGGTGACCGCTGGTGACATTACTACTGAGCGCTTCCGTGCTTCGGAGGGCACGTTAAGCCGTCGGCCCCGGTTGTGGTCTTAGGAAGGCTGTCGTTAAAGCATGGTGGTAGGGCCTTTAGCGAATGCCCTCCTGGCTAGCTACCACCCTCAAGTAGAGAATCTGTCGCCAAGCACCCAACGGTGTATTACGGCGGCTGTCCTTGAGAGCCAGTAATTCTAGGTTAGCCTGAACAACATCTTCGACCACATCATCACTTACCATCAGGTGAGATAGTGGTCAAAGGCTAACCTATCAGCCATAAAAAAAAGAGATCGTCAAATTGAGGGTGATAGCTAGCCAAGCGGCCACCATGCAATGATGATTTTTAATTGTGTTGTGTTTCCCCAGGCGCGCGCTACGTTCGGGAAGTGCTGCCCGGAGAGATAGTGGAGATGTCTCGGAACGGCATCCGCACTGTAGATGTAGTGGAACGGCCTTCCGACCGCCATCAGGCCTTCTGCATCTTTGAATACGTGTACTTCGCCAGGGCCGACAGCATCTTCGAGGGTGAGTCTACGCTAATTTTGTAATAAGACCGCTAAAATACACTGACAAATGCCGAAATTCCATTACTAACGGACTGCCTAGGAGTGAAAGAGGCAATGAAACCGCGATCAAATTGGGTGCAAAATAAGAGGAAGCTTATTTTCAGAAATCTAGTAACTTAAATTGGAAATAAGGTTTTTCTCTATGAATAAATATGAAGAGAAATGTAAGTTAAGCTCAAAAACACCAGAAAGTAGACCTTACCGCGGCGGTACACCTTTTTAAACCAGTTTAAAAAGTTTACCGTTCTACCATTTCTTAGAGTCAAATCAACAAACCTATCCCATTGAAACCCGCACAAGTGAACCCGAGCTTGGCGGAACGCCTTGTCGTACCACGTTACTGCTGCCCTGGTAACGTACAACACTTTATATTATTACCCCGCACCCGCCGTGGCCGCAGGTTATTCGCTTTTGCTCTGCGCGTATTTAATTTCTCTAAGTTGTAAAATGTCCACGAAATCGAGTGATATTGTTATTTGCGAACTCACGAACACAGTGATTAGCCTGTGCTATGCTAAGTATTAACACCAATGCACATGATTCCATAAATTACCTTTAAAACGGTCAAAGATATTAGAAAATAGGTTCATAATATAAATACATTAGATATCATTAAAAATATCCTGCGAATGTGATCAAGTACCATAGTTTTAGAAATATAATAGAAAATAAAACAAAACCAAATAAAATTTTTAATTTTGTGTTCCCTCCGAATCATCAGTGTTCTCGTAATATTTTTCGATTACTGTTCTTATGTGTTATACCAATTTGGATTTTAGTGTTAACAAAATAAGAATTGTCGTACCTAATTTTAGTTTTTTGGGATAACAGAATCAGGAACAATACAATTATACAGGGTTATTGGAAATATGCTAATAACCTCTTAGAGTTGACTTTTATTAGTCTTTTTTTAATGTTTTTGTGACGGAAAAAGCACGAGGTCCACCTGATGTTAAAATCTCTTGTGTCTGTTCTTTATTATTTCATATTTTTTATTATTTTCCTCGATGTAAATATTCAAACTCGTGGAGTGCCGGGTTAGAATTGCACCTCCCCATTTCATCCCGTGGGTGTCGTAAGAGGCGATTAAGGGAAAAATACTGGAAAGTGGGCAACTGAACTGTCAACTTACACTGCGATCCCCAAGACGCCTGCCAAGCGTGGGTATTATGGCAAATACCCCCTTGCTAGGGTAGGCTATGTTCAGCAGTGGATGATCCGGCTGTTACAGTAAATATTCAAAACTCTATTCAAAGGGAGCTTGTGAACCACCTCCGTTTAACAAGACATACAATTTACAACATCAGTTCTACGACTTAACCGAAATCATCTGTCAGAAAAAACATTAAGTTTTTCTAGTACTGTCTGGTACTTTAAAGTTCTTTGTCTCGTAGTAAAAGATAATGCTTACTCCGAGCCGAGAGCGGCCGCCGCGGCAACACTGGACCGCGCCTCGCTCCCTTTGAATAGAGTTTTGATTATTTACACCGAGCAAAGTAATAAAAAAAGAAAAATATGATATAAAAAATTAAAGGCACAAGAGACTTTTAACATCAGATAAGCCAAAAACAAATAAATAAAAAAAAACATTCGTATATAAATGTTAGGACTAGCAGAAGTCAACTCTAAGAGGTTGTTGTGGGAGCATTTTTCCAATAACCGTGTATATATCACAATAAGAATACGGGTTTAATGGCGCTCGGTCACTAGCTGTCTATGTGGCACCAAAATAGTGTCGGTACTGTTGGTATGTGTAAGAGGTTGAGGTCGAGTATTGGTCGACAGGTCAGATGGTATACTCTGCGCGCATGCAGTGCGGGCGCATGTTGGCGCGCGAGTCGGCCGTCGACGCGGACATCGTCTCCTCGGTGCCGGAGTCGGGCACTGCCGCCGCGCACGGGTACGCGAGGCAGGTCAGTACTCTAATACTTTTTGAAGCAGTGATGGCTCAGTTGCATTGGCTATGGACTGCCGCGCACCAGGTCCATGGTTCGAATCCCGCCGCGGGCTTGAGCTTCATAGTATGGTGGAAGGGCATTTTGCGAATGCCCGCCTGGCTAGAGACCACCCTCAAGTAGAAAATCTGTCGCCAAGCACCTAACGGTGTGTTCCGGCAGCAATCCTTGAGAGCCAGTGAAATTACAGGCACATGAGACTTAACAACAAAATGACGGGCGCAGTGCAATTCGTGACTTGTGACGAAAAGCATTTGTTATAGGCCGAGATTAGTCCGCAAAACATCAGATGGTCGTCGAATTGTTCCGTCACAATAACATAAAAAAAACACATGCACTCTCACGAAGGCTGGGACTGCTGCAGTCCAGCTGCAGGCCAGCCTTGATTCTCGACGGCTCAGAGTATAACGCACTTGGGGTCACCGTGACTATGGAACAAGGTGCGATGATTTTCATCATGGCACCTTCTTCCATAGTCAAGTTAAGTAAGAAACTTAATTTTCTTTTTAAATTTAATTATAATAAAAATAGCTCTGATACTAACTATTCGATATGCAAGTTATCATAGGTATGTTTGTTAATAAATTATATTTGATACTAAATATTTCTCATCGAGTTATCAGATGGGTGAAGGTAGACCTCCCATATCTTTTCTACTATTTTAAAATGTTAGACTGACGTAGGATATGGAATCGTATTTTCGCATTGTATTTATCATTCCTCTAGATTATTATATATATCTGTTAAAACGTACAGTCTTAGAATACATGTAAAAAATTCTCCTTTTGACGATTCGCTTCATCTTATGTATATATTCAATCACGGCTGATTTTATGCCTAAGTAACTGAGTCGTTATAGTGGCACATCTTAAGGTGCGCCACTTTAATGACGTATACGCATTGTCTCCTGCCCTATTGAGAAATACTATCTCAACGCCTTCCAGGTGACTCTCCCAGACCAGGGTATTCTGTTAGATCAGTGCAACAAAACACATGTTTAGCATGGTGCAAAAGTACATAGTATTAGTCAGTACTAATATTATAAATGCGAAAGTAACTCTGTCTGTTACGCTTTCATGCCAAAACTACTGGACCGATTTGAATGAAATTTGGTATGGAAATAGTTTGAGACCCGGGAAAAAACATAGGATAGCTTTTATCCAACTGCGCAAAAAAAGGTTAATGTTTTTGCGCGATAACCGATATACGCGCGGGCGGAGCCGCGCCCGGAAAGCTAGTACTTAATAAAAGCCGATTATGTCCCTTGCACGATCATGTCCAAACAGATGTTTGTTTAAATTTTTTCGTGTGCCTGTTAACTCGGGCCGGCGTCACTGAGTGGTTTTGTGTTGTTTAAAATGGGAGTACAGTTCAACCAAGTTATCTGTGAAGTGGCAGAAAAGGGAACTACGAAATTGCTTACGGAAATTGGAGAAAGAATTTGGTGTTTCTCAACCGACAGCGCTCTCTTAAGTCAAAATCATGTATTCAATTTAGGCGTCTACGACGCTCTTATGTAGGTCAATCACAAATTTTAATATTGAAATATACCTACTACATTGTACTGCCACGTTGAGCAAACAAAATTTTTTGTTTGCTATTTAAGAAAAATTTTGGGGCCATTCTTTTAAACGTTTTTTAACAATGTGTTAAGTACATACTATATAGTAATTTTTTTACAATACTTAATTTACATTACGTAGGTGACAGGCGCTAGCTTGGCAGAGGCGAACCAGTCCAAGCATTTTTGTCGCTTAAGTAATCACAAATCACAAAGTAGTATTTATAATTTCTGTAACAAAATATTCTTCACGTGTAACTTGAATTTCACACACAAGTTGGTCGAACTGTATACAATTTTAATCTCCCTATTTATTAAAAAGAAATATGATTTAAGTAAAGAGAGGACCAGTTGGCGCTTTACCGGCTAGTTACCAACATGAAATATGGCCGGATAGTCGGTTATTATATAGTATAGTCGGCTTTTATTTGTTTGTTGCAGTGAAGTAAAAACTTTTACTTTATCGTATGGGATGTTGTACTCACATTCTTGTAAATAAATTCATTTGATTTGTGCTTTTACAAATACAAACTTACGAAACATTTTTAATGCCAATAACAAATTGTTTCTCAGCTTCACGAAACATTCAATAATATAACCGTGACTAACCACCCCATCCGTCCACAGTCCGGCATACCATTCATGGAGGTGCTTTGCAAGAACCGCTACGTCGGCCGCACGTTCATACAACCCTCGACGCGGCTGCGGCAACTCGGAGTCGCCAAGAAGTTCGGCGCATTGTCCGAGAATGTAAAGGGGAAGAGGATTGTGCTGATCGACGATTCGATCGTGAGAGGCAATACCATTGGGCCGATTATCAAGCTGTTGAGGGACGCGGGCGCTGCTGAGGTGAGCAAACAATATATTATTCACTTCGTATACTCGTAGTCGTAAAGTCCTTGTTTGTGCCCTGTGTAAGTCGACTAAATCTGCTTTTTATGCTCTAGTGCGCATGTGCAAAAATGATTTAATATTAATTATTGTTCAAAGAAGTTGAGGTTATAATTTCATGTAGGAAGTTTGATTAGAAAGAAAATAAATTTCAGCACTTTTTTTTTACACTTCTGGTTTAAATGACACAAGAATCTGCAAAAGGTCAATGACCTTGCATAAGAGGGAAATAAGGACTTTCATTTTGTATAACATTTTCATACTAAGTAACTTTGAAGTATGAAGGTTTAATTCAAGGGTGCACTATTTAAAACTGTTTTTGTACAGCTGTGCTTCTATCCCACAAAAGCTCATCCACGTTAACTTGGTTTATTGACATCACTAGAAATTGAGTGGATTTATTGTCGCTTACATGACGTATAATGTTTGCAGGTGCACATCCGGATAGCGTCCCCACCACTGAAGCACCCGTGCTATATGGGCATCAACATCCCCACCAAGGAGGAGCTCATCGCCAACAAGATGAACAGCTATCAGCTCGCAGAGCATGTTGGTTAGTAACTTAAAATTATACAACATATACTTAGTCTGAATTACGGACAGGTAGGCAGTGGTCTAAATGCCTACATTTTGTCAGACATGTGTTGGTCCCACATTTTTAATTTGCCATTAGGGGCGGGCCTATTGCCACAGTCATAGACCAGTCATAGAATTTATTTTAGTAGTTTACAGGTAAAATAGATTCCGGACAACTTGTATGAGCAGTCCATCATAGGACTTTTAGATTCCAAAGGTGCGCTTTTAAAACAGAACTATCAATAGTTAGCAATTTATAAAACAACAACCAATTTAGCCCTACTCATGTGCTAACTAAACTTTAGTTGTAGACATTGTACACGGCAGGCAACTTATCTTGGGATAGTAAGGTTCAGATATAACTAAATCTGGGTACAACCAACTATTTGACTAAATTATATATGAATCTGGAAGTCTTCTAGTAGAGAGTAAACAGGTTCGGCTATCTAACTTAAACAAAAATAAACACTTGGGTCGAGCTTAATGCCACCTATTGGGCAAAGTTCAATCTGATAATTTCTAGTAAGGAAAAGCAATAAAATTTGTCCCTACTCAGTGAATGTTACATGTTGATATTGTGTTATTTTCCACAAGGTTTGTTTCTTTGAGTACTTAACATTGAAAGAGTGATTATAATTAGTAAACATTTCTAATTTATAATATTTTGTCCTCCAGGTGCTGACACGCTGGAGTATCTAAGTGTGGAAGGACTAGTAAGCGCAGTGCACTACAACATGAAGACTACCCCCAGTGATGGTGTCGGTGGGCACTGCACTGCCTGCCTAACAGGCGAATACCCTGGAGGACTACCCGACGATGTTGAATGGTGACAACAATGTCCGACAGTGACCAACCACATTACACAGTGTATATCAGTGTCGGTTTCATGGGAGGACTAGAATATTTCATCTTACCACAGCAATAACGACAATAGAGCCTTACTCTACCGTTTGCCTTACCCGAACATATCGATACCCTTCACTTTATGTGCTGTAGTACTTCAGTGTTGGTATAATGGTGTGAGAACTGCACAGTTCATTATTAATTTATATAACACTGAATAACTCCAACCCCTGAACCTCCAGGGCCTACCCAAAGATGTCACATGATACACAATAATACAACGATACCCTTTACATGGTGTTGGATTAATCATGAGAAGACTAGAACAGTTTGCAATAGGTACAATAGACTGTAACTCTATTGCCAGCCTTATCGGGGACTACCTGAAGATGTTGAATGGTGACCTTTACATACCAAGTTAATTTAAATGATGAGAGAACTGGGTCAGTTCATAGACATAACAGCAATAAAAGAGAACACAACTTCACCTACAACCTCATCGGGGTTACCCAGAGATGCTAAATGTTGTCACTTGTTGTCTTACACAGCGCATATTGGTATTGTTTCAATGATGTGAAGACTGAAACATTTCATATACGTTACTCAGCTATAAAGACAATAGAACTGCATTGCCTGCTTCACTAGACTACCCAGAGATGTTGAACGGTGACAACAATAACCTGCACATTGCATATTGTGTGGCAGTGTCAGTTTAATGCTGAGAGTACAGTTTGTATAGACGATACAGTATAATAAGAGTAACTCCACCACCTGCATCGCCAGGGAATACCACGGAGAGATACTAGAAAACATTGACTAGTAACAATACCGCTCAACATAATTTTATTAATGCAACTGTTTAAATACATATCAGTAAAGATAATATTATAAATTTACTTCCTGCCCCATGGGGAAGTATTCTAAAAAACCTAAAGATGTCCAACAGTTCTGCGACAACGGTGTTGATTTAATAATGCGAAGAGGAGTTCTAGTAACGTAACACAATCGAGAATAACAGCATCTAACTGCGTAAATGGACTGGAATTGTACATAACACTGTACAATAGAGCAAATCCACACCAGCACATTTCGTACCAGCAACTATCCCCACGGATTACCGAAAGACTTATTACAAAATTTGACATTTCCATTCCAACATATTATTCTAATACTCATAGATACAGTTTTTTTTATTTGTTCCACTGGGAATGATGTAAAATGTGTATTGCAAGGGGTACAGTACACATTTTAATACATTACAAATAAGACAATAATTTTATTTAGATTAAGTTAAAATAAGTCGTGCTGGTTGCGACAGGTTAGGACTTAAGTTTAATTGTTCTTATATTACATAATGTAAGGTTTTTTAACACTAATTTTCTTAGTGGTCATCAATTACTAAGTGGGTTTCGAATATTTTATCTCAATAAGCAGGATCCTAAACTATAGCATTTTTAACTAATCATATTAAGGGCCCGTTTCAGAATGTCCTAATAAAGTTTCGGGTTGCTATGCAACACATAAAATAACTGAATGATAAAAATGACAGTTAATACGAAGCGCGTTTCAAGCTTTAACCGATGGATAGGCTAAATCGATGACTGAAACGAAAATATAGTGTTTTATTTATTAAATATGTTCTGGGTAGTAAATCCGGAACTTACTCGAACATTCTGAAACAGGCCCTTACATACTGTATTTTATAACTGCTATTTTGTATTAACCCTCGAATATAATGATCTTAAATAGTTTTAATATTGTTTCTCTCTATAAAAGTTTCCTAAATCCAAATATTAACTCATATAAATAATTTTTCATCATAGTTTATTTTTAAATGTACATGATTATATCACTTTATAGTAATTTTAAATATTGTATCAAGTTTTTTCCATTGACCGATACCTATTGGTAAATTTGCAAAAATGGAACATATTCTGTGGATAATAATATCCAATAAGATATTATTTGGTTGTAGTATCATATAGAATAGATTAAATTTCTTTAGTGCCTTAGAATCGAATTTAGAATTTCATAGTGAGTAAGAGGTACATTACTGTTGTGCCAATTTTCCTAAATTAATTACATTCCTAAATTTTAGAATAAGTGATTGTTGAATTGGAGTATGCGAATGTTTGCAATCATGTGCCTTGTTTAGTTGATAGATATTATAGTGTAATTTTATTATACTGAATGCATTATTTTACAAATAAAACAATTATTTATGTATACTTATTATGTTTTCTTTTCAATAACTAGTTGGAACCCACGGCGCGGCGTTGCAACATTTTGAGAAAATTCAAGTAAAATGTAATTTTAAACAATAATTTATTTACTATTAAATATGTACAACATAGGAATTCGGGTACATAAATAATATTATGTTCAACTTACAGCTAAATAATTATCTCTAAAATCTCCAATAAAATAGGACCTAAACAATTTTTGCAGATCACAGTTATTATTACATTTATATTTGTGCTATAGATGGAGTATGTATAAATTTCTGATTTATTGACACTTAACAACAGTAAATAGATTTTTTATGTCTTTTAATTAGATGTTATTTGGTCTATGTATGTATAACTGGTATAAATTAATTAATAACAAGGAACAGTTTTTTCGAATGGGATAAATGCAGCACTATGTTCAAACCTGCATGATTCGTCAGGAGCTGCTTTGGTGTTGGTTAATACTGAACATCCAAAGGCCATTATCACATCAACATTGTTAAGGGAAATTCAATTCCAAATTAAATAGGTTGATTGTATGATTAGTAAATTTTGAGTAGTCTACTGTCAACAAATATCTAACTATGTGAGCACATAGTACAAGTCGGTGGATCACAAGCTGTGTTTCCCGACTATGGCCTCGATATCGTCGACCTCCTTTGCGCACGAGTCGGTTAGCACCAAGCACCCTGAGTCGGTAATCAACACGTCGTCTTCTATCCGGATTCCAACTCCGCGGAATTCTGCCGGTACTTTGTCGTCGTCTGGCCGGATGTAGATACCTGAAAATATTAAATACTTTACTACCCGCCGCCCACGGCTTCGGCACCATTGAATAAAGTAATATCGCGCTCCCTCTGAAACAGCTCAGTTGGGGTGAAAAATATCATATGTTCTTATCCAGAACTAAAGGAATATATTCAATAAATTTAGGTAAAATCCATTCTGCCGTTTCAGCGGTGAGTGGGTTACAAACAAGGAAAAACTTTCTCATTTATAATATTACTAACAATCCGCCCCGGCTTCGCACGGGTATTCAACAAAACATTTCAAAAATTATAAATTTTAACAATTAAAAAAGTAGTTATTGTGACATAACTGTAATAGTTACTTATAGAATTTTTTTTGGTATTTTTTTCTCACTGAGTTAAATTATCGAGGTTTCATATGGATCTCTAACTTTTTTTTTTTAAATAGAATATTTTCAAAAAAGTTCATCAAGGATAATGTTAGATTCTCATGGTGAAACAGTTTTTCGAATCGGTCCAGTAGTTTCAGAGCCTATTAAATGCAAACAAATAAACAATCAAATCATTCATCTTTATTATATTAGTTTAGATATAGTGGTTTTTTTTTTTTTTATTTTTGATAGTTTTGGTAGGCCCTAGTAAACATAACTGGGTGACCTTTGAGAGCCAGTTCCGTTTCCAGGCCTGGCCCCCTAAAATCTACCATATTGGCTAGCATACAATTTGAAGTCCTAAAGTAAGTAAAGCGTTGTCGAGAGTCGGAACAAACTTGTGTCTTCAGTCGAGACCATGCTGTCAAATGTTTCGAAGTGGGGCCAAATGAACTTAGTCCAATTTAACCCTAAGAAGACACAAGTTTGTGCGTTTACCGCTAAGATATCCCCCTTTGTCGTATGCCTCCGTTTTGAAGACACTCCCCTTGCCACCTCTACTAGCATCGGAGTACTTGGCGTCGACATATCGAACGTCGTCCAATTTCGCTGTCACTTGGAAGATAAGGCTAAGTTAGCCTCTAAGAAGCTCGGTGTGCTCGGAAAGGCGAGGCGGTACTTCACGTCGGCCCATCGCCTGCAACTTTATAAGGCTCAGGTTCGACCTCACATGGAGTACTGCTCTCACCTCTGGGCGGGAGCTCCCCAGTACCAGCTTCTTCCATTTGACCGCGTTCAACGCAGAGCGATTGGAATCGTTGACGATCAAGTTCTCTCCGGTCGGCTCGACCCTTTGGCTTTACGTAGAGATGTTGGATCACTCTGCATCTTTTACCGTATATATCACGGGGAGTGTTCTGAGGAACTGTTCGATTTACTACCTGCAGCTCAATTTCGCCACCGGACTTCCCGACAAAGCGTGATGTTTCATCAATTTCATGTCGACGTCTGGAAGTCCACAACCTTGCGATTTTCACGGCATTTTCTACCTCGCAGTGCCACATTATGGAACCAGCTGCCAGGTGAAGTATTTCCGAACAGTTACGACTTAGGAATCTTCAAGAAGAGAGCATATTCCCTCCTTAAAGGCCGGCAACGCATCCTCGAGACCTCTGGTGTTGCGGATGTTTGTGGGCGACGGTGATCACTTACCATCAGGTGAGCCGCCTGCTCGTTTGCCCTCCTATCCCATAAAAAATATATATAATTACCATTAATTACTTAAGGGCCCAGTCTTTCAGTGCAAAATACAAAATCACGCTCTGTACGATGGCACAGAATAGGTATTAGTGCTTTTTGTCTAAGCGTCTCCGTCGCGGAGATTCATTCTCCGCAATCATCTAACAACAGATGAGCTGAATAAAAAGTTGCTCTACTTTTTAATTTATTTATCATACTGATATTTGTTGTTGGATAATGACGGCCACAAAGGGACAAAATAGAAAATAATTTTGCAAAAAAATTTAATACAATGCTGTGGATGCTTTTATATTACTTTTTTATATGAGTAATGTAAGTTTTCTAGACAAAAATATTTCTAACTCTTTGTGATGAAATCATCCTCTTTTACCACATTATTTCGTATGTAACTACTGTCCGAATACATATTTCATACACCGATTCTTCATTCAAATTCAAAACAATCGCCACAACTCGCACTTACCTAGATTGATGCATTCCTACATGAGCTCTCATTGAGCAGTGTTCATTACTTACCTATTTTCAATATAATATATTAACCAACTTCTCTACTTGAATTCTAAAAAGAAGTGAAGCTTATATATTAAAATGTTTATTTGTCAGTAAAAACATTATAAGTATTAAAGGTTTTATTTTTTATTTTATTTATTTTCTTACTTAACTTCATTGTATCATTGTGGCCTGATTTTTACTGTTCCTGGTTAACCTTATTCCTGATCTGTACTATTCCTGCATCATGTAACACTATCCCGTACCATTTGACAACGAGCAGTTCTCCTGATTGGGCCAGTAGCCCTCGGAGAACCCTCACCGTTGCAACTTTTCTAGACTAAACACTTTTTTATGGAATAGGAGGGCAGACGATCAGGTGGCTCACCTGGTGGTAAGTGATCACCGTTGCCCACGAACGTCCGAAATATCAGATGTTACGGAGATGCGTTCCCAAGGATTCCCAAATTTTAGACGCGAATAAATTACATCGTCTGGCCATAAATATAATAAAAATAAACAAAATATGACATTTCAATTTGGAATCTGTCACTTATATATGATTGTTCATTGTGTCTTCTCATTTCGGCGCCAATACATTGTAAAATATTTTGCGATATTAAAATGGAGTGGGGTGATAAAGAGAACCGAATCGCTGTGATTGCATTACACAAAGTAGGTATGGAGCCAAATGCAATTTTTAAAACTCTCCATACGCTAGGTATTAGTCAAATGTTGGTGTACCGGGCTATTAATAGGTACGAGGGTGGATTGAAATGTTCGCGGCCTCAGCAAGAAAACTATTTGTAATATAAACAAAAGTAATTTTATTTTTCCACGTAATCTCCACTTAACTCAATGAACTTCTTCCATCTGGTTTCCAACCCAGTATAAAAAAGTATATGCCAGTCATAAAAAAGTTTCTTCAAGGCCTTCAAAAAAGTCACCCACTGCAGCTTCGACCTCCTCATTTGATGAAAAACTTATTAATAATTATTCAAAGATGTTAAATTATTATGATATTTAGTTGGATCTGCAACAAGCAGTCATTTTGAAAATGCTTTATTTTGTGAGATTAAATGACATACTCGTATTCATATTACAAAAAAAATATTTTTAACTAACAGTTATTTTGAGCATAATGCAATATAATTTTTTATTGAATTGATATTTGTGACGTTTTACTGGTCATCATTAACCTAACGCTGCTCGCGCTCGTCATACTAATTCAAGATTTTACTCTGACTGCATCAGCTCTGACGAGATCAACGTCAATGACTTATAATTTTATTTTATTTATTTATTTAATACATAATTAGTACCGCTACCGAGCGAGTTACACTAATTATAGGTAGCAAAAACATAAAAGCTAGCAAAATAACTTTTAAACAATAAAATAATCGCACAAATATTACAGACAGTCAATTAAAATAAAATTAATTTGTCTACAAATTACTATAATAAAATAAATCAGGTCAAAAAATTAAATGTCATAATTAAAATATAACCGGCGGTATGCCTTTATTAAACAAAATACTATGAACTATATACAAAAAAATCAAAATCAAAATTTAAATGTCAAGTTAATTAACATAAATAATAACTACAAATTACTATGATAGAATTAATCTGGTCAAAATCTATATGTCAAAAATATTTACAACATTATTGTATTGTTGAAGCCCTTGTAAATGTCATCTCACAATATCGTAAACATTCTGTTAGAAGGTCACTCCAACAACCGTCATATATATCAGTCTTTGGATTAGCGTCAAGAAGTGCATTGAGTGCGGCAAGTGAGCGCGGTATTGGTGAGACTCTAAAGGCAACCGTTCTGCATTGCGGGACTGAGAACAGTTTGTGGCCTCTGCCGCGCATGTAGTGATCAGGAACACATATACGACACAACCGCACACTGAGATCCGGAGCATCCACCTTGCCTCGTAGTATCTTGCACATCAAAACTATTTGGTCGTAAGATCGCCTGACTTCCAAAGAGTTATACCCCAGGCAACCAAGCAGAAAATTTGTGGGGTAAAGGTAAGGATAATACCCATATGCGCGCTTGTATAGGTATCTGAGGAAGGCCTTTTGAACCCTCTCCAGTATCAAGGTGTAGTTGTCCTCATGCGGATGCCACACACAAGCACTTGCCTCCAGCTTACTCCGAACAAGTGCTCCAAATATTAACTTGATCACGCTAATGTTACTGAAGTCTCGAGAGTTCCGAAGCACAAAACCGAGTCTCCGAAAAGATTCCTTAGCCACCGTCGCAATGTGGTCATTAAAATCCACATCCACATATACATGATCTATCTGGAAGACTTAGTTCTGCTGCATATGCATTTCGTAAGATAAGACAGCTAACAGACGTAGCTACTGCTAGGCTCGTTTATTTCGCGTACTTCCACAGTATTATGTCTTATGGTATATTGCTGTGGGGAGCTGCTGCTGAAATAGAGACAATCTTTATCTTACAAAAGCGTGCAATACGAGCCATATATGAAATGGATCCTAGGGAATCCCTGAGAGATCTTTTTAAAGAAATTGATATTTTAACTTTACCAAGTCTGTATATATTTGAAAATATTATGTATGTTCGTAAAAAATTGAGCAAATTTAAATCAAACAGTGACAATCACGATTATAACACTAGGAATAAAGATAAAATAGCGGTGCCAGGTTTTAGATTAGCAAAGACAAATAAAAGGTCCTTCTTAGGCAATTGTGTGCGGTTTTATAATAAATTGCCCAAACATATTACAACGCTCACAGAAAGAAAATTCAAGTTGCATGTGAAGAATATTTTGATAAAGAAATCTTACTGCACAGTTTGTGATTACTTAAACGACAAAAATGCTTGGACTGGTTCGCCTCTGCCAAGCTAGCGCCTAACACCTACGTAATGTAAATTAAATATTGTAATAATTTTACTATATAGTATGTACTTAACACATTGTTAAAAAACGTTTAAAAGAATGGCCCCGAGTTTCATGCCCGTTCTTCTCGCAGTGGCTCTATAATTTTTGTTTGCTGAACGTGGCAGTACAATGTAGTATATTTCAATATTAAAATTTGTAATTGACCTTCATAAGAGCGTCGTAGACGCCTAATTGAATAAATGATTTTGACTTTGAAAAGTGAGTGTTCGATCGAATGTGACGCCCAAATCTTTAACGGCACAAGTGCGTGTTATCACTGTGTTGCCTAATTTATTATAAGGCAGTCTTCCACTGTTTTAATTTCTAGGAAGAGCTTCAAGTCATCAGCATATAGAAGACATTGTGAATGCTGGATAACTCTGGGAAGGTCATTTACCATGAGGATAAAAAGAAGGGGCCCAAGCACCGATCCCTGACTGACTCCGGAGCGCGTGTGATAAGGGTGGGACTCATACAGACCAAGTTTAACATACTGCTGGCGATCACGAAGATAGTTCGCAATAAAACGTAAAAAACTTGGTGAGAGACCTATTGCACTGAGCTTACCCAACAGTACGTCGTTGTTTACTCTATCGAACGCCCTCCGGAAGTCAAAGTACAACACATCAACTTGCCTTCCACGATCTAAACTGGCAGAGATATAGTCAATGAGCACCAACAAGTTTATATTTACAGACCTACTACTTCTCTTCTCCATGTTGCTCATTGCAGAGAAATGGCTCAATCTGGTTATACAGTTTATTATAGATCACGTGCTCAAAAACCTTAGCTGGAGTAGCTAGTATGGCTATGGGACGATAATCCTCAACGGCTGTCTTGTCAGAGGTTTTCGGTATCGGAGTGAAACGTGATAACTTCCATTCTGTCGGGTACTTACCATTTTTTAACGCAAGATTAAAAATATGACATAGAGGATATATCACGTGTTTCTTCCCTTCCTTAAGAAACCAAGGAGAAATACCGTCAGGACGTATAGAGCTGTTAGGTTTAAGCTTCTGGATACCCGCTGCCACATCCCAGGGTGTAATTTTGTCAATGTGGACATAATTGCTCGTACAAGACATGTCCCTGTTTGCGATGGTATTTGCGTCAAGTTCAGGTATGTCCGGCAGAAACACGCTGGAAAAAAAATCCGCAAATGCTTCTAACGCCTGCACTCCACTTACAGTACTACCCTTGTACGTTACAATATGTTCAAAACCCCCCTTAGAGCGTAGGCTCGTCAAGTGCCTCCAGAACCCCCGAGGATCAGCTTTGATATCCCGCTCTATATTGGCAACATATGTGGCATAAGCATTCATGACACGAGTTTTCAGTACCGACCTTAATTCGGAGAACTGATCGTAGGCCTCCCCAAACCCTGTTCGCTTCCAGTTTCTATGAAGCCTCAGTTTGAGTTTTGTGTCGGCTATAATGTCCCTGCTGAACCAGACTGGACACCGCGATTCCTTTGACGCGCTGCGACACTTTTTTGTTATGCAATGGTCAAATACCATATTATAAAAAGATTCTGTGCTTAAAGAGACATCATCAGAGTGGATGAAGTCATACCACGATACATTACATAGATTTTCAATAAGTAGGGCATGATCACATTTTCTAAAATTCCAATCTTTACTTACATCTATATTACTAGGTTCAATTTTATTCTTGTCTTTAAGGGAAAAAATATTAACAGTAATATCCAAGGGTGGGTGATGAGGGTCTATTGCAACTAGGGGATCCGTCTCTAACACAGTGATATAAACAGGTGTGTCTTTCCTAGTCAGAACTACGTCCAGCATTCTATTATAACAGTTAGGTATAGCATTATTATCTAATAAGTTACAGAATGTCATAAAGTAATTGCAGTAATTATTTACGTTTGCTGAAGCAGTATACAAATTTAAGTCACCAAAAATTAGCACCATGCCTTTCAAGTCATTAATAAAACTTTCCACTTTATTGAACCACTTCATGTAAATATCGTCAGGGCCATGTGATTTGATATAGAAAACACATACATAACACAAGTCCTCACCGCCATCAACAGATTCCAGCTCTGGATGCCGACGTAATATGATAGGGGCGCGTGCAGCCAGTAGTGCACCTCCACAGGGAGTATTTCGATCACGCCGCAGTACTCTCCAATCACCACAAACTACTTCAGAGTCCTCAACGGATTTATCTAAATAAGTTTCTGTGATTCCCACCAAGTTATGCTCCTTTGTAGGAAGATTCTTACACCAATCCTTCCGCAGTTTGCCTTTTAGCCCACGAACATTTAGATAATAGGCAAACAATTTGACCTCTTTATTTCGTTGCTGCGGCCCCGTCCGCGGGCTTGTTACGAAAGGAAGGCTTGTCCTCGTAGCTAAGTGGGAATCTTCTCTTATTTATTAAATAATTCTCAATTATGCGATATGAAAATAAATGCATATAACGATTATACGCAACAATAGCAAGATCTATTAATTTATACCTATCATAAATATACTAGGGCCTGTTTTAGAGCCCTAAATATCAACAATTTACAGTTCAGTTCAGTCCTATATTCAGCATGTTATTTTTATATACTTTATAGAATAGCCTTTGACCACTATCTCACCTGATGGTTCGTGATGATGTGGTCGAAGATGTTGTTAATGCTAACCTAGAATTACTGGCTCTCAAGGACAACTGCCGGAACACACCGCTAAGTGTATGACGACAGATTTTCTACTTCAGGGTGGCAGCTAGCCAAACAGGCATTCGCAAATTGCCCTACCACCTGTGATGAATGCGGAGGAAGTAGTCGTGTATGTAGGTACTGACCGGGTTCCACAGTGACGATCATGTTGGTGAGCACGGGGGTCCCGCGGCGCACGAGCGGCGCGTCGTGCACGTCGAGTCCGAGGTAGTGCGACACGTGGTGCGGGCACAGACGGTACGCCTCCTGGGAAATCATTCTCATATATTTATTTTGAGGCAATAGCTGTGGACTGCCGTGCCGCAGTTCCATGGTTCGATCCCTACGCCGGTATGAGTTTCACCGCACCGTCGACAAGCACCTAAGACTGTGTTCCGGCAGCAGTCCCTGAGAGCGAGTAAGCATTTATTTATGAAATTACAAGTTCATAAGACTCAACAACTGTGTATATTATGATGTGAATACTGAAAGTGATTTAAACAAAATTGCGTAAAATGTAGCCCTCTTGTAGTTTTTATCTATTTAATTTCATTTATAACAAGTTTTATAACGGCTGTATTGTTCACCGTTCAGCCGATGCAATATTCTCCTAAGCAGCTACAGGCCTTTTGTTTTATCTTGCCTATTCATATAATATGCTTCCGCTCGCTCGCACTTGTCCGTTCAGCCGACCTCCATTGTTCTTGTTTACATTGCTATGCACGTTTGAAGATATTTATTTTTCTTTGCACACTTCTAATAACTCGCATTATCTATAGTGAATTTCATCAATGGTTTCCACCAATGGTTTTAGTTAGCGTTGGTTTAATCGTAATATTTACTCTTCCTCGACTTAGCGTTACTTTTTGGTTACTTTACATAAACTGCTATATTTGGGGTCATCTAATCGAATATATCACGGTTTTTACACAACACACTGATGCTTTTATTTGTCTATTTTTCTACGGTAACAATGGATAATGAGGGTATAGATCGGATCAGTGTCTACTACCAGAATAGTCAAGATCTACGCACTAAAGTGCAAGATTTTTATCGAGATTTGCGCCTTACTTCGTATGATATAATTATTTTGACTGAAACATGGTTGAATGAAAATATTTCTAGCTCTGAACTATTTGACGAGCGTTATATTGTATGGCGCCGAGACAGAGATTATGTACTAACACAGGAAACCAAGGGAGGTGGAGTGCTTATCGCAGTACGCAGTGAGATAGCAGCTTCGGTACAACCCAATTTTTCCTCCTCGGCTGAAGACTTGTGGGTTACCTCGTCGCTTAAATAACGTCACACAAAACACACTATCAAATTCCACAATTGTGTATTGTATTTAATAGCTCAAAATTTAGGCCTTTCGTTGAATAATTTCTTGACTACGCTCAACACTATTATAATGACTAACCCGGATGACAAATACTTGTAGGCGATTTTAATTCGAGTCATATAAAGTGGACGCGTAGTGGTGACTCTCACGCAATGGTTGCCTCAGATGTCACCACTGAGGAAGGAAAGATGATGTTGGATGATCTTCTCTCGTTAGGATTGAGTCAGTACAACTGGGTAGTCAACCATCAGGGAAGGATTCTCGATTATGTATTGTGTAACGATGATGTGCGTGTTTTTGAATGTGACCATGCTCTATCGAAAGTAGACAATTTTCATATTAAGCCGATATTGATCACATTACAGTTTATTGACCTCCAACTACAAAAAATCAATTTGGATACTGAGTTTTCTGGTCGCGGTGTAGAGGAAGCTGTTTCATTATTTTACTCATATTTAGAAAAATTAATCAAGAAACACGTACCTGCCAAATTGGTTAGATTCGAAAATTAACCCCCCCCCCCCCCCCCCCTCCGGTCATTTGTCAAATCACGCTCTAAATCTGGCAGCATCCCCAGCTCAGTTAATTACCTTGGAAAAATTATATCCACTGGTGAAGGTATATGTAATTCTTTTTCTGCCTATTTTTTGTCAACTTTCCTAAATCAAACTGCGTCTTTACCCGAGTCAGCTAAATTGCCTGTGGACGATATGGATAGATTATCTCACTCGGTGGACATTTCTCAAGCACATATTGATGCCTCGGTAGTGGCTAAACTTTTACTCGAGCTGGACCTGTCCAAATCAGCTGGACCTGACCTTATAAGCCCTGTGTTTCTGAAAAACTGCGCTGAGAATATCTCTCTACCCATATCACTTTCAATAAATCACTTGCTGAGTGCTCGTTTCCCCAGATTTGGAAATCGGCTTTCATAACCCTGGTTCATAAGAAGGGCGCTCGGACTGATGTAGAAAACTACAGACCGATTTCAAAACTCTGTATTATAGCGAAAGTTTTCGAACGAATAGTCTATAACCAAACACATGGCGCACTGAGAAGTGCATTTCATACGTCACAGCATGGCTTTCTCAGAGGCAGATCTACGGTCACTAAGTAAGTGTTGCTCAATGACTATTTGACTAAAACTATGGATAGGCGCTGTTAACTGGATGTAGTCTACACCGATTACAGCAAAGCTTTCGACAGAATAGATCATAGCATCCTACTAACGAAGCTGAGACGGATGGGAGTGGCTGGGGATCTTTTTAGGTGGTTCTCGTCGTACATAGACCGGAGGACTCAAGCTGAAGTGGTCAGTAACTATTTTTCCAGTTGGGTTACGATACCCAGTGGCGTACCTCAAGGGTCATTGCTTGGGCCATTGCTTTTTGCGATTTTTATCTACGATATATCTACTTGTTTCCATAACTCCAATCTACTTTGTTTCGCAGACGACATGAAGATATTTAGGGCGATTGACTCGGTTGAAGATTCAGAAAGCTTGCAAGCGGACTTGACACTGGATACTTATTGTCGTATTAACAAGCTGGACCTAAATCCTTCAAAATGCTCAGTAGTTACATTTACTCGCAAATTCAGTCTGTGTATAAGCTGAAGAATCAACCTGTGGCAAGAAATTCAAGTATACGTGATCTCGGGATAATCCATGATTCAAAGTTAGTGTTCGATGAACACATCGATCATATAGTTAAAAAAGCGTCCAGGGCACTCGGTTTTGTGATCTTTGTGACTTCTGCAACTTTTAGAAAGGCTTTACTGTTAATTTGTTCGTAGCATTTTGGAGTATGCGTCACAGGTGTGGAACCCTCGCTATGACGAGTACATCTGCCGTATGGAACATATTCAGATGCGTTTTATTAAATATCTATGTTATCGTCTTAAGGTACCGTACAAGACAGAGTTCTATTTGGATTCTTGCAAAAAAATTCACCTTCTTCCCCTGACCACAAGAAGGGAAATGGCGGATATCCTATTTCTATTAAAAATAACCACGAACCAGGTCGATTGCCCGCAGCTTCTCGAAAGAATAAAGTTAAACTGTTCTTCATGGCAAGCTCGGTTCAGTCCCTTAGTATATACCCCATTGGTGCATACGAACTATAGTGCAAACGCGTACCTGGTGCGAGTGAGTAGAAGCTTCAATGCAGCGGACAAACGATTAGATATAGCTTATTCTGTTCAAGCATCGCATCGGTGAGGCGGCGGCTTAGTAGCGAGTTTTTTGCTTAAAATGTTTTTTTTTTTTTAGTATTATGACTTTTGTTTTCTTTTTTCTAATTTGTTATTGTTTTTTTACCTTGTAAACAAATTCGAGAGTAACGTTTGTCTTATGTGGATAAAGTTGTTTGTTTTAATTATTTAATAATTAAGTGATCATGATCAAAATTATTCTATAATATTGTTATACGTGTTGTCCTATAATTGGCCCTATGTTTCTAAAAATGTTTATTTAAAATTGTTAACAGGCTGTTGGATGACCAATAAATAAATAAATAAAAATAAAATAAATAAATAAATGTAGGGTGATGATGGGCGCAATGCATTTCGTCACTAGTAACTATTACATATAATATAAAAAGCAATTCTTTTGCCATTAAAATAAAAAATAGGGTTCAAGGCTGTTATAATTTTTTTTTATATTAAAATTTTCCCTAATTTTTCTGGTCGGCCACTGATCACGGCGGCACAGATGCAGACAGACAGTAATTATCAAAATCATATTTTCTTTGGTAATAATTAGTGCATATAAAAAAGGAAATGACAGGTGATGACTGATGGCTCTAGAGGGATTATCCAGGAAGTAAATAGATTACAAATCTAGTAAGGGTAAGATCAGCAACATCGATCGCATCATCACTTACTCGTAGTATCAGGTGAGATAGTGATCAAGTGCTACCCAGTTCGGCATCAAAAAGGCGATACAACTACAACTCAACATTTGAAATTTTTCAACGCGATGTCCTGCGCTTTCATATAATAAAATATATTTACATCAATATACCGATTACATATAACTGAAAAGTACAGTTACCCCAATAAGTTGATGGGTATCGATGTTCTTCGGCAGGATTCCCTCCGCTTGTAGCTTCACGCCCAACAACCGACACATGTTGTCGAACAGTTGGTCCAGCGGCGGGCGGTGCTCACCCAGGATCTCGATCAGGCGCTTCTGAAAAGTCAAATATACAGTATGTAACAACAGCATACCGTGATATATATCCTAAGGGGTGGGCAGAGGTGTCTCGAGGATCATATTCCTCCAGACATGTTTTGGTCCCGTATGATAGAGAGCCATCTGGGTTGGACTTCAGGGTCCTGTACATGCTAATTATAAACAAATGCCAACTGATTTTCGGTAGATTACCTACCGAAAATGTACTGTAATTTTGAAGAAAAACCAATTTTTTGCGGTCGGGTGTAAAATTTTAGTACTAAGCGAGAGTAATTTTAGTAGTAAGAGAGTATTTTTATTGTTTATTAGTGGTGCGCTACCAGTGATGCAAGTTTTGATTTATTACACGCTATAGTATGATATGGATTTAACTTTAAATTTAACTATCTCAATACTGCTTTTGGGACTTGAGATTGAGAACACATTCAGAATTATTTTATGGTAAAACTTTTGTGAAACGGTTTTCCACATAATTATAAATTATTCCAGATTGTGTTGGGATAATTTATAATTATGTGGAAAACTGTTTCACAAAAGTTTTACCATAAAATAATTCTGAATGTGTTCTCAATCTCAAGTCCCAAATATATATATATATATATATAAGGTGACTATTAATTCATCAACAATACTGCGGGGGATGGTGTAGAATCGATAACTGAATGTGATCCACTCATAATTAATTTTTACATAAAACAAAATTAATACTAACTATTGCTTAAGCTGTGGCGTGTTGACTTTGAGAATGATAGCGACGACAACACTCGCGGCCGCCGTGGACTAGACTCACACTTATACACACGTTCTAAGTATTCTAACGCATTGCGAGGGCAATGAACTCGGTAGGTATACCTACCGAGTTCATTGCCTTCGCAATGCGTTAGAATACCTGGATATGAGTGGATCACATTCAGTTATCGATTCTACACCATCCCCCGCAGTATTGTTGATGAATTAATAGTCACATTATATATACATACACTTAATTTCGTCAAAATTATTCTAATGAGCGCCAACACACACAATTGCTATTATATACTAGTAGAATTAGAGAGGATATGGTGGAATGGTCATTATGATTACTTTTGAAGTGAGTCAAATAGAAATCAAAAGAGTACATACTCACTTACAGTGAGAACACCAGTTCGATTCTAGTGGTAACTGAAAAAAAATCTTGCCTGACATGGGTTACATCTACGAGATGTCAGAGTTGTACTCCCAACAAATGATACAATAAACAATAGTTTGAACAAAACATGCCAGGGTACATACTCACTTGAACTGACAGCACCAGCTCGTACAGGATCCTGTGGTATTTGGAGAACTTGCCGGACACAGGCCACGTTCGGGATATATCCGAGTTGTACAACCATCGCTGGCAGCCTACAAACAATAAATATATACTTTCAATGGTATACCAGTCAGTCCAGAAGGCATCTCATATATAAATATTTTTTTCACTTCATAAGCTTGGAACGGTTATGTTTAATATTCAAAATCTGTGTGCTAGTGTATTTTTACCAGCTATAGTTGAAACAGTTTGAATAATACTGTTTTTAAAATTGTCCTAAAAAAAATTTGAAGCAGTAATGGCTCTGGCTATGGACTGCTGCGCAGCAGGTCCATGGTTCGAATACTGCCCCGGACTTGAGCTTCACCGCATGGTGGAATTGCATTTTGCAAATCCCCGCCTGGCTAGCGATCACCCTCAAGTAGAAAATCTGTCGCCAAGCACCTAACTGTGTGTTCCGGCAGATGTGCTTGAGAGCCAGTAATTCTAGGATAAGCCCGTTAACACCTTCGGCCTCATCGTCACTTACCATTAGGTTGCGATTGTGGTCAATGGCATACCTATCAGCAATAAAAAAAAATTACTTATTGCAATAATTATACCCTTAATTTTCAATATAAACAAACACCAATTTACTATATTATTTACACCTTTAGCATTTTTCTTTCTGTAAATTCTTTGAACGTTTGCTATGCTCTTTATTAAACCAAAGCCACAGAGCTAACTGCCAAAGCCCTAGTTAAAAGTAATATTTATGGCATACCCGAATCGACGAGAAGCATCTCTCCATCTTGCAACAGTTGGTTATTGGTGACGTAGTGTATGTGTGTGGCCCTCGGCCCGCCGCCTACTACAGGCGGGAAGGCGAGATGTTCAGCGCCTTGTAGCCGACAACTGTACTCTAGGACTGCATTGATTGCGTGTTCAGACACACCTGTCAAAATGTAACACACTTTGGGTTAGTTTGAAATACAATATTGGAGTTATATTTTCTTGTGTCTTTTCCAAGTTTCAGTTTTAATAGAAAGAAATGATTAAATAATATAATTAAAGCTTTCAAATTGCAATCAATTTGCTAAAATTATTCTCGCAGTGGCTCTAAATCTTTAATGCTTGTAAAAGGTGCTACTGTAAAGCTCTCGTAGAGTATCTTGCTTAATTGTTCTTAGCAATCAACTAAGTTAAGTAACGTCCGCTGCAGTCGCTGGCATGAACACTAGTGGCATAACTACTGAGCGCGCCCTATGCTTCAGAGGGCACGTTAAGCCGTCGGACCTGGTTGTTGTCTTAGAATGGCAGTGTAATAGCATGACTTCCTAGCCATTAATTATATTACTATACATTGTTAGAGAAAATTATCAAAGTATTATTTAAATAATGATTAGTAACGAAAATTTATAATTTGTATAAACTAAGACAAAACTATTTTGACTAATTTCAGACAGCAATGACAATTAATCATATCAAGTCATAACATGCACCGTTGAACAAATGCCTCCTCCACAAGAGTGGGGGTTCAAGTCAAAATCATTTATTCAATTTAGGCGTCTACGACGCTCTTATGAAGGTCAATTACAAATTTTAATATTGAAATATACTACATTATACTGCCACATTCAGCAAACAAAAATTATAGAGCCACTGCGAGAAGAACGGGCAAGAAACTCGGGGCCATTCTTTTAAACGTTTTTAACAACGTGTTAAGTACATACTATATTAGTAAAATTATTACAATATTTATTTACATTACGTAGATGACAGGCGCTAGCTTGGCAGAGGCGAACCAGTCCAAGCATTTTTGTCGTTTAAGTAATCACAAACTGTGTACTAAGATTTCTTTACCAAAATGTTCTTCACCTGCAACTTGAATTTTCTTTCTGTGAGCGTTGTAATATGTTTGGGCAATTTATTATAAAACCGCATACAATTGCCTAAGAAGGACCTTTTATTTGTCTTTGCTAATCTAAAACCTGGCACCACTATTTTATCTTTATTCCTTGTGTTATAATCGTGATTGTCACTGTTTGATTTAAAATTACTCAAATTATTACGAACATTCATAATATTTTCAAATATATACAGACTTGGTAAAGTTAAAATATCAATTTCTTTGAAAAGATCTCTCAGGGATTCCCTAGGATCCATCTCATATATGGCTCGAATTGCACGCTTTTGTAAGATAAATACTGCATATGCAGCAGAACTAAGTCTTCCGGATAGATCATGTATATGTGGATTCCACTGTAAAGTTGAATCCATTTTGATTCCCAGGAAGACTGTCGCATTGTTAAATGAGAGTTTATCTAGGCCAAGCTTAATGTTTGGTTCAACATAAGTAAAATTTGGTAAAGACAACTTTAAAAATTTGGCCTTTTTTTAATTTAAGAGAAGATTATTAGCTGCGAACCACTTAGAGATCATAGATAACACATTATTTACATGAATAAGTTCTCTATCTTTACTATCTACTTTAAAAATCAGGGAGGTATCATCAGCGAATAAAACTATATCACAGAATTTTTTAACTATGCAAGGCAGATTATTTATATATGCTAGAAACAGAAAGGGTCCTAAAATTGATCCTTGCGGTATTTCTATTCTTACCGAAGACCCAGAAGAAGTATTGCCATTTATTCTAACGTTCTGTAGCCTGTCTGACAGATATAAGTTTATAAGATCCAGAGCTTTTCCACGAATACCATAATGTGAAAGTTTACGAATCAGAGTGCGGTGCTCTACACAGTCGAATGCCTTAGATAGGTCACAGAATACGGCAATAGCATCCTGTGAACTCTCCCAGGCTTCAAGTATATGTGACATCAATTGAGCACCTGCATCTGCTATGGATCTGCTCTTTGTGAAACCAAACTGATTCTCATTTAATATATTATGCTCATTTAAATGGGATAGAAGTTATTTGAGCATAATTTTTCCGAATACTTTACTCAGAACAGGTAAGATAGAAATAGGTCTGTAATTGCAAGGGTCAGATGTAGCCCCCGACTTGAAAATTGGAGTGATTTTACTTTGTTTCATTAAGTCGGGGAAGTTTCCTTTATCAACACAAAGATTGAATATTGTTTTTAAATATGGTGCAATAATGCAAATTATAGACTCTGCCACTTTAACTGACATACCCCACAAGTCTGCGGTGCTCTTAATGTTCAAACTTTTAAATGTCTTTATAATTTCAAATATTGTTGTGTGTCTGAAAGAAAAGTCCGGCGATTTGCAGGGGAAAAAGGGTTTACCATTATTTCCACGCTTGGCACCTGCCAAGTCTTGTGGTTTGCAGTGCAAAATGGCATCAGTTTGCACTGCAAACCACAGCTGCTGACCACCTTCTGGTTGCTGATGCTTGTCAATCACTATATTCTTCATAGTCGTTTACGATTCCCACAGATATAGAGGGGTGCAATTCTAGCCTGGCACCCCATGGATGATAATTAATAAAAACGCATCTCCTCCCATTACCTTGGTGGCCAAACAGTTACATATACCTACTTGAAGGGACATGTTGATTCGATTCTGCCTGAGATGATAATTTGGACTTCTCAAGAAATCTTAGTGATTTAACTAACCTGGTTTTGTACAGGCCATGGCCATATTGACCGACTGCGCTCCAATGTAACATGTCTCCTTCATGAGTTCCACTTCAGCTGGCGACTTGATGACCCTCATGAAGTGCAGGATCTTCTGTGGGTCGGAGAGTGCCACCTGGCTGTCGGCGCGGACTACTGAGCGGACCGTCTGGTGGATGTCAGGGTTGGAAGGTGTCTCGTTGTGGTACCAAAGTATGGAAGGTTTTGACTCTGCTGTCAATCTGGAAATATATTAAGGTCTAAATAGTAGTAAGTATTCCCTTATTACGGTTAAAGTAATACAATCGGAGCACGAAATTTCGGCTCGAAAGAGCGAGCCCAGTTAGCCGAGTGGTTTAGGCATCCAACGTGAAATCGGAGCACGCGGGTTAGATTCCCGCCCGGGGAATACATCTTTGTCTTCAATAATTTTTAAAATATCTAAATAGCATTTTTTGACTAAACTCAACTATACCTATAAAGTAACTAGGTAATAAGTACTAACGCCTCGACGACGTTTCGATTAAGTTGTGAGCTGACTCAAATGTGAATATCTGAAGTATATCAATCAATATCTATTACTCTCTCTTTCACTCTCTTATATAAAATAATGAATCTTATATAAGTATATAAAAGTCACAAACTTTAATGGAGAACATAATTCATCAGCATCACCATCAGCTTCATTTCTAATTTCAAATAGTTGTTCAGTTTCCAGAAGTTTGACCGTTCTCTTTATTTTGCTGCAATGTTTATCTCAAATAACCTATTATAATAGTAAAACACTAGAATGTGTAATTTAAACATGAATTTAGTGCCCGAAAGTTTAAGAAATATCAATACAGAGACAATTAAGAAATCAATTTCAACAAAGCACATACCTATCACATCCCACATTTTTATCATTGATACGTCAGCATTGACCTTAATCGCTCAGGGTATACTACCAACAATAGTATTCCCTAGGAAGGTTGGAGGTAGACAGGCGGCTGGGAGTAAAACTGAAGCCAAAACTTTTAAGAATATGTACTGTGTTTTATTAGCGAAAACATAAACTATACTTCTGTTGTTAGAAAAGACATATTGAACCTGGCATGAATGGGAAGTTTAGAAAAATGATGATAATGATACAGTTCATCTATTGCAAACAACTCACCTATTAAGGTAACTGCCGAAGTTTTCAACAGGCCGCGCCTCGTCTACAGCGAAAAGTCTAGCTGCAGCTGCACACCCTGTGCGAGGACCTTCCCATAGCTCAGCATGGCTGTCTTTATCATGGACAAACAGTATGCTCTAGAAAATTTAATTGGAATCAGCTGGGTTTTGAAGCGCTCGTAGCCAAGTTTGCTTAGTCATTCTGAATCGATCAGCAAGGTTAAGCAACATCCGCCGCGGTCATGACTTGGATGGGTGACCGCTGGTGACATTACTACTGAGCACTTCCGTGCTTCGGAGGGCACGTTAAGACGTCGGTCCCGGTTGTTGTCTTAGGATAGCAGTCGTTATAGCATGGTGGTAGGGCACTTTGCAAATGCCCGCCTGGCTAGCTACCATCCTCAAGTTGAAAATCTGTCGCCAAGCACCTAACGGTGTATTCCGGTGACAGCTGTCCTTGAGAGCCAGTAACTCTAGGTTAGTCTGAACAACATCCTCGACCACATCATCACTTACCATCAGGTGAGATGGAGAATAGCTAATTGTTCAGACATAATAAAAAAACACAAGTGGCAGTCCAACTCGCATTTGGCCAATTTTATTGTTCATACATTAGGTATAATTTTTTAAATGATTAATCACAAAATTAGTTTGTCACAATTGTCTGGTCGTATACATTAAACTCCTCCGACACGGTAATGTTATCTATACAGTATCTTAACTCGGCTCTGTATTCAAAATAACTACCTACCTCCGCGCGGTACGTAAACATGCGATAGGGCTGCCTGCCTCCAGCATTTTAATTACATTTGCCTACTTTGTGTTTCCATTTAGTTTTGTGATTGTAAATATACTTTTTTTGTATAAGCAAATAAAAGACTGTGAATTAAATAGGTAGTGTCACAATAAAAAATGCGTGATGAGATAGTGGTCAAAGGCTAACCTACCAGGCACAAAAAAAAATGCAGTACTCTGCTCATTTGCTAATCGACCACCAGTATATTACTTTTTTTAAAATTCTTCCTGACAGCAGATTATTGACAGATATCGGAGGCACGGTAATGTTATCTATACAGTATTTCAACTTCATAGAAACGGACGAAACGCGAGTTATACCTACGCGCCTCGATCTCAGCCCGCAGACAATCGCGACTGCGTCGCAGTGACAAATGGACGGTGTGTAATTTTCTTTAACAAAAAATAAGTTCACATATTTAATATGACGAATAGGATATATTGTGCTGTTTTTGGTTGCATGAAGCTAACTGGATTAATAATAAAATAAGTGAATAGAGTAAAGGAATGACACAAGTGAAATAGGTAGTTATAGGCGGATCATGAATCACGATACGGTAGGTACGCTTGTGTTAAAACCTCGGGGCATGTGTATTTTGTTTTGTTACTTTGTATAATTCAAAATAAAGACGTGTTATTTTATCAGTACTAATAGGTATATAATATATAATCAGTACTTATATTATAAATGCGAAAGTAACTCTGTCTGTCTGCCAAAACTACTTTCACGCCAAAACTACTGGACTGGACTGAATTTATAAGACTGATTTGTTATTCAATAATAAACATGGTTTTTTAATTAAATCTACCAATCAAAAAACAACACGCATTTTTTATTGTGACACTACCTATTTAATTCACAGTCTTTTATTTGCTTATACAAAAAAAGTATATTTACAATCACAAAACTAAATGGAAACACAAAGTAGGCAAATGTAATTAAAATGCTGGAGGCAGGCAGCCCTATCGCATGTTTACGTACCGCGCGGAGGTAGGTAGTTATTTTGAATACAGAGCCGAGTTAAGATACTGTATAGATAACATTACCGTGTCGGAGGAGTTTAATGTATACGACCAGACAATTGTGACAAACTAATTTTGTGATTAATCATTTAAAAAATTATACCTAATGTATGAACAATAAAATTGGCCAAATGCGAGTTGGACTGCCACTTGTGTTTTTTTATTATGTCTGAACAATTAGCTATTCTCCATCTCACCTGATGGTAAGTGATGATGTGGTCAAAGATCTTGTTCAGGCTAACCTAGAATTGCTGGCTCACAAGGATAGCTGCCGGAACACACCGTTAGGTGCTTGGCGACAGATTTTCTACTTGAGGATGGTAGCTAGCCAGGCGGGCATTCAGATAATTTCCCTACCACCATGCTATAACGACTGCTATCCTAAGAAAACAAACGGATCCGAAGCCTTAACATGCCTCCGAAGCATGGAAGCGCTCAGGAGTAATGCCACTAGCAGTCACCCATCCAAGCCATATACCATATAATAAGTAGGTTATATAGGGATTTCGCTGGTATACCCCTTGCTCCAACTTCTACAGCATACAAATTAACCACATAACCGTTTTTGGTTAATTCATAATATTTGTTTGTTTTTAATGTGTGGTCTTTAGGTATGTTTGTTTCCCACGGCACAGTAAGTTCTATAAGCACTATCGCGACGTCCAACGTAGGCGATTCTAAGCGAACGCGATTACGAAGCGATTCGATGCGGTGACACGCGAATTCAATGCGAAGCGGTGCGACGCGGCGGCTTTGTCCTACATATGCGCGAATCGTACCGCATCACCGCTGTGGCCACATGTGTGTGGGTGGTATGTTTGTTTCCCTCGGCACAGTAAGTTCTTTAAGTAGGTACTATGCATTTTCGATTTTTTGAGTATAGAAATATATCCAGATGGAGGTCAGAGGCTAACAGTTAAAAAATCATTTGTTTTGTATTTGTATTCTAACAGCAGCAGGGGCCGAGTCCAAGCAATACCGGCGCGGACCAATTAGCTGGTAAGTGACAGGCGATCACCAACCGGCTCACAATGTCAACAATCACAGCTTAATAGTTAGGTGGTTGGCATCAGATATTCTACTCAGAGGCAGTAACTGCCCAGAAGAGCATACAAAATGTCGCAGATAGAGATAGAGCCAATGAGATGTTGGTAAGCAGAGACCAAGAGACAGAATCAATTATAAATTTTAATATTGAAATATTCTACATTCTCCATTCTACTGGCACATTCAACAAATGTGTTATACACTCACTATTACAAGAATGGGCATGAATCTTGGCGACATTCTTTTTAATTGTCTTTTAAAAATGTGCTGCAAAAAAGTATTATAAAATTATTGTGTACAATATTTAACTTTTATTTAGTTAGATGACAGGTGTTAACTTGGCATAGAAAGAATTGTCCAAGCATTTTTGTAATGCAACTGCATTGTAGAATTTTTGAATTTTTACTCCAATAATTTGTAAAATATGTTTTATACTGTGTGTCAGTTAACTACTAAACACCCACATTTCACCTCATGTAATTGGGAATGCACCTATAGCAGTGTACCAAAAACCCCAGTTTTTGGATGATATTAAAAATTTCTTGGTCAATAAAATTCAATTACTTCAGATTTTGAAGTCATCTACTAAACAGATCATCAAACAAATAATCAGATAAGCAACTTTATATGTTATAAGCTAGATATGAATTACATACCTTATATCTGTCCACTTGTGCTGGCTTCACCAACACTAATATAGCTGAGGGTTCCAAGCATCCAGTTAAGTAAAAGAAATCTGAATTCTGTCTAAACACATATGGGATTTTGTCTGACATGTACTGCTTCCGTGCAGCAGGTATAACAATCTGTAATGAAAACAGATAAGGAATCTGATTTATATGTAAATTAAGTGTATTTTTTAATAAATACAGTGGCTTACACTTAAAACAACTATGAAGTGACTACTATAATTCTGTTGCTTTAATTTTATTAAGAGAAATGTTATTCTCTAAGAGACCCTTAAAGACACCATGAAAATATATCACCTCACTGAAAATATTACATAGTAACTTATTCAACAAAATTATAATATTACAACTGATCAAAACTGGATGTAAACAAAAGATGAGGCAGTTTTATGATTTAATAATAGAAACTTTTTGTATGGTATTGGGTGTTGTTTGGACACAGTGGCAATATATGCGAGGGATTTTTAGGGACTTTGACAATATATGCGAGGGATTGCAAATGGTTAGATAAGTTTTTTGTGTTTTAGTGATGTAACACTTAAGTCCCTTAAATTTAAAGAATTCTTTTAGATGTAGATGATATATCAATGTCAGATGCAGCTGTTTGCCAATATGGTTTTGACAAACCATTAGTATAGATATTAGGCTCATAAACATGCATGCAAAATTTCAGTGAGTTTGAACGCTAGGTAATTAACCCATACAAATCATAATATGTTATTATAACAATAGAAACAAACAATATAGACTCCAGTCAATACATAACAGTTAAAATATAACAAGACTATGTTTGTATAGAAAGGAAAAAAAAAACACTTCCATAAAAATAGGCAGATGGGTATATAAATACACAAAACTTACAATGTGGGTCTTGTGCTTATTGTCCTCTTCAGCTACCAATTTAGTTACAAGAACCTCTCTCCTTTCTTTATACTCAGCCTGGGTAATGCCACAGGTCAAGTTATCTTTAGGGATCATGTGAGGATGTGTTATGCAGGTAGCTTGTCCAAGAATGCCTGTTGGTATAGAAAATTGAGGGGCAGAATCTTTGCCTGGTGGATTTTGTACTGTTGACCGACATTCTGACTTTGTGTGAATGAAAGCCTGCCTGAAAATCCTTCTGCTTTCTCTAGAATCTGCAAAAATGAGTGACTAAAGGTAACCAGTCTGGTAATCAGAACAAAATTGAATGCCTGTTCGGAGTTTTTGTATATTGTCATGTGTAACTTACCAATGTTTGAAATAATTCTGCGTACATGATGCATTTTTGGCTGCCTGTTGGTAGACTACAATTTTTAATTTAATGGAAGTTTTTAAATTATTTCAGATAACACAACTAAATTAATTTTGTATTTTGTCGAAAAGTTACAGACGGAGTAATCAATGGCTGCGTTCGGAAACGATGAGCTGAGTGAGTATATGTATAATACTTGTCTGTCAGTTAATTAAGGATAAGGCTAAAATTTTTTTCGTATTTCAACTCTAGGAGTGGGATAAGATAATAACGTCGTTTCCGAACGAGCATTGAGTAACTCAGGGGTGCGTTCCTCCTAGCCGTCGGCCCGCCAACGCCGTTCCAGCACTCTAATCGAACTTAATTTGATCCTGACAAGATTTGATCATACCCGTTCCGGGCGACCTGTCAGAGCAAATTTTGCTCTGCCTGGCCACATTTTTACTACCTTTTGAATCGGCCAAATCTTGGCTAGCTGTCAAATGTGACAGATTCTACAATAAATAATAGATTTTGTACAAGCTAAGCCAAGGATTAGTGACTAATTATGTTATATATGTCATATGATTACTGTGTTAACATTGCTTAATCACCTAAAAACATCGCTGTCAATTCCATATTTTGAAAGGAGCTTTATAGGTCGTTCCAGCCCGGCTAGCATGCACGCCGCGAGTAAATTTTGTCTACCCTTTATCTCGTGTAAAATAGACATATTGACATATGACTACGAATGCTAACATGGCAGAGCTAAGAACTCGTCCGTGTTTACGTACATTTTGTGCTACCTGTGGAAATTTGTCGACCAACACTAACATGCGCGCCCTACGTTTAATCGATTTTTGACACTTATCTACGAGTATTTACGTGTATTTTCTCTACCTCAGTTTTGAGGACGAGATAAATCGAGTGTTTCTCGCGCGTCTATGTATAATGGGGGCGATCGACGATTTAGTACAAATTTACTTTCCGTCCAGTATTAGCAGACCATTGACATATGTGTGTGTAATCTATACAATAACGTAATTTGAACACAACTCATGAACTTTGTGTGCGTAGCTTAAATACAATATCTTTGAATAATGCTGTAGGTATGAAATGTAGATTGTTTCTTTCAACTATTTTTATAATGGTATAAATGAGTCGATATTAAAAATTTATAAAATTTGCAACAGTAACCATTTAAGGTAATCTAAATGAATAAATTCCTTTTAGAGTTCCGCACTCAATATATTGCTATAAAATATTATTATATTGTTTAATAAAGAAAAAAATAATGGGGCACTGAAAAGTAGTTAAGTAGCTATGATAAAAATTAAAAACTTTGTTTCGCTACTTAGCATTCATCAACAAGAAAAACATATAAGCAGCTATCGTCAACAGAGATAAAAATGAAATACCTACATACATTATGCAGAAAAATCGCCAATTCTATTTACATCTTCATCATTCGTTTGAAAATTACATCAACGGGAACAGTTTCAATCATAAAACCATCGTAATTCCTAATGAAGTGTCGAGAACGGTAAAAATGTTTAATCGTTTATAATAGTATGGTATTTTATTAGTACAAAGTCCATCACTGCTTATTTCCTAAAACTGTTCGCAATTCAACCAACAAATAGCGCAATGGAGAATCGTCCATAGATAATCTTAGTTAACGGATGGTAGCGTGGTGCGGCCGCTGCTATCGTTCACCACTCTCTCTACGCGCGAGAAAAATAATCTTCTCGTGTCATGCGTGACATAATTTATGTCTTATTTGCGCATGCTAGCCAGGCAGGTGCCTTGGAGCAAATATAGCTCGACCAATATTTAACTGGAACGCGCCCCATGGGTCATGGATACTACGTACAACAGTACTTATTACTTCCATGCCAGGGGTTCGTTTGTTTGGGCAGTTACTAGTGGCTGGTGGGTGGTCATAATCATAGAGATATAAAATACGTCATAATTATTTCACGGCACTGCATAAATATTTAAATGACAAAAATTAATCACTAAAAACTTCGAAATATTATATAAAAGCAAAAAAGTTTGAAATTCTCAATATAAACAAATATATATAACTGTTTATATTGAGAATTTCAACCTTATTTGTAAGTTTGCTTTATTGTCCATCTATAATCGAACTCAATAAAGCAAACTTACAAACAATAATGAATAGATTCAGGCGTTACTTTGCGGAAATCCATATTTAATAATAACAAATATTTTAAGAAAACATCAAATTAATATTTTAAGGTCTTGACTCTACGAGCACACGATCGAGAAATGATCCTGAGGATGCTTCGTGTAGAAGCGAAACGCATCGAAAAATTCTTCCGGTTTGGCTGCGTGGCGTTTGTGACGTCACGTCGGCTTAGCAGGAAAATTAGGCAAAATTGTCACTAGATATATTTTTGTATTTTTTAAGTGTTTTATTAAAATATTAATTTAATTAAGCGAAAAACGTACAACGCCGTGCCAGTGAAGGTTGTCATGGGAACCCCATGTCGTTTGGTACGACTGAAAAACAGGACGGTCGTACTAATCCAGTGGACGGACAGGACACCTTTTGCTCAAGCATGTTCGTTGCTCTCAAGTATTTCAGAAAATGCCGACATAGCCCGAGTGATAAGCGTAGACGCAATGGTAATAGAACACCGAAAGGGAGAAGTCGCGGACCATCTTGGTTGCATTAAAGCCTCAGAACACCATGAGGTAGTTGTGTATGAAGACAGAGGAGAAAATCTTAGTTACCTCAAAAAATCCATACACAACAATGCAACTGATTGTTGGGGACATCCGGTCCCGATTTCAGTTACCAAAAGTGGTTCAGAAAGGCTCCAAGAAAGAACAGAGGCAGAAAGAAGCCAGGAGTGTAGCCCAAAAAAGAGTAGTGGCCGTGTCGCCGCATTCCTGACAGCTTTCGGTACAGCAGTGGGAAGCTTATTCCGACACCCATCCCAACCCCGAAACCCAATGCTCACAAAACCACCACCCCGTGGCAAAGCACCATTAAAAGCTACATGGCCCGGACGAGAGCCGACATGGGACAGGTCAGTCCGCCCCGATATATCCTGGCACAGGAAATAACAAGCCATGCAGCTAATGCCTTAATAGAGTTTTTAGCCATTATAAGGGCGACCAGAGAGGTCAACCACAGAAACTGCGAAAACATCTTGCAGTCCTACAGGCTTATTTATATTATGGCAGCATACAATGCAACAGAAGGATTTGTGTCCCTGGACGAGGGAGAAACGGAGCGACTAGGTAGGCCTAAATACGCCACAAAATGACCCGATTGTAGTAACGGCCCAGTGCACCAAAATAATGTTAGATGACCGTATCCTCGAAATGGCGAAATCTATTTTGGGGGGATCGGAGATTGAAGCATTCTGGAAAGACTGGGAAGTACCGAAAATACAATGGGTAATTGGAGTTCCAGGATGTGGCAAAACAACTTGGGTGGTAAGGCAATTCGATGTGGACAAGGACATCATTATCACAACAACTACAGAAGCAGCGAAAGACCTGAGGGAGAAGCTTGCGCACCGAATAGGAGACTTAGTTAAAACCAAGGTGCGCACAAGGGCTTCAGTCCTCATAAATGGTTTTAAAAGAACTGAGAGCTACAGCCGCCTAACGGTGGATGAAGCTCTAATGAACCATTTCAGAGCCATAGTCATGGCTTCCAGGCTATCTGGAGTTGATGAAATTGTCTTCATCGGAGATGTCAATCAGCTGCCTTATATCGATAGAGAAAATCTCTTCGTATTAAGGTTCAACCGCCCTAACCTGGTAACAAACATCACCCAGGAGTTGTTATGCACGCATCGGAACCCAATGGATGTCGCGTACGCACTGAGGGAAATATACTCTGGTATATATTCCTCAGCCCCCAGTATTAAGTCCCTTGAGCTTGAAAGGTACACAGGTACAAAAATCCCCAAATCCCTCCCCGACACTTTATTCCTGGTTCACACCCAGGAAGAAAAGGAGACCCTAATAAGCCAGGGCTAAGCCGTCGTTGCAATTTCACGGCACACTGGAACCTTCATATACTACGCAGATGACGAAAACGACGCCATAGGACGGTTCGTTAGGAAGGCGATGGTTGCGACACCAAAAGCCATCCATGTATACAACCCACAGATTACCCCCTCTAGATTCCGCAAACAAGACGGAGGTCGCGCGCCACGCATTAGCCTAAATAGTTAGATATAAATGAACGCTTTGAATCATAGCTTCAGTTTCGACCAAGTGTCAGACCCGTAAGCGCCTAAACGCTCCCGTGTTTTAGCGCCAGTGAAAATTTGTTTTGAATTAACAAAATAAGATAAAATTCTACATGTACAGTGAAATGGTATGAATAGTTATCTTGGAGTTCAAATTACCAAAAAGAAGGAATAAGATTTAATTAATAAGTCAGATAATTTTGTTTTACTGGTTAAAAGAGGGGTCAGCGTATACTGGTACTAATTGGGTAGAGATCGTTTCTTGTCTCTGTTCCACATGGTAGCTGTTGCAAGCTTTGTCTCGTTTTGGCGAAAGCACGTGCAACGCTAGTGTTGTGAAATTCTCTAAATTAAAGACGGTGTCGACATCGACATCGAAATAATATAAACATTATAACAGCAGTCAGTATATAAGCCTAGCAATTATATTTTTGGACAACTCATTTTTTTAAGGTTTCCTATATTAATACCCACCAGGGAATAACAAGTTTTACATCGTTTTTTAACCTTCCAAAAAAGGAGGAGGTTCTCATTTCGTATGTTTTTTTAGGGTTCCGTACCCAAAGGGTAAAAACGGGACCCTATTACTAAGACTTCGCTGTCCGTCCGTCCGTCCGTCTGTCACTAGGCTGTATCTCAAGAACGGTGATAGCTAGACAGTTGAAACAGATTTTTCATTCACAGATGATGTATTTCTGTTGCCGCTATAACAACAAACAAAAAGTTGGCCAAGTGCGAGTCGAACTCGCGCACGCGCACTTGGCCGTTTTTTTTTGTTTTTCTTACCTCAGAACTTATGTGTGGGTGACCCGATTTAAAAAATTATTTTTTTTATTTGAAAGCTGATGCTCGTCATTTCCTACGATTTAAATTTCATAAAAATTGGTCAAGCCGTTATTGAGTTACACTCCGATAACTGAACAATATTTACTTGATGATATAGTCGTTGACAATGAAAGAAAATCGATCCCGTAAGTAGCAAGGGTCACCAAAGAGAGTGAAAAAATTTTTTTTACCATAAAATGAAACCTACTTCTACACCCAAAAAATTAAATAACATGTCGAAGTCGGTACCATGCGCACAATATTGTGATAATAGATACTTTTGAACAATCATGGTACCGACTTCTCCCCCGGACCCCTGCACAGTGCAGACGTGTTTACTAGTCCCGTTATAATTTTATTTAATTTATTTCCAAAATTACACTGTGTTAAATCAAATCAAATAATAGGACTGAATAAGCTGTAAGGAGCTAGCTGTTGATACTGCGGTACTGTCTGTTGGTGTGCTGTTGGTGAGTGTGACTCATACATGCGCTATGCGTGTGTGCTTCCTACCGTGCCGCACACAAGTACGTAAGTGAAGCTAGCGTGTGTGAGTGAACTACCTGTTGCTTTCGTGTTCCACGCACCGCTTATCACGTTCTGCTAGCCTGGTACTTGCTTGGTTCAACTTACGCTCAGAGATTTAATATGCCACTTAAGCGCACACCTCCACCCACACCGGCTTCGGGTGTTCTGCAATCGCTGACGCATTGTAAGTCAGACTCAAACTTGAATTCACCTACGAGCGCTGCTACCATCGCCGTGCCTACAATTTCGCGAGAGCATGCTACTAGTGAACCCAATATGGTATTGCGAAAACGCAAGAGACGGGATGAGGTAAGCAGGTCTGAAATACTGGAAATGTTTGATATGATAAAAAAGGATCATGATGAAAAATTCAAGGCACTCATGAGCCAAGTACAGGGAGGGTCTCAAACCTCTCCAGGAAATAAAAAAAGTGAAGACGAAGTTAGTAGAGCTGAAATACTGAGCATGTTTGCCGTATTAAAGAAAGAGCAGGACGAAAAATTTACTACACTTACGAATAAGGTACAGAGTGGTATTCAGATGCACACAGAACAGAACAATAATATATCAAGTTCTATTGACTATCTTGGTCAAAAATATGAAGAAATTGTTTCAAGAGTCCATACCTTAGAACAAGAAAAAATTGAAGACCAAAGGTACATAAAGTCACTAGAGAACCGCCTGGAACAGATAGATCGCAGCCTCCGCAGCTCGACTATAGAAGTACGTAACGTGCCCAAAAAATCCAGCGAAACAAAGGATGATCTTGCAAATATTATTACAAAACTGGGTGTGGTAGCTAACGTTGTAATTAAGCCATCAGATATACGAGACGTTTACCGTATAAGCACCAAAAATGAGAACAATCAACCTATGATTGTTGAATTTTCGACGGTTTTACTTAGAGACAATGTAGTCAGGTCTGTCAAGGCTTTTAATAAAAAATATGCTACATCAAAATTGAGTACTTCCAGTTTAAAAATGGAAGGCCCAGACAGGCCGATATTTGTATCAGAGGGCCTTACAATACAAACAAAAAAGCTCTTTTTCCTGGCCAGAGAATTCGCCAAAGCAAATTCATACAAGTATTGCTGGACTTCTAGAGGTAGAATATACTTGCGGAGAACGGATGGAGCTCCCTTTATAAAAGTGAGCACTGAAAGTGATTTGGGAAACCTCTCAAATAAATGACTATTTTTTTCTAAAGCAGGTATAAATATTAAAAATAAATTAAACATTAGCATCTTGCTTAATATAGTTCATAATAGTCATATGTTATGGAATATTTTTGTAATAAATAATAACTTGCGCTGTCCAGTAAGTAACACAATACACATACCACTCTACTCAAAACTACACACTACAAACTACACCATACTACGCAGTTTTAGTTACTGCGGCCAATTTACTCATATTTACACTTCCACTACTCAAAGCTTACTTCATATTGTCTATAGTCGCTACCTTTATAGTAAAATTGCATTAAATTTGAACAATATAATATTCATAAAATCATTTCCACAGTGTGTATATTATGCATGGCACCTAATTACTGCTTGCTTCTATAATGGATGATAACAGTTTTCTTACCACAGAAGTTGATAACACGGATTTAATAGAATGTATTCCAATTAGTAACACAAAAAACTGCCGTAACATCATAAATCCAAATCCTGACGCAAGTCTTTCACTTACCATATTTACTGTAAATATAAGAAGTATAAATTGCAATTTTGATTATTTTGTAGCATTTACTTCAAGCCTGGACATAACACTTGATATATACGTACTCACTGAGTGTTGGACTAATTCTCTGAATCCACCACCTAGCTTAGTAGGTTATACTATGTTCTGGACTAAAACATTTTTGAATCAGAACGATGGCGTTGTTGTATATGTGCGTAATGAAATTAACGTTTCTTGTTCTGAACCAAAAGTTGTGGACGGTAATTGCTTAATATTAGATGTTGCACCAAATTATACAATTATTTGCACGTACCGTCCACCAAGTTTTTAAAAATCCTAGTCAATATTTAGATTCTATGGACATTGTCTTAGAAAGCATCACTTCGAATAATTTAATACTTACAGGTGATGTTAACTTGGATATAATATCTAGTAACCTATCACATTACGCACAGAAATATTTAAACTTGATGGCAATGCATGGTATACGGCAAGGCATTAATAGACCTACTAGGTTTACCACATGTCTAGACCATATTATGGTTGTCGGTGGGGGCTGCGGATGAGAGCGCGAGTGACCCCGCAGTCCCCTGCCACTAGTCGATGACGGCGGAACACCATGAGGTTTTTAGTCGGTAGTGGGGTCCCTATTGACCCTGAGCCCGACATAACCACCTGCTCCCCGGCGGGTGAGTATGCGTAAATGCATTTTCCTCATGACAATAAAAAAAAAAAAAAAAAAAAAAAAAAAAAGACCATATTATGGTAAAAAGTGACTATCCTTGGAAAACGTTTGTGTTTGAACAGAGACTTACTGACCATTCTCCAATCATGCTTTATATAAATAATGTCAAAATATCAAGAAAATCACTAATTTATAATAAGATTTTAATTAATTATGAAGGTATCAGAAAAACTCTACAAAGAGAATCTTGGCAGGATTTGTATCTAACTAATAATGTAAATATGGCTACTGAATTATTTACGGCAAAATTACTCTCTGTCATCGATACCTATACACAAATCAAGAAAATTTCTAAAAAAACCCAACCCCTTAAACCATGGATTTCAACAGGAATAGTCAGGTCAATAAGAAAGAGAGACAAACTACATATGAAATTAAAGAAAACACCAGATGATAAAAATCTTCAAAAAAGGTATAGTCAGTATAGAAATATTTGTAATAAAATTATTAAAAAACTTAAATTGGAATATTATAAAGATAAATTTAACAAAAGTAAAGGTAATATGAAAGAAACGTGGAAAATTATTAAGGAAGTATGCAATATTAAACAAGCTAAAACACCATGCGATTTACTTGGCATAAATAACAATCCAACTCAGTCACTTAATAACGTTAATTTATATTTTACATCAGTGGGCGCTACACTTGCTAATCATACACTCCAAAAAATGAATACCACTGAAAACGAACTGGCTATATTAAGCAGAAGTGTACATTCACCAGTGAACTCCATGTCTATGATGCCCACTGACCCTGTTGAAGTTAGAAATGCTGTTTTCAGTCTTAAATTGCACAGTGCACCTGGATGGGACAAAATTACTTCGTCATTGCTTAAGCGGTTTATTACGTTTCTTACTGAACCTATTGCATTTATATGCAATTTAAGTTTTGAAACGGGCACATTTCCAGATGCTTTTAAAAAAGCTATTGTATGTCCTATATTTAAACACGGAGTTAAAAACAATCCGAGTAATTATAGACCCATTGCTCTACTTTCGACTCTATCTAAAATTTTAGAAAAACTTGTCAAGAAGAGAGTTATGCGGTATCTGGAGAAAAATCATCTATTAAGCGATAACCAATATGGCTTTAGAGAGGGAAGGTCGACTGAAGATGCCGTTTTGACTCTCACGACAAAAATATCGTCCTATCTCGATGATGGGGATAAGTGCGTCGGTGTCTTTCTGGACCTCCAGAAGGCGTTCGATACTGTCTCCATCCCAATCCTTCTCACAAGGCTAGAAAATGTAGGTATCAGAGGTTTAAGCTTGGATTGGTTTAAAAGTTACCTCAACAACAGATCGCAACAAGTCCGGGTTACTGAGTATATTAGTGATAGCTTATTTTGTAACTACGGCGTGCCACAAGGTAGTACACTGGGACCTACGCTTTTCCTTATTTATATTAATGAACTTTGTTGTACTACCTTGCCTGGTCTAGATGTGCTGATGTTTGCGGATGATACTGTATTACTGGCACATGATAGGACATGGGGAAAAGTTACTTCCTTGGCTGAAGAATGTCTCGCTGTGGTAACGAAGTGGCTTGAAAATAGTCTCCTATCATTAAATATTTCAAAGACAATGCTTATGTGCTATAGTATAACAAACGCAGGAATGGCCCCAAATGATTTAAACGTCAAGATGCATACATTTCCATGTAATCGTGGCAACCGTCCCATCCAATGTAATTGCCCGGTTTTGACCCGTGTTTCTTCAATTAGGTACTTAGGTGTGCACATAGATAATAAGCTTAACTGGACTTTCCAAATTGCATCCTTGGCATCCAGAATGAGGAAACTTATCTATGTTTTTAAGTCATTGAGAGCAGTGGCTGATACGAAATTGGTAATCCAAACTTATAGAGCTCTAGGTGAGTGTCTCATTCGGTACTGTATATGTGCATGGGGAAGTGCAGCAAAAACACACCTAATAACGGCTGAACGAGCACAAAGAGCAGTCCTTAAAGTAATACTTTATTTACCATATCGACACCCTACAACAACTTTATATGAAGAAGCCGATGTATTAACTGTGAGGAAATTGTTTGTATCAGAGAGTTTAAAGCGTTACCATAGGAAAACGGCTTCTCATCTACCTCAACTAACAAAACGTATTTATAAATGCCCTATACCAATCGCTTCTACAAGATTTGGCCAGAAAAAATACTGTGTCATGGCTGCTCATCTTTACAACAAGATAAATAAGGAATTAAAGGTTAAAGAGTATAGTAATAATGAAATTAAAAAAGTAATTCATATCTGGTTAAAAAAATATGACTATGAAGCCCTAGAAAATTTATTAACTGAGTTTTATACATAACTATCAGTTGGGATAACTACAGTTGACTAACTATTATGACAATTACACAATATTGTTTTGCATTAACACTCTCTTTTATTCATACCGATACGAGAAAATAATAATATATCCCAGCACTCAGTGTAATCAATTAATTCATACTTTTCCTTATACACATTCTTACTTACAATCACATCTACTAACAATTGTAAACACACAACATACACTACAAACTCACTTACACTCATACACTTCACACACACTTACACACACACTCACACACACACTTATGCACACACTATATGTTCCTTAAGCGCTAAGTAAAATTGTAAGACCAGATAGTTAATATTAGACGTAAGTGCCAGTGTCATAACAATTATGGGAGAAGCCTATGGTTCCTGAAACACAGCTGACGCTAGTTCGGGAACCTATGGATTCAAATATACTCTGTACCTATTTAACTTAAGTCAATAAAAACTATTTGTATTTAAAAAACTATTTGTATTTGTATTTGTATTTGACTTCAACAAGTTATTTCACACTTTCGCTTAAAAAAAAATTATATATACGTAGGTATATACGCATCTAAGTCAACAAGTAGGTATTTGCAGAAAATACAATATTAACTATATTATTTTTTAAATATGCAGAACGAAAACTACCTTGATTGTTCAGAGAAGTCTAGGTAAAAATATAAATAGTATTTTTATCGACAAGATTCAAACGTAATTATCGCAAGTGTAATATGTTCCTACGACTAAGCCCATCCCTACGGTGAGTGTCCGCTTGGTATAATAACTAGCGTGACCTTGAAATAGCCAATGAGAGCGCTTTTGTTTTAGTCCCCGCAACCCGCACCTACCTCTAACTTTGGTGAGCTCGGATACGAATAAAAATCTTGTAATGTGGTATCTAGAGGGGGTAATCTGTGATACAACCTCAAAAATGGCGATCAAAGATCGAAATAGCGCGGTAATGGAGGCCCTGTTAAAATGTGACGTGGGAGAATAACAAAATATGTAAATTTCTGTAGGTATATTATTTTATTGTAGTTCCAAATTATTTTTGTAATTGTAATCGTTGGCACGGGTATCCGGAGCGGTCATGCTCACAGAAAAGTGTTGTCTAGCGGCGGTGTTGTGTGTCGGGTCGCCATCTTCCCTCAAAAATGGTTGAGGAAGGCGATGGCTGGCACATGCGTCAACTCGTGAACGGGTGCTTCTAGAGAATACTGGTCTGCTCTGGATGCTGGTGCTAATGACATTAACGGAAAAAAAAGAAAAACAAAAACTTTTAACACTGTTCCCCCTTGGAATGTTGCATGTTTCCTAATTCATATTTCTTGTTTACTAATAAATTATGTCATAGTTAAAAAAAGTCACGGACCCTGGAGTCTGTGGAGTGTAGATTTAAAATTAAAAAAAAAAAAAAAAAATTGATGTTTTCTTAAAATATTTGATATTATTAAACTTACAAACAGCAATGGAAACGCACGGCGTTTCGCAGACGTCTCAACAAATTGTTCAATCTATTCGTATACTCCAACACGGCATTTAATGGTCTAACGACAAATCCGTTACATTTAGGTCACATTAATTCATTGTAAACACCGAAAAGAGTTATATCTATATGATCATAAAAAAAAACTTTTTTGCATTTTAATCTTGGTGTTGATTATTTCACAATAAAATGGTTTTCAAAAATGGTTAATTTACATCATGTAGATATTTATTATTTAAAATAATTTAATTAATGATTATTTGATTAGTGCTAAGTAACATAAAATCGTTAGCGATGTGATTCTGGATGGCGGATGTCGTATTGATAAATGCATAGCAGAGTTGAGATCGAACGAAAGATGCATTTTTGACATGTATTGTATGAAACATTTATTTATACGCCTTAAGAGTTTCAAGGCTGACAACGCTGCATCTCGTTTGTATTCGTGAATAATATACAACACTACAGCTACTACAATAAAAGCATTTAGACACCTATAAGTCATAACAGACTCATAGGCAGTCCAAATGCTCCAGCCCACTCCCAGTTGGCAGCGTGCCCAGCATGCTGGCAGCATTGCCCCGTTGAATTGCAATGCTTATTCGTTGAGCCAAATATGTGCCAGCATTTTGATCACGCGTCGCATCGACCAAGCGCTCAGATAGGTTTTGGAAAATACGATGAGCTCCCGGTCCCCACGGACCCAACGTCTCTACACCAAACGGCTCAAATATGTAACCCATACCGAGGTTAGCATATTTGCGCCGCTATAAAATATATATAAAATTGTACGAATCAAGTTAATTCGTGAATTAACTTGATTCGTACAATTTTATATATAATCAGTATAATCACTTAGGTACAAATTCATAACCAAGAAATGTTACTTTCAGTGTTCTCACTAAATTTTCCTATGAAGCATTTCTAAATTTTAATGATTGTACTTAGCTTCTTGCTAAAACTCGACTATGACTATTTAGCAGGACTTCGATATGGCTGGACCGTGAGTACTTTTATGCAAGATTTTCGTATTCTAATTGGGGGCCCGCAATATATCCCGTAAAACCAAAGTGAGGCTGGTGGGTACGCTGGTCTTCTCAATAAATTGCCCAAACATATTACAACGCTCACAGAAAGAAAATTCAAGTTTCATGTGAAGAATATTTTGATAAAGAAATCTTACTACACAGTTTGTGATTACTTAAACGACAAAAATGCTTGGACTGGTTCGCCTCTGCCAAGCTAGCGCCTAACATCTATGTAATGTAAATTAAGTATTGTAATAATTTTACTATATAGTATTTACTTAACACATTGTTAAAAAACGTTAAAAAGAATGGCCCCGAGTTTCTTGCCCGTTCTTCTCGCAGTGGCTCTATAATTTTTGTTTGCTGAACGTGGCAGTACAATGTAGTATATTTCAATATTAAAATTTGTAATTGACCTTCATAAGAGCGTCGTAGACGCCTAAATTGAATAAATGATTTTGACTTGACTTGACTTGAATCTTCTTTTACGGTGCAGAATCCTGGATGATAAGACAGAAGAAAAGAGCAAAACTCAACACTTTTGAAATGTGGTGTTGGAGGCGGATGTTGCGAATACCACGGACCGCACGCTGAACCAACGTATTCATTCTAACGGAGCTCAAAATAACCACAAGGCTGTCCGCTATCTGCTTCCAGCGGATACTCAAATACTTTGGACACATCGCTTGTAGAAACCCTGACAACCTAGAGAAGCTAATGGTAATTGGCCAGGTCGAGGGCAAAAGACCACGCGGTCGTTCACCTACCCAGTGGTCAGATCTAGTCAAGACGATTACGGGGCTGCCAATTACCAGAGCCATTAAGACCGCCGAGGACAGAGCCACTTACGTGCATCGATTAGTCATAGATATGACCTTCAGTAATGAAGATGCCGACTAAGAAGGAGAATTGGGGGCGATATGTCCTGTACTGACGTCCCCTGGGGTGTTTTGTGCATTTCCCCCGCCAGCTTCTACCGAAGCCATCCCATCCTACATAGCTTGATGGCAGATGAACATTGAAAATTTCCGATGGGGTGTAATCTTATATTTATATTTTCTACTTTAACGTTGTAAACGACGCTAGTGTGAATTGTAGCACTCCGAGTCTCCCTGATGTTTGACTCCGATAGGTCACCAACACATGTCCTGCGGGGCGATTGTTGATTAAATGTACCTTGAAATTGGTCGATTGAATTTTAATATTGTTAAGTTTGCAATAACGCCTGCTAGGCGAATTACATTACAAAATTACAAATTTACGAGAGAAAAAATTATAGTCATGTGCGGGATTCGAACCCGCGTCCATCCACCCCTTTAGCCGGGGTATGCTCTAACCAATTGAGCTAACATGACACAATGACTCATAACTGTAATTCTTGCTCCCGTTCTTCAACCATCGTATCGGGATGGAGCGACACCTATAGTTCAACTTGCGTTGTACTACATACAAGACCAATATTGCAATTGGTTTTAAACTTGTAAATGATGACGCAACCTTATAATTTTAATATTGTTACATTATACCCCGGCTAAAGGGGTGGATGGACGCGGGTTCGAATCCCGCACATAACTATAATTTTTTCTCTCGTAAATTTGTAATTTTGTAGTGGTCGATTGAAATCAATTAAATGTCTAGACTAGAAGTTATGTGCACGTACATAAAACTTATTGAGTTGCGTAAAATATCGCTACGCAATGTCTAATGATGGAACCCCAGGCAGTAGTTAATGGATTTTGACTTACAAAAAAAATTATTAAGACAATTTAAAAAATCTTATTAGCTGTCTGGACTGGAGGCTGGAGTTGTGCCTGTTTAGTTTCTGCCTCCCTGTACATGTGATCTTAAACATACCTAACTAGCGAAGTGAGAGTGGCCTTTATGTGTAAGTCTATTGTTCCTACATGTGAGCAGGCTTTGGAAGCTTTGGAAACTTTTTCTCCAGTGTGTTCCTGCCTGAATCACCAAAACTGGATCTATCTATCACAAATAATGAACCTTTTCCATCAAGCACATTTGTCCAGATACAATATGAGATTTTACCTAGTGACGTAGCTACAACAATACAAAGTCTCAAATGTAGCAGTTCGATTGGGCCAGATATTCCTCCATGGCTGTTGAAAGATGGAAAAGCTTTGTTTACCTACCCACTTTGTTATTTATACAATCTATCGCTGCGAGAGGGCATCTACCCATTTCAATGGAAGGTGTCTAGAGTCACACCCATTCCTAAAAGCTCAAATAAAACATCCGTAGAAGAATACCTGCCGATAGCGATACTTCCCACACTAGCTAAGATATTTGAACGCATTATCCATACGAAAATAAATCGTCAACTAGTACCTTACCTATGTAATGAGCAGCACGGGTTCAGAAGGAAAAGGTCAGTAAATACAAACCTACTGATCTTAGTTGACTATATTTTTTCTAGACTCGATCGTCGCGCTTGATAGCATAGGTAAATATTGTGTCATTAGATTTACGTATTAGGTAATGTCCTTTGTTTTAATTTTAAGATGTTGAATAAAATAGGACTTGCAAGGAACTATTTATAAGTATTTGTATCATGTTGAACCATTGTATATTTATTTAAGGTTTAAAATAAGAGTACTTGATTTGACGTTAGTCATATTAAATATATTATATTTGTTCAATACAAATAATTGTATAAAATCAATAATAACATTAATACATTAATACCTATGATTAAAATAGTTATTTATAAGCACATTCTAATCAAATAATTTAATAGTGAACCAAAATTGTAATTATTTAAAAGTATTGATATTGACTGTCGAAGTTGTTATTTGAAAGGGGCTCTGTCCAGCAAGTCAGTCGTCTTTAAGCAAGCTCAGAGTGAACAACTCAGATCTCACAGTGGTGTTGAAATATATTTTCAAAGTAGTTAACGACGAAGTGCTGCCCGATCAAGATTGTGTGAAAGTTAAGTGATTTATTATTCTCTTTTATGATATTACTAAACTAACCTTGTTTATATGTAATGGTTCTTAAAATGGTTTGTTAAAAAGGTTTTGACAGTTGTTATAAATTATATTGAATTATAATTATAATAATGTTAATTAATAGTTGATGAACCAGTAAAAGTGTACATAACATGTATTTAGAAAGTAAGTATCACATTGTTAAAAGATTTTTAAAAGAATGGCCCCGAGTTTCTTGCCCGTTCTTCTCGCAGTGGCTCTATACAATTTTGTTTGCTGAACGTGGCAGTAAAATTACAATATTTCAATATTAAAATTGCATTAGAGCGTCGCAGACGCCTAAATTGAATAAATAGTTTTGACTTTGACTTTGACCTTTTATTTTATTAAACTAACACGCTCAAGTTGATGTGGTATACTTTGACTTCCGGAAGGCGTTTGATAGGATCAATAACGACATACTGCTGGAAAAACTAAGTGTTTTAGGCATTGCCCCAACCTTATTGTTTTTCATCGCAGACTATCTGCGTGACCGCCAATAATTTGTCCAGCATGGTCTGTATGAGTCGCGATCCTATCACACGCGTTCCAGGGTAAGTCAATGTTCGAATCTCCTGTTCATACTTATGATGAATGACCTTCCCGAGATTATCAAAAATGCAAAGTGTCTTTTGTATGCAGATGACCTCAAATTGTTCGGGGAAATAAGTAATGAGCGGTATTTCATTTTGCTGCAAGATGATATTGACGCGGTATATAAATGGAGTGTTGACAACAAGATGGATTTAAATTATTCAAAATGCTCAGTGATGACTTTGGGCCGAAAGCCCTGTCCATTCGATTTTCAGTACAGACTAGACTGCCGTTTTATATCCCGTGAAATATTATAAAATACTTGGGAGTCGCGTTTGACCAAAAACTCACTTTTAATGACCATATCACACAAATAGACAGAGAAGCATTCCAAAGGCTGGGTTTCGTACTTAGAAACTCACGTGACTTTACAAACTTAACTGTGATCAAGCTCATCTTTACCGCGTTAGTAAACCTAACCGCTCTTCCCCATCGGTAACAGGTTTGCCGAGCAATGTGTTATGTGGCCCGCCCATTGCCACTTCAACTTGAAAACTCTGAAAGCTATGTCGGTGACTTTGGTTCTTCGGCGAATTTCCGGATTTTATCGCGCAACGGAACTTCCAGCGTAGCTCTTTCCATAACTCGTTAACCTTTTCATAATGGCCATAGTTTAGGACCACATCTCACTCATTGCCAAAAAGTGATAATTCGCAACACATCGTGGTTAAAAACTCTGGTCTTCAGGCTCTGCGGGATGTTAGACGAGAAGACGATGATCGAAGGGCGATCTTTTTGTCGTACTTGGAAAATATTATGGTCAAAAATAGTTATTAGGAATTTTAAGACTCACCTGCTGAGAAACTCTACCGCAGTGATTCTACCTACTAAGGACAGTGAGCTCCTCAAACGACTCTGCCATTATGTCTAATGTCATTGGCGAAACAACGGCAAGTGATGTATTAGCCATAGATATTGAGGCTGAATTAATTCCTGTTCAAGATGTTAAAAACGTCCTCCAACGTGTATCTGAATAGTTTCGGAGAAATAACGTCTCCCCGTCTCCCGCCTCGTTGCAGTTGGATTGGTTCCTGCTAATTTTTTGTAGTCGAATGAAAATGTTGGTGTTTTTGTACGAATACTTTAGTGCTTCGACATACCTATGATCGATATAGCGAAACTTCCCAAATTTCGATTAAGGCATTTTCAGATGAAGATGAAGGCATTTTCAGAGTCCACAAATGCTATATGACCGATAATACGACTCCTCATACTTAAAATTATAGGCATATGACACTTTTCAACTGTTTGTCTCAGGTTGACGGGCGCAGTGTAATTCAATGTTATAGGCAGATGCTAGTTCGCTTAACATCAGGTGGGTTTCGTGACAGTTCCGTCACAACCAAATAAAAAAAAAAAACATTTTTGTATAATCTGGTGGAGTGTATAAATGTGGTCTATATACTGTGCTGATCTCAGTAACCCGAAAACTGTGCTTGTTCGGGAGGCTGGAAGTCACCAAACTTACGAGCATGATTGAAAAAATACAGTGCTAAGCGAGACGTCAACGCAGGCGTCCCGAGCTCTCCTTGAAAAAGACCACCGTATGTGGTTGAAACTATAGTCGAAACTATCTCACTGATTCACGTGAGTTATCCCGTATTATTTACTAAAATGACTGAAAAAATAATTGGTCAAAAAGTGAATGACACTAATGACTAAACAAAATACAAATCAATACGCGTAATAATTATGCTTTTGATTAAACTTGACGTTTAGTATGTCCTTTCGTGATCTCAATCGTGCAAATCAATAGAATCTTCGATGTAAGTCAAAATTGTATTTAAATGTTAATAATTATTGCACTTTGAGTAAGTTCGTTTGGGTTGAATGGCAATCCATTCACTGTCAATGACTATATCATCAAGATAGGAAAATATTATTCAGTTATTGGAGTGTAACTCAAAAACGGCTCAATCGATTGTGATGTAATTTAAATGGGACCAAACGACAAGCATCAGCTTACAAATAAAAATATAATAATCAATAGTGGTTCACCCAGTCAAAAGTTCTGAGGTAACAAACATTAAAAAAAACATACGAACTGAGAACGAAGGTTTTGAATTGAGAAAGAGGCGTCCTTTTTTTTGAAGTCGATTAAAAAACAAAAATATTTTTTTTTAACACGGTATTATTATGAAAACATATAATTTTACGAAATACTGGCAAGCCATAATCTGGGCTCGAGGACATAAATGCATGCAAAATTTCACAGAGTTTGAAAACTTGATATTTTAAATAATTATGACGAAACTACTTTTGTGTGGAAAGTCTATGAACGTACTTTTCTCAAACATGCTTTTTTTTTTTTTAATTTTAAATCTACACTCCACAGACTCCAGGGTCCGTGACTTTTTTTAACTATGACATAATTTATTAGTAAGCAGATTAGTAAGAAATATTAAATAGGAAACATGCAACATTCCAAGGGGGAACAGTGTTAAAAGTTTTTTTTTTATTTTTTTTTCGTTAATGTCATTAGCACCAGCATCCAGAGCAGACCAGTATCCTCTAGCAGCACCCGTTCACGAGTTGACGCATGTGCCAGCCATCGCCTTCCTCAACCATTTTTGAGGGAAGATGGCGACCCGACACACAACACCGCCGCTAGACAACACCTTTCTGTGAGCATGACCACTCCGGATACCCGTGCCAACGATTACAATTACAAAAATAATTTGGGACTACAATAAAATAATATACCTACAGAAATTTACATATTTTGTTATTCTCCCACGTCACATTTTAACAGGGCCTCCATTACCGCGCTATTTCGATCTTGGAAATGTGAGCATTATTTTGACAACCTTCTTCGAGATAAATCGAAATTTCTGTACTGGCCAATTACATGCGCGCAGCGGCCGGCAAAAAATGTATGAAAATCTATATCTGTCGTGTCTAGCGGCCCGATAAATTGCATAGTAAACTCATATCTGTCGTGTAATATAAAAATGGAACGATCTTTTACTTCGAAGCATGGCAACCAAAGAGGTAACTTATCAAAGGTTTTATTTAAATTTCGATCTGGCTTGCAAATAGAACGCTGTTTATTGAAAAAAAAAACAAATGAACACTTTAACGCGGGCAATTTTATTGTTGTTTGTTGATAGTCATTGATTTTGAAATGTAATTGTTTCGACAACATGAGTTCAAGCGAAGACAATGAGTGTAATGAGCTTAACTCAACGCCACCTGAAATTCTTCACCTCTTTTTTTCACCTCTTTAGAATTATCCCAAACCAACATAATCCCCGGAAAGTCCACTTTAAAATTCATAAATTGTACATTTAACAACTGTATCTTCAAATAAAAAATTCTGCCTAGGTACTACTTTGTTTTAATTTCCGCGCAATATTTGAGTAAAGCACTATACAAGCCTTGGCCACAACTAGGCATTGATGGACTTACGTATGTGTGCCTCGGCTTCGCCTCGGCCCATAAGGTGACTGTACCATTCATGGTCAGCGTTCTATTGATGGTCAATTTCAATTTAAAAGCTGCAAAATAAGAGCACTAAATGTTGCAGAGCAAATGGCAACACTTAATAATAAACCATAGACACTATTCTTGTCAAAAAGGGGCGTTTCTCATTTTGAAACTTCACATTTGCAACATGGCGAGCCTTTAAACGGAATGCAATGGTAAACATGTAAAATAAGTGTTATTTTAGATAAGGAGTTGAGTATTTCTCTTTTTTTTTTGTTGTAAAGAGAGGGGTTTTGAGTTATACCTATCTATCGATCCTTAGGGTAACATACCTGTGGGAGGAATGATACCAGAAAATGCACATATTTCGGTCTTGGAGACTTCATGAACGACGCTGACCTTTACTGGAACGTCCAATTATGATATTTCCAATGATGGTTAAATTGACCATGATTGTTGTAATAGGGATTTTGGTTTTTTATGGTCAAATTTAAAATATTTGGCCATAGTTATAAAATCACATTTTATTGGCGGCTCGTTCTTGCATTATGGTCTAGTAATGGTCATAGTTACCATTATTGGGGTGACCATGACTGGATGCTGAATTACAAAACAATGTTTGCATTATATTAATGGTGTAGGTGCTTGCTTTTTGCCCATACTTTAGACACCTAAATTTAAAGTAAATTATCGGCTAACGAAGGAAGGGAAAGTTGAAAAATTTACCATTTAATTATTTTTATCGACATTGATCTCATTTTGATTTGTGTTTGATTGTTTAAGTTTGAAAGATTCTAAGTTCAGAGTTGTAAATAACTACAAATCTTATGCTTCTTTCATCACGAATGACAATGTTATGACAACCTTATTGACCATTATTGGTGCTGGCCATAATAGGAGATGACCATGAATGGTGGGTCAACATTGGGTTTTGGACTGACCATTATTGGCTCTACACTTACTTTTCAAATTATTTTTTTGACTTTGCTATCAGAGGCGAGACCTATTTATAAGCTTTAGCGTGTAAATCATTCTTACTTTTATCAATATGAATAGTTTTGAAACCGATCTGGTTTTAATTAGATAATGATATAACATTAAATAAAAATAAAAAATCTTAAAGTGACCATAGCTGGTGCATTTACCTTATTTACATGTTCGCCCATCAATGCCTCCTTTGCTGGCCGCTGCTGTAATGTACTATTTTCGCAAAAATTAAATAACTCCGAACTAAACTTTTTTATATTTACTTAACACAAGAAACAAGTAGGTTTTAAAGGTGTAGGTATCATTGCATTTTACACCTAGAAGGTTTTATTTGAATTTACTCAAATAAATTGGATACTGTTAGGTAATAAAACTATCAGGCACTGCACCTATTTTTTTTAATACACTTGGTACTGGTAGTTCATTTTGTGCCAGCTTAACGTCCTATTTTCAACACTAGAGGCGCTGTTGAAGCTCTGTCGAACCTTCCAAGAGTTTGCGATATGGGAAACTATACAGATGTTTTCAAGTAAAGGAGGAAAGTTCTCCAGTCGCACCTACTTACTTAAATTTTCCAACTTTATGTCATGTAGGTAATATCGTTCCAACCTGCAGGCATATTGTGCTATGTGTTCCGAATCTACATTACTCTTGAATAAAAACCAAACAATTTTGTTAGAACTCATTCAGAACTCTATCAAACTCATTTTAGCTTTTTATGCACCAAGAGGATGTTATACGGTTTTAGGAACGCGATTAGCGCAGTATTTTTATATAATAACTGGGTGATTAGAATAATTATATAACCTTAAAATAGAGTGCGAAATAAATAGAACTGACATGCATGACCTTTTCAAAGAAAAATGCAGTTCTTTGGCCAATTTCCAAGAAGGTTGCACAGTTTGGGGATCGTCTCAAAAAGGCATAGAGGTTCTATCGCTAGGCTTCGTGGGCAGGAAGGTCAAGCTACGTTCACCGTACAACTGCGGCCGCAGTCAGTGCGGAACAAGCAGCGCGGGCGCACGCGCATGTAGCTGACACTCAGCCGCCTATCGATCTCGAAACCCACCTGTGCCGTAAATTAGTGCCCGTTACAGTGTTTCATAACAGTGCTTGTTTAATTTTTTTCTCAAGTTTCGGACGCTTCACCTACCTACGACTCTGCAAAGAGGTTTGTTTACATTCTCATTTTACTATACTTTACAACTCGAGTTCAATATATTGTGGTCTAGTCGATACTCCGATAGTATAGATCGATAAATGTTGGGCCCAGATTCGCTGCGCTGTTAGTTCATTTGCATCGTTTTGTACACCATTCATTAGAGCTGTTACGGTCGGTTGCAAGGATTACTTAACACGACCTCGTAAAGTGATATATTTTAACTTATGTCTAACTTTAATGTGGCGTGCAAGTTTTTGCTACGTCATTCGTACTGAGCGACGACTTAGGTATAATTATCATAGCCGTTTATTACGTATAGTGTCCAGTTGCTTTTATTTATATTCTAAAATCAAATGCTAATTCAACGTACGTAAAACGTAAGATGAGATAGGAAGTTATTCTTTATTCTTGTTTACGTTATTTTATCAAACTTTCTGTGTCGAGCTGAGACGTGCGTGACCGCAGCGGTTCTCAGATACTCACACGCATTAGGTAACGAGTGACCTGTGTCTATTATTTATTCTGTGCCTCTGTCTCTACTGAAATTGCATAGGTTTCGTTCAAAATTTAGTACACGTGTACTTACTTTTGTATGTAATTTTGGAACTTTAGGAAGGAAGGTGCGATTCTTTATGCAAATGTATTCCCCTATTTCTTTCCGGGATAATGTCTTAGGAGCAATATTTTTTTTGCATAATTCAAGGCACGCTGTAGACACGACCCTTTTTGTAACAACTGAATGATATTAAAGTGCCTTATTCAACCGCCATGATCAAAGAACCACCAAACAATTTTGTATTTTATAATCATAAAAGAAATTGATGGTAGACTAGATATTCTTTTTTTAATAATTGTATGCCAATATATAATTGAATTGGCTCTTTTCGAAGTTTTGGAGGATTAATTATATAAATTAACCCGTGAGGTGCCGGATTAGAATGTTACCCCCACATTTCTTCTGTGTCATAAGAGGCACCTAGGGGAAATCTACCGGATGGTGGGAAGCAGCACTTTCTGAAGAACTGACGACTAGAACTGCCCCAAGATACAGCTCATATACCTTATAATTAAATAAACTTATATAGATAATAGGTACACGGCGCAATGGAAACTTTAAATTAATCCTGATCCTAAGCTTCCAATTACTATTTACTGTCCTATCCGAGTTGCCTGAACTTAAAGCTATAAAGTGCAACCAACAATTGAATCGTAAAAGGTCTATAACTGCATGCCCGTAATGTGTTACGTGCCTTTCTAATTCTATTCAATACAAAAAGATTGTAGAGTTATGTTCATATACTAGGATAATAAACATGTACGATACTAGGTTAGGACTCTTTAGCAAAAGGCCGTCGTGGTGTCTACCACCACATTGTCAGATATTCTTCCTCAAAGCAGTAGTGTGCACAGTGCACATATTATTGAGTTTCAGCGTGAAGGTTACCGTAGCAAGTGAATTTACGGGGCTAACTATACATCAGAACCTAAGTCTCGGAATAATGAGCACAATGCAGTGTCAATAAGAAAGAGAACGGTAACACTAGAACTATTGTGGACAGTCGTGCGCCTTATATTCAGGCGGGTGACTCATCTTAATATATAAAATTAAATAAGATTGGTAGAGCTATTTTATGCAAATAATGCCTTTCATATTAGATTCTAATATTAACATTATGTAATGAAATAATAATGTTTCAAAGCCTTTTCCTCATATAAGAGCCCAAATCTTGGTTTTAATCATAAAAATTACAGATATGATTGGTTGGGGCTATTTCGTCATCGGGGTAAATTCAACAAACAGCTGTAAGTCTCGTTATGTAGATAAAATTTTATAATGATTTGCAATAAAAGAAAGCATTTATGATTTCATCCGAAGGAAAGTGATAATGTTATTATATAGAACTTTTTCTTGTTATTCTGGCACCTATTTGGATCAGCGAATAAGCATTGCAATTCTACGATGCAATGCTGCCAGCATGCTGGACACGTTGCCAACTGGTTGTGGGCTAGAACTTATGGACTACTTGTGAGTCTGCGATGGTTTGTAGGTTGTCTAAAAGCTTTTATTGCAGTAGCAGTAGTGTTCTATATAATTCGTAGTATTTTGTTAATAAATACATTCTGCCGATTGCACTATTGTATATTATTATTATATTATACATTTATATAAATCGAGAAATTGAGGTGTTTATGGGGCACTTAATATACTTTGAATCACTATATTTTAAAACACTATAAGTACTTATACCCTCGGGAAAGCACGTCTGTGTAAGAGTAAAAAACAAATCTTTTATTTGCCTTTTTGGCTAGGTTGTGTAATTAGTTAACGGTGTAATGGAATCCGCGGCATTAAAATAATATTGCTCATAATAGTTTCAAAAAAATTGAGCACTAATGAACAATATTAACAATGTTACCCTACTTACCGGTCTATATTATTAAAAAATTAGTTTACCTACCCACGAGTTTAATTTTTGATTTCCCGCTTAGGTTTTCGAAGTGGTAACTTTAGGCTTCAATTCTTTGACGGCATTGCCGTAACTTACCCTATTATTTTTAAGATGAACTTATGAAAAATACGTTACGTTTAAAAAGATTTCAGTTTAGTCTTCGAAATCAACTTCTAAATTCAATTACAGCGCAAACGCTAAACTATAATTAAAAATCCATGACTGCATTATGCATGACATTTTTATGTATAGCTTAGAGCCTTGCATTTGCCCACTATCTCACCTGATGGTAAGTGATGATGTGATCGAAAATGTTGTTCAGTCATGTTGTTTTAATCTAGAATTATGTATTTACCAGGATATAAATAAACATCTCGTGTAATAAGAATATTGAAAATCCACTTAAATAAATTATCTGTTTAATTTTTAAATGAAATCTATAGATGGACCTCATAAATTCACCATCCACCGTTGAATCTCATCCATGGAAATCCTGATAATCAACCTGCGTTCTGTTATGAATAAATCAACATAAATCAAGATTGACTCTCCACTAATCCGCATCAAAGATTCGTCAGACGAACTATAAAAGCTATCAGCTTTTTCTCGTGAAGTGCATAAAAATGCAATTAGACATAAAATTCCCAATCTCATCGGCATAACGATAAACAAAGGAAGGGTATTATGGTCGGGCATTAACCACGGAATAGCCAGCCCGTTAATGGTTTCCTCCGACACTGGTTCTCAAAGCATTGATGTTCTCTTAATAGTTAGAACCACAGTCTATTGTACCGTACCATAGCACGTTTGAATGAGAAAACTGCAGTAAGTTCACTCACAACTACAAATTGCGGTATAATCGCGGTGTTAAGTAATGGAATGGAATTGACAACGTCACAGCCGCGACGCTTGCTACTAGTATTTACACGACTGGCCAAAAAAGGGAGTGCTATGTTTTCAGGGTTCATGTATGTTTGTGAGTTTCTTTATTCCACCATAACTTCTAAACGGCTTAATCGATTTTGATGTATGATATATCATTAGATTTGTCTTGATAATCCAAGTGATACTACATACATAACATATAAAAAGCACTAGTAGATTCTAGACGCCATATTGCGAGAAATAAAATGTTTTTCTTCTTGGAGTATCGAAATGAAGGGCTTTAAAAAGCGATTTCATAAATACTTACATATAACTTGCTCTTTTAATTTCAATGGAACGATAAATAGCTTATCGAAAATAAATAAATTGTAGTTGTGTTTTATACTTTTTAAATCAATTGATACTTTTAGATTTCCTAAGATTATGTAAGAATATAAGACACCATGAAGTCACTAAACGTTTTACATCAACAGATGCCTTTGACATTATCATGATATTAATTATAATAGTGTGCAGCATTGTAGTCCAGTGTATTGTATAAGACTAAATATAAATAATACTTATTATAATTATTGTTGTTGACCCTGTGACTAAGAAGTCGCAACATATCTAAAGACACTAGAACAAAGTAGGTACAACACTACATACACATAATATATGCAATGTGTTGAATAGACAATGTTGGTCTTAGCAAATCACTGATCAACATAGGAACCAGTTTTATTATTCCATGTTTAGAGACTTACATCATTTTTATCTCGCCTACTTATTTATCTAAAAGCGATTCTGCCGTTTTCTTAAAGTTATATAAGCTTTATACGTATGGATATTATTTATCCTAATAGATATTGTATTCTTTTAGACTACATACCTCTTTGGAGTAAAATCGCTTTGGAATCTGAAGGTCTTGGATTCGATTAGTTATTGAGTTAATTGACGAATATTCTCTCAGTAATTGTCTGAATTCTGGAACTATGACGGGTACATGGCAACAGGTTCACTCCCTATTGCCTACGTGGGTGTTTAGTTACCTCTACCTACTGCTCTGGCGACATGAAGGATATGATAAATACTTATTATTACGTCAATTATGATGGTTACTTAGTCCTGCTTAGTGTAAACAAATATTATAATAATTTTACTAAATAATATGTAGGTAACATTGTTAAATGACGTTAAAAATAATGGCCCCGAGTTTCTTGCCCTTTCTTCTTGCAGTGTATGCACTATATTTTTTTTTGCTAAACGTGTCGGTACAAAATAGAATATTTCTATATTAAAACTTTTCATTGAGCTTCATAGGAGCGTCGTATACGCCTAAATTGATTAAATGATTTTGACTTTGACGGCTTCAGGATGATAATCAATGGGATCAAAAAGTTTGAAAGACTGCTTTCCAAGCAATTCAAAGATTCTAAGTACAGCTGCATTCACAGTCTCACCGACGACGACCACGGAATGCGCATAGTTCCGCCTCTCGCTGCGTCCGCGACGCTCAGAAATGGCGGGAACGAACCTTGCAGTTAGATTGGTGGAAAAGGAGGCTGACAGACAGCTGTCATCAAATTATAAAATAGTGGGGTAACGCCGTGGTCTTACTACGCTAATCTTTGTATTTATAATATAAATGATTAACAAAGTTCTATATACTTTTAAAACTAGGTACCTAATTAAATATTTTAGTAAAAAGAAATTATTAAAATAATTATTGGGTAAGTAAGAATTATGTTCCCACCTTTTGTTTGTACAACGTCTTATTCTTATCGAAATTAGTAACGGAACAGTAAAAATTATAAGTGTATTGAAGTCTAAAGATGGCTTTAGACTTCAATACACTTATAATTTTTACTGTTCCGTTACTAATTCCGAACAGAATAAGAAGTTAACTCCAAAGGTAATGAAATGAGGTACATACTTATAGTATTTTTGTAACTTACTTTTGCAACGCGATGGTAGCTTCATTTTTTACGGCTATGGGTTTCAAGCTTTTCCATTTTGTTGTAAATCACCGCATCGGATAGTTTACAGCCAATTTATGGCTTGTGAAAATAATAAATATGTAATTAAAAAGTAATTGCTATGTGCTTGCGGCATAGTGGTAATCCCAACTTCACAATTAAACGGACCTCTCGATTTTTCATTATAGGGTAAAAATAATTTGGCCACAAAACATCTCTATTATCGTCTCAAATATGATAGTAATTGCTGCATCATTAGGTGCAAGTGCTCGGGACTTATCGCGGTATTCCGCAGAGGGCAATCGATATTGTTCTTGTTTTACTTTTATATCGAGCTTTTGTGTCGTTTTTTCGCGGCCGCAAAGGCACTATAACTATTTTTATAATGATGAAGAGCACAATAACGCAATGCACCGCACTATTTACAGAATAAAATGGAATGTATCGATAAAAAAGGCGGCAAAAAGTTAACGTTCTACGGATTCTACTTTTAAATTTTGTACGCTGAATGTTGTTTAACGGTCTAGCGGGCACCCTTTTTGACACGTACCTAACTAGGGTGATGCTACGAGTCCAACCTTCAAAAATACCTACCTACTTACATATTGGTCAAAAAGTTCCTTTACGTGCTTTTAGTTTTACAAGGCACAATTTCGTAAACGCGTGACTTGTTGCTAGACTTCTACCTACATATTTATAGTAATTTAGTTAAAGCAGATTAGATCACGTTTTAGACCGCGCCTCGAGCATTTGAGACGTCCATGAAGTATGCGATGAAGACAAAGGGGCATCGCTCAGGGCAGTTCTTTCTAACTTGTTATCCTGTGCTGAACCACTTACGCAAATAGCACTGTAGAACATAATAGACGTCAAGCCTTCAGTGTAATATGGATAGCCTTGTGGCTCAGAAATTCCAATGGTAAAAGTTTCGTTCTTAAAAAAGTAGATAAATACTTATACGAGTAAGTAAATAGGTACATACGAGTAATGTTCTGAGGATTTGTAGAGGTAAATTGCACGCCTAGCTAGTTAATTATATCTTTAATAACTAACAACACACTTTTTTCCTCGTTCAGATTATCAATTATGCAAAAGTAACGTAGTTACAGCATGGCGGTGGTATATTATTCTCTCGACAAGCTAAAGTGGCACAAAACTCTTGTCCGCAGCTTGTGCTCCAAATTAGGCAATATTTCACCATTACGCGGCGACACTTGTGCAAACATAGCGAAACCAGTTTAACATGTCTTTCCCATAATCGTCTGCCAGTAAAACTAAATAAAATTATATTTTTACTAAACAGCTAGAAAGAGCGATGACCGCCGATTAGCAGTGGTGTTTTTATGGAAGACGCATCGACGTCTGTACGTGCCTTATTTATTAGGCTGAAGATATTTGCCAATTTAATATATCAGTAGGTATACAAAAAAAGTTAATGGTGTTTTTCAGTATAAAAAAGTCGTCAAGGCGGATCAATTTTTTTTTTTGCAAAAGGTGCTAACGATGCGACGTATCTCTTGAGACATCGTTTATTAGCACGGAAAAACTGATTCACCAGCGTTATTGACTTTTTATCACTTTGGATAACATGACTTTTTGTAACATGATTTATTATGTATGTAGTAGACTTCGATCAAGTCACTTATGTAAGTATTTTGACAGTAACTAACGATATAAAACGTCATTACAACAATGCATGAATGATGTGATTTGCCTACTTACACATCAACCAACGTCGGCAAGGTCTTCGTGTTGGATTGAAACGAAACTTTAGACAAGGTTTTCGCAAGTAAAGTGGGCGACGACGACCCACCCACTCGTTGCATTGCAACCTCCACGTTCTAATTTATTTAAATATTGGCGGGAATCGGCATTTAACTCTGTGGCGGGAAATATAGTTCCGTTCCATTTTACGGCCGTTGTAAGCAATATATTATGTACATACTGCTTACAACGGCCTATAACGTAGAGGTTTTATTTTATTGCGGTTCACCGGTGCAATGGAGATGTCGTCCGCACTCTTAAACCTGAAGCTGCTTCTTGTTAACATTTTGTTGTTTATATAACGAATATACCTACCTGTTCGTTAGTAAATACGTATAAACGATAGAACCAAAAATGAAATGGATACCTAGTAACGTGGAGTAATTTGTAGCAGTATTACAGTTCAGTTCATTAAATTAGTTTTTTCCCTCTATCACATCGCCTATCGTCATTTGCATGATCATTACTTCCACTTTCCATTCTACAAGCTCGCTCTAAGAGTTTCTCATAATACAAACGCATGAAGCTTCTGCCAATGACGTTTATTTATATTCTGTGGTAATAGATGACAATGACATTAAGAAGAGACATTATCGAATTTGTATTATTATTCGACAGCACACTAAATCCTCAGACCGAATTTATTTGGTCTGAGGATTATATTCTTGTACTATCTTTAGATAAGGATAGTATGAAATATTAAGCACAGAATTATTGTTTAGATACTATACCTAATGATTATGGTACAAAATACAACTCTTGCTGAATGCTAATGTTGCGTTGAATGTGGAAAGAAACAGGGGAAGAGGTAGAGATAATGATGTGGGATTGCGAAAAGAAGGCTAAGTGTATTAAAGGTTATATTGTCTTCGGTATATTATTATTCTCTATGGTTATGACGAATTCTACCTAGTATGTACTGTGGTGTCAACTAATAGAAGAAGAATACATAATGTGTCGACACCATAGACATATAAATAATATGGACCAGAAATACCTACAAAAAATAGGTGCATACCTACAGCTCTAAATGTCGCTTAAAATGGCTGCCAATGCTAGGGTTGTGCCAGTCAAGGAATATAGTGTTACTGTAACAAGTATCGATACAAATACTACATAATAATATTACGAGTCCTACCTACTTCATCACGTTTGAATGATTTTTATAATTTATATTGTAACAGTCCGTTGTAACAGAAGAATAAGTTTTAATTCCCTTCTGATATCTGATAGTAAAATTAAAGTGTTTTTTTGCACAGAATTTAAAAACACTTTTAGTTGCATCATATATGCGCTGACGCTTATTTTATATGTGGTTCATATAGTATATAAAAGTTCTCTGTGACAGCTTCTGGTAGCTGCGGACTAGGGTTATAGATACAGTAATTTTATTTCCGGGACAATTCGAGGGATACTAAGTTATTCGGTACGAATCAAGTTAATGTAAATTTCGTTTCTTGTAATATTTTACAAACATACCAATATACCTATGTTAAAAACGAACTTACCAGCTTACATTACTCATACAATGCAATGTTTATTTTAAAAAGGGCGAGTGAAGTGAGCCCTATCACTAACCCACAACTTGAACATTTTGTGGCACACTTTACTGAAAAACTATCACGCTTACAGATTTGTGCTTAACATAATAATTTACCTTCATATATAGATGTATTATCTGTCAAAAAAAATAAAACTTTGTAAGCATTAGGTATATAGAATGAATATTAAAAAAATTGTATTCATTGGACAGAATGTTATTGTACTACTAACGCCTTGTGTTAGAAAACCAAAGAGTTAACATCGCTGTAGCAGAACTTGAATCAATACTCATATACATCGTAGTTAATTTACTATATATTAGATGACACCACTAGAATGAGATTGTAAAATTAACGCGAGGCCTCACCAAGCTCAGCTTTTTGCTACTATTAAAACACAAACATAAATTGAGCACCGGACAACCACAATATTTAATAATTAAATAAAACTTTGGTATACACCACTATATTGAAACTACCAAAAAAAAAAAAGGGTGGTACAGAAGTGTTAATACAATGTAGATATGTAGTCAAAATTTGTGATTACTTCACAGTGAAATAAATATGAATTGTTAAAGTTTTCGAAAATTCCACCTAAAAGTATGGACACCACGTAAACAAAAATACTACGTGCCTATGTAGAATTTATTAATGAAAACACATGATGCGCGACAGAGAAAAAATATCTCTCTTACTCTTTCTAACATCCCGCACCCGAGCGTTCGGTTCGATAGAGACGTACGAGTTTCAGAATAATGTTGGTAGGGGCGTAGGTATTTGTAGGTAAATAAAAGAAAATATTTGACATTGAAACCTTATAATTGATAAATACTAACTTTTCCTTCATACTTTGGCGGGCTTAGGACCGACAAAATTACTTTATTTCTTAGGTAGTTTATGTAGATATTGAATTATTATTGATATAAAGAACGATAGGTAAGTTTGTAATTCTGAGTTAAAACTAAATAAAGTAATTATGGCGTATTTAAAAAGTTAGTAGTAATTCACAACAATCATTATTAATCAGTAATTATTCATTATTTATTGGATTTATAACTCTTATTAATTATACAGTCCGTGGCTGTAGCTCGATATTTAGTTTTGTTTGTTATGGGTTGCTATGATGTTAGGCGTTAACGGAACAAGTGGGAGTATCAAACTCTATAAATAACCACAAAGCCAAACTTGCCAACATTCTTGACCTTAAACAGCAAATTCAGCCATCTACCACTACATCTAATGCCCACCTGCAAACCTCATCTGAAGTTCAACAAACAAACATAAATTTTCCGGGGACAGCAATAACATTTTCTTTTAGTAATCGCCCCAATAATGAGTAAATTAACTAAATATTAATTAAATGTATAATATAAAAAATATGTTTTATTTCCCTGCATTCTTTTGAGAAAAGCACCACATAATTATGCCTAGGGGAAAATGGCAATAGCAGGTCGAGAATGAGTTTGAAGGCCACTTGACCCGTTGGCGAGGACTTCACTAATACTAGATAGAATCAGAATAGAACACCTATTTCACAGCCTCTGCAATTATTGCAAAGTACTATTTTTTTGATTTTTGTAACTAATATATCTAGTAATCTATATCAAGCCAAAGAATAGCCTGGCATTAATAATCAAAAATTTTGATACACACTTACCGAAAATATTGTAGGAACCGAGTTATCTTGTTTTATTTCATACGTCTCACAAATATATTTCAGTGGCAAATTTTTGAGAATGATTTTCTTATTCAAATATAAACATGGTTTTTTAATTAAATCTACTTACTAGTCTAAAAATAAGACGCATTTTTATTGAACACTTCCTGTTCATTTCACAAAGATTTTTATTTGTTTAAGTATATAAAAAAAAGTATATTTACAATCACAAAACTAAATGGAAACACAAAGTAGGCAAATGTAATTAAAATGCTGGAGGCGGGTAGCCCTATCGCATGTTTACGTACAGCGCGGCTTTAGGTAGTTATTGCAACGACAGAGCCGAGTTAAAATACTGTATAGATAGCATATGTATATGTATAGCTAGCATAGATATAGTTTTTATAGATAGCATATGTATAGCTATATAGATAATATTACCACGGTAATGTTATCTACATATATAACATTACCGTGACATTACCGTGACCCGATCGGCGGTTCAGGCGGTTGGTATTTTTGCGTCGATGACGTCATCCGTCTGGGTGACCATCAGGTAACATTTTACTGCGAAGCAAACCAAGGTTGAATTAAAAATGACATGAGACAAGGCGCCTTCACAGTTAGGTATATTGTTTCATGGTACATACCAATGCAATGATTTCTAAATTGTTCCAAAAGGATCCAGGTAAATTAGTTTGACCAATCGGGATTCAACATGGCGTTACATTACTTTTACTTGCCTTGGTTTTACTAAATGCAGTGTTTACTTTGCACTCGTAGGTACTCCTGTACTCAGAGCACCAAGAACCAAACTCTCGCTCTCCTTACTGTGAGTATACAAAGTCTAACAAAAAATATCACATCCATCACACATCACATCTTTTCCTATGCAATTTTTCGAATGTTTTCAAAATGTTTTGAAGTTAGTATGCATTGGTACCATGCTTTTTGAAACACCGTGTCTAACTTCCAAAAGCTATTATATATTGTTTAAGTGTTCGATCTAGTTTAATTAAAGTCGGTTTTGCTACAAAAATATCTATCCAACAAATATTTTTTTAAAGTTGCTGTGTACATTCACCTGATGATGCTAGTACTTTGACCCACGCATCCTTCCGAAGGTTAAAGTTCAGGGCTACGAAATATGTATGGAACATTACGAAGCTACGAATGGAAGTTAGTTAAAAATATTACTATCATAATGAGGCTTACAAGAAGTCCGAAACAGCCCAAAGCACGCTGTATTAGCAAAAACGAAGAGTATACCTACTTGTACTACAAAAGAAACTCAAGCGTCATTTCATTGGCAATCACTCTTTTAATTACTTTAGCATCTGATAAGTGATTCTCGAATAGGCCGCGATGACGAGGTGTATTTGCACAATGCCAATGGACATTCCCTTACTCGGTCGGTGCCTTTTGTCTGTTGTTATACAATATACTCACATATATTAAATGGCTTCATAGACAATTTTATCTTTCATCTAAGTAAATATCTGTAAAGGTATAGATTGAAAATATATTGTCCTGTCGGAAAATAAAATAATAAGTTTAAATCATTGAAAATAAATTGGTAAGCATCTCTTTTAATTTGTCTACTGCGCCAAATAACGGACTAAATTTCTGGGTTGACAATTAGTACTTTAGGTAGTTTTTAATTACAAACGTTACCACTATTATCATTTATCAGTTACCTCTTGAAAGGTATACAATTTATTTGCAGAGGACTGTAAACATATGATAAAATAAAACTATTATTCTATTATATACTTTACTTGCTAGCATTGGTTCATGTCATGTGGCGAGTGCTATCATCGCATTTAAGTAGGAAGGTACATTATTTATTAAATATAATAAAAATATGGCTTAATCTTGTGTAGAATTTAAATATATTCGTATTTAAAACTTTCTTAGGTGTTAGACATTGTAACTTTGAATAACTGTGAAATGTTAAGTATTCTAAGTTTAACATTCGTGAATTCGAGTAGTACATAGGTACCAAATAATGTAATGTAATATGCATATGCACATACTACGTAAAATTAGACGAAGGTAGTGGCGAGAGGTATGTTAAATAGGTAGGTATAGAGAGGAATACAATTTTTATTTAAACAGTTGTTTTACCATAGAAAGTTATTTGAATGTTACGTATAATTCACCTACTCACGCACTCAAAATATTTCTAAAATACGTTCATGGGTTGTATTGTAAACTGTTGTATAATACAAGAAAGACATATTCTGACATCTGTCATCTGTGGCTGTAGTGTAGAGTCATGTGGGGCAAGTGTACAAGTGGGTAAATGTTAGAAACTAATAAGTATTGCTTAATAATCTGTGGTATTAGATAAGGGAACTTTCTCTTCTAAGTGCTTTATAAATTATAAATAACTACGCTACGACTATTATATTATTTTCATATGTTCATATTCATAAAATATGAGGAAATATATTAAGATTATCTAGAGACAAACATAATTATATTGAATCACAGATTATTTGAGTAGGTATAAATATAATAATATTACCTACTGAGTGTAATTAATATGGCACTTTCCAACCACATCGTGTATTTTTAATGCATGATATAGTGTGTTATAAGATTTTACTAATATTAACTGAAAAAATCTAAGAGAGAAAACTTATAATTACTAATAGATAAAAAAATTAGATAATTCGTTACGATCCTCTTTTTGAAATATCAATTTATGTTATAAGGTGTAAATAGCGTGAGATAGCAATGTAGCGCAGTCTGAATATCTTAAATGCCGCATCGAGAATAAGGCGGGTGATATTGATCTTAAATATTTGGTCCCGTTTTTACCCTTTGGGTACGGAACCCTAAATTATGATACTGTGCAAAGGAAAAATCTTATATGCAGTACTAAGGACGTTTTTTCAGATAAATAGCTTCTTTATATATCTGAGTGATATTTGAAAAACCTTATATTATTTAATTTACAGTTATGACGTGATTATGAATACTGAACAATTATCAAAAACATGTCTAGTAATTTTCTAATGAAAAGAAACACAAATGGGTAATTGCTTTTTTTCGTATGAAAACATACACGCGCATAAACGGTGGGTGTTTATATATATATATATATTGTTCCAAACACATCAAGTGGAATATCAAAATGAAGCTTTAATAAACGATTATATATATATACCATATATATCTTGTAAAAAAAATATTTATATATTTAGGACTGAGTTCTATATATATTATGTATATATCTATAAGTAAAAGTAGGTAATATTTTTCAATTTGAATCTGAAATTAAGATCAGATCAGATCTACTATAGGTACTTTTAAGCCATTTAAGGTAATTATTTGTATCATATTTAGGCTATATTTTTTAAATTTAGTTAAAAAATTTATTTTTAACGCTGTATGGATATCTAAATAAATAAAAAACACTAAATGTCTCAAAACGTCAAAGTTTATACAGTAGAAATAAGAACTAAACTAAGTGTCTCATAACGTCAAAGTTTATACAGTAGATATAAGAACTAAACTAAATGTCTCAAAACGTCAAAGTTTATACAGTAGATATAAAAACTAAACTGAATGTCTCAAAACGTCAAAGTTTATACAGTAAACGTACGAACTAAACTTGCAACATTTCATCAAATATCAAACTTCTTCCTATGTCGTGGGACATCATGTGTTTATCTAGATGTAATTAGGTTCATGATTTTGACCATTACCCACGTAAGGAGGCAGGTTGGTAATATATTATTTTATTTTGCTCATGTTTTCTTTTTATTTGTGAACATAATAATTTATGTAAGACAAATAATTTCTGACTTTTAGATATTAATTTCTCAAAGTTTATGCCATATCATATCACTTTATATATTAATTTTAAACTCGCAAGTATTAACATTTGTTAAATTATTAATTTTAATAAAGTGATATATTTAATGTATATTTTTAAACATGCCTATCAACCTACAACTACTTACCGTACTTTGAAAATTATCTTTAAAAGTAATAAAAAACACGCAGTAGGTAAATCATGTACATAACGTTATTGCCATGTGTGCGAGCCGACGACACGATTATTGTCTATTCTATTTACAACCTCACCACATCCACTCTATTGAGGTGCACAAATATTACTACCAATGCTATCCGTGGTAAAAATTAACGTTCACATTCACTCGTATATTTCAGTCCCTGATTCTGCGTCACCAGCAAACGTATTTTTGCATTGTTGGCATGAGGAATAGTTCTTTGTTGAGGTGAAAGCAGGAAGATGTTATGCAATTATAAACGCCGGTTCAGTAATTACGTGTAGGATAAAGTCTACACCAGTAGACATATACCTTTTTTGGTAAGTACTTAACGTCAACAATAAAGTTATTTCACATTTTTTAGTTAAAGAAACGTACTCAGTTAATATTTTTTATAACAAATATATTAAAAAGGGAAAATACGACTGCGCTGCTAAAAAAAAATATAGCTATAGTTGTCACTTGGGAGTTGAGACAACGCAAGGATTTTAATGATACCACAAACGTTTCCTAACGTAATCTGTGCCCATGTACCTACATGCAAATCGCTGTTATGGTGGAATAAAGAAACAGACTGATTAATAAAATATATTACCTTTTTTAATAAAATCTATTTATGTACTTATCTGATGCCTGACATCACAACAAAGAAGTAAATGTGTAATAGTTTATTTAACTTCAAATCATACGATATTTTATATCATCGATGTAATTATTACTGTATTTCCTGTTTATTTGAATGTTCCTTTCGATCTGACATCTCCACGACCCTTAGAGCAACACAGATATCCGGCCACGACCACGACCTCAATCCTCTTCATCTTGTAAGTACATTTGAGACATCAAGTACCTAGTTCTCTTGAGGCGGCTTATAGCTTCTAGGGGAGGCCTCCCTTTACAAGTAAAACTTTGTTCTTCTTATAACGAGAGGCGCCACATGCAAGATTAGAATAAGATTTAACTACTTCTCCATAAGAAGGTACAGCCATCTTGTTAATACTAATATTTAAAGATATTTAATATAGCTACTAGGTACCTCATTTCCCGTGTTTAATCGACCTCTTTATATCAAAATACCTACCTATTCAAGATTATTCGCTTTGACATGACCATCGATCATTTTATATCTTGATTGGATCTCCCACCAAGGCACTTTGCTGTATTGTTCACTTAGTCGTATTTTCATCGTTCATAAGCGATATCTTTCTATTGTAATAATTGTGCTTTATTAACGTTTACCTAAATACCTAGAATCTTTTGCCAATGAACTTCTCAGCAGCAGAGGAATTGCTACAATATTCGCTAATTAGTTAAATAATGTAATTTTGTCACCTTTAATCTTTTCAACTTCTTAAAAATATCGATTTGCCTTGAAGAAGGTAAATCTGCACAAACATATTCATATATACTCGTATATGTAGGACTGGCAACCTAGCTGCCTGATATATCTACTACTATGCAGTAAGTTTGTATGTCAGGCAATAAGAATTCTTATTACGTTCGATGACTTTCCCTATTGCCTGCCTAAATTTTTTTTTACATTCGTATCATATTTTTTTTTTTTTATGCCTGATAGGATAGCCTTTGACCACTATCTCACCTGATGGTAAGTGATGATGTGGTCGAGGATGTTGTTCAGACTAACCTAGAGTAACTGGCTCTCAAGGACAGCTGCCGGAACACACCGTTAGGTGCTTGGCGACAGATTTTCAACTTGAGGGTGGTAGCTAGCCAGGCGGGCATTTGCAAAGTGCCCTACCACCATGCAAAATTACATAATTACCTTTGCCCCATTAACTGAATCTTATTTCCGTTTAGTGCAGAAACAATTTTATTTCTAATGATTAGAATTTTATTTCTAATGATTAGAAATAAAATTGTTAGTTAATAGACTAAATTTCTATCCTCGGAATAGCTGGAAGTTTTAATTTAATTTAATACGTAACACTTGACCGACGAAAATAACTACATAAATTGTTAAGTGGCTACCAATTCTCCCTTTTTGTTAGTCTCCCTTTCCTATTTTGCATTACATAATGAAATAATTTAAAATTACGACTTAACTGAAGTTGTAAAACTTTTAAGAAACCAACTAAGATTACAGAATAATAGGTATAGTTTTTAGGTTACTTATACCTATTATAACGTATTGATTTCATCCTCATTGACCCTTCGAATTTTTATTCTCATTACTGCAAAGAGCACTCGAAAACCGGTTCCTCAATAAAATTGGACCTTTCTTTTTGGGTTCAGCTAAACTTACATAGCACAATGTAGGTACATTTAGTAAATATGGTAGGTATTTCAATTCCATTATTATGCTATCCCAGTGGGTTGCTGGAATAGAATTACACACCCCTCATATCTTCCTGTGGGACTAGTAATATGAGGTGACGAAGGGAAAGCACTAAGATCTACAAAACTCCTGCCAAGCAAGGAGATTATGCCAAACCCCACCCCCACTTAATAGGATGGTAAGGTTGTGTTTAGCAGTGGACGACCTGGCTGATACTGTATGCATGTCATTAATTATACGTCTTTTAGGGAAACGGAAATACTGAATGGCATGAATCTGTAACATAGTGCGACTGGTAAAATATTATAATTGATATTATTCGCTGTATGTAGTAAAAAAAGCAACAAGGGACCACTTAGCGATATGTTACCGTTCAAATAGATTTAATGATTATTGCGGTGGGAAATATGGTATCTTTTCACTGTCGATTAAATTTCGAAATTAAATTGGAGCGATCCCTCGCGCGACTGGACTCGGTCAGCCAAACAAACCTGAGCGCAACTATGAGATAGATATGACTATAAGATGAATGCGTATGCTCAAGTGGGCTCGGACTTTGACAGAGAGGATCGCTGCGAATAGGAACTACTCCTGTATTGCTTTTTTGATGTAGTCAGAAGTATTATTTTGCCATTGATTTGAATAATGTTATCAGGAGACCGAGTGGCCGCATAATTAGGTGTATTCCACAGAAAAGAGAATAGTATTTTATATCTCTATGGGTGTATTCACATTTATGGTGTATAGTAACGCGAATAACGTGAATACGTTTAAAATTTTTAAACAGCTAAAGCGATCTCGTATTCGTGTTTATAAATAACGTAGAAATACTGACACTTCTACTGTAATTATGCTTCGGCTAAGAGCGTATCCTTTCTTTGATAATGAGGTATTTTATGACAGTTATGTAAACCAAACCAAAATTCGATCATACGACAATACAGACGGCATCACGCAAGGAGTCATGTTTCCAACATCTACACACGCTCCTGGGTTCTGAACGCAACCTAGTGTATCTGTGAAGGAAGGAAGATTACGAAGTGCGAACTGGGCTCCGGTCCGAGCCTCAATGTAGTTGGTTGTTTTCAACCTACTCGAAGGTACAGAACGACACGGTTGTTTCATAACCTCAAATATCGACATCGATATAAAAATAATTATCTAGTTATTTGTTGTGTTTTCTTCTAGGCGGGGAACTAGCAATAAAAATACACGTTTTATGGTATTTAAAGCATAATATCACCGTTAACTGCAAATTTCTATCATCAACCAAAATGTCAGTCATGTCAGTTTAGGTTGCAACCTTTTCACGACTGAACGCTCTACTCTACGGTTTTGAACGACAACGTTAAGAGAAAAGTTGCACTCCAACACTGTGGTTCAAGTCGCGCAAATATGCGCTATTTGCACTGTATGCACGCAAACCGTCGGTTCATAACTTGCTAAACAGACACCACGATAGCGTAATGACGTCATCTATGACGTCACCTCCAACCGCAAACAACGCTCACAAATAAGTGGTAGTGCAATGTATGCACAAACGTCAAACTCAAATCTTGACAGATAGATGAGGAGATTTTTGTTGATGTGGTTAGAATGTTGAACGTACAAACAACTGTACACAAAAGAATGCCTTGTAGTGCAATACTTCTATTATCAATAATTAGATTTTGGGTCAATTGCGAAAAAGCAAATTGACAGTTAGCAGATGTTATTAGCGCGGCTTCATATCGGTTCACATCGTTTGCGCGCAAAAAATGCATATTCTCGTATTTCAGTTATGAACCGAGCTTTTGCAATGTATGCAGTGACAGCAGTATTTGCGTGATTTAAACCGTAGTGCAAGTGAACTCAAACCTTGGGCATAGAACATTATATAATAAGGTTCGGAACGAGCCTCTGCTCTGCGAAGCGAACGAAACGTCAAACAAAAAAATGACAACATGGAAAACGAGCGAGTTGAAATTGAACACGTCAGTTTAAAATTAATTCATTATATTTAAATGTGAACAAGGATAGTTTTATTGGCATTAAAATAAAATATTTAGTGTGCTGAGCGTGGCTTAATGAAAACTTGGATTTTAGAGAGTGGTTTGTTCGAGAATATTCGCGGATCAATAGAGTGCGAACGGACATTAGGTGACCTGCTTGTTTTTATTTTCATTCGCTTTTTCTCGATCAATAGTAAATGAAAATTTAATTGCTCACATTTTTTATATAATTTTAATGAATTTGCAGGTATATTTCATTATGGAAATTCATAAAATATTAGTTCTAAAGTTGGTTATCATCGTAATTTCATTCCCAGCAGTCTATTCCAATGTCCAGCCTCCCATATTGAATACCGGTATCCTAAGTCAGTCGAAGACGCCTCTCGGTGACTGTCAAGCATGTAAATTGTTCATAGAATCATTCAAAAACGGTCTAGAGCGCACCTCTAGGGGAAAATATGAGGGTGGTGATACAGCATGGGAAGAGGAAAAGTTAAAAAAGACTTACAAGCGCAGTGAAATTCGATTGATCGACATACAAGATGCTATATGCAAGGAGAAAAGCAAGCACTCAGTTGAATGTCACCATATGGCTGAAAAAGCTGAAGAATTTATTGAACAGTGGTGGGCACAAAACCCAGATGAATCTGCTGACTTATTTACATATATTTGCATTGATCATATTAAAGTTTGCTGTCCGAAACATCATTTTGGCAAAGACTGCTCTCCTTGCATTGGGGATCACAACAAACTTTGCAATGGCAATGGGAAATGTAGAGGTGATGGTACTCGTAAAGGAAATGGAACATGCCTTTGTGATATAGGTTATGCTGGAGACATCTGTGATCAATGTGCCTCGGGATACTATTTAGCATATTCTGATGATACCAAAATGCTTTGCGCACCATGCCATGTATCATGCATAGGCGGATGTCGTGCTGGAACTAACAAAGACTGTAGCGCCTGCAAACCTGGCTTTGCATTTGATTCTGATGAAGGTTGCCTTGATGTCAATGAGTGTGATGATGCAGATAAATGTAAAAAGGACGAATTCTGTATGAACTCAATTGGTTCTTATGCTTGTACAAAATGTCATAAAGCTTGTGATGGATGCCATGGAGATGGGCCTGATATGTGTCGCAAGTGTGCCAAAGAATATTCAAAGAAAGGGGAGTTCTGTGTTCCTGATAGAGATGATGACATTGACCAGTCAGAAAAAATGACAATGACAAGGTAAGCCTATCTTTTGTATTTCAATCTGTTCAGGAAAATTCTGAGAAAATATCGAAAACAAAAAAACTGAAAAACCTTTAGGGTCATCAAAACATGTAATGATATAATATATTGTTTGTATGTTTTTATTGGATTGTGTATAGTAATAAGAACTAACTTACTAATGTTTCTTACAGAAATGAAGAGCTGTAGATGTATTAATGTGGTACCAGATTAGAATGAATTGGTAACTTTTTATTTAAATTGGTGATGGGGCATTCATAATATACTCTATGTATCTATTTATTAGGCTCTCTGCACTCGCATGCTTATGATCTATGGTAAACTGGTATTTTTTTTAAACCAACTAGCAAAAGTATGTGCTGCTGTCTGTGTCTGTTATGACAATGTACCTTTTGCTGGGTGTAAAACTTAGTTTGTAGTATACCAGGATACTCTGAGCACATATGTATGCGGGTCCCGCTCAATGCAATAGGAGAGCCTTAGTAATTTTTTGGGCTAGTACTTGCATTATACAACTCATTGCATTCAATAGTTTATCAACTCACATGGGTTTTAATTTATGTTTGGAACATAAGTTATTCTATGACTAATATTAACCTCGAAGTATTTACTGAAATAAACATGGCTAACTCATATGAATAAGTCAGATAGCTCCAAATATCTGATTTGTTCACGTGAGTTATTCCATATCATTAAATGAATGAATACCACATTAGATTTTATGATAAAAAATTAATCTTGTGCATAATTTTAAGCCTTCAATTTAACATAATTAATCATTGATATTAGATAGTAAAAATTAAGCTATTCCACAAAATGCCAAATTAATCTTAGTTCAATTGCAACAAAAATTTTGTTGAATACAAAACATCTGCATTGCTGTTCATATAATTTTCTACACTTCTGTATTATTTATTAGCGTACACAACATGTACTAACATTCTTTATCATGTATTTTTATAATTTCAATATAACTAACAAATAAATACAGCTACAGTAATGGAGATTTTATGCCAAATACAATTGCTAACACTATTCATATTTCTAGGTATATGACATATGTGGGACTCCTCATAGCTACGGGAATTCTTTTACCCAAGTCTACGTCTCTTGGCAGCCTTGTTGGGGCAATGGTTTTAGCGTATATTGTTGGTGCTGAGTACTATTGTATGATTAATGGACATACGGGACTGATTAACTTGAAGGACTATGATTTGAGTCAAGTGTTTCGAACATAAGCTAACAGTGAATTATATAATTTACCAAACCTGATAATGATAGTGATCTTAATTCTAATTAATTGATGATTGTAATCTACACAGATAATGAATTGCAGGTAATGGAAATAGTTACTATGATGCACTGCTATTAAACATTTGTTATAGTAACTACAGTATAAACCAGGTTTAAATGTTAGAAATGGTTTATATATAAACGGGTTTGATCAATATGGTTATGAGTGAAATTTTATTCTTAATATTACTAATTAAACTAATCAATTATGTGTATACTACGGATCTATAGATAATTCCAATTTAGTAATAAGTATTTAAAAACACCTTTACGTTAAGTTTGCTGATGCCATCATGTTTTTGACTATCTGTTTTTACTGAATGCTATTTTGTAGACAAAACTTCAGTTGATGTTATAGGTAGCTAAACTCTCTCAATTTAGATTTTATGAATCCTTGGACTTCTGATATTATGTATTTACATGTCTAGTACCTATTTAAAGCTTAATATGCAATTCACACAAATTATTACAATTAATTACTGTAACCGCCGGATTGTCCACTGCTGAACACAGCCTCCCCTATTAAGGGGGCATTTACCATAATCCCCACGCTTGGCAGGCGTCTCGGGGATTGCAGTGTAAGTTGGCAGTTCTTTAGAAGGCGCTGCTGCCCACCTTTCAGTATTTTTCCCTTAGTCGCCTCTTATGACACCCATGAGATGGTGCAATTCAAACCTGGCCCCCCGCGGGCACAATCAAAATTACATGTACTTATTTCATATCAAATTTACTACTAGAAATTCAATATGTTGTATAACTTCTTCTCATAATCTTTGTAATTTTTTTCTTTAAATTTGAGTTAATTTTAATATAATTTCATATACTTGTCTATTTCCGTCAAGTCTATATTAAAGAACACAAAGATTTGGCAATTCCTTATCATTTTCTTAATAATTCTACACCCTGAAAAAATAAATAAATCGAGACATTAACCGACATGTGTAGGGGTTTAAAACTCAATAATGGTACTCCTTTATAAGCCAATATTTTATTGGAATATTTCAAAGTCTTAACAGTTGTTCTTATAGTCTTATATTTAATACCATAAACTTCTAGAGCACCTTGTCCAAATAAAGTTGTATCCTCATAACCTACTTCCTGTGTATAATGTTAATATAAAATGTTTGCATATAAAAACTCATGTAACTCAATAACAAATATTTATATTTAAATTAATATTTAAAAAATATTTTCGGAAAACCAATATTAATACTTTAGAAAAATCATAAAAAAAATATATCTATTGAATTTTTTTGAACTTTACTTGCTGACACTTCGTGTAGAAGCGTTGATAATTCTTCCGATGGAGAAACATGCTGTTTTATGACGTCCTGGCAGTTTGACAGGAAAGTAAGAAAATGTTTTCTAAAATATGAACTTATGTTTTCTTAACAAATTATTATGGATTATATAAAGTAATATGTATTAATCATCTTAATTATTGTGTAAGTCAATTTGTAATGCCTCATTATTCTTCATCTAAGTCACCTGTGACTGTATCTAATACATATGTTATGTACATTGGTAAAAAAAATAGACAAGTTTATTGTAACAATTATTTATTAACTAAAGAACTGTCAGGTCTACTTGTGAGGACATCAATTGTGAAACAACTAATTGCAAAAAACTTGACAAGCTTTTGTTTATCTATTTGTAAAAAAAACTGCTGTGTGTTTAGATAAGTTATTGTTAGTAAAAAACTATGTAATCTTTAGGTCCATATTTCATTATTTATTCGCAAAAAAACAGCCAAGGCACTGCTTAGATAATTTATTTGCCAAAAAACGGCGATGTTATTGTTTGTGTTATTTATTTGTAAAAAAAATTGCCAAGCTAATTGTTTGAATTTATAAAGACATTTCTCATTAATTAATCAGCTTTGTTGCCGGCTCCTTGTTCCGGTTAAAGTGGGTGAAAGTGAAATGAATGAATGTATTAAGTAGTAATTTATACCATGACTGCATAACTTTGTATGTTTTTGCAATTTTGTAATGAAGAAAGTTGTTTCGGTCATGTGTTGGGGAAATAGTGTTGTGTTGGAAAAGTTGAGCATATAATTTCGTTTCATTCAGAAGGTGTATCTTAATAATATGTTGTCCTGGTACTTTGGTATTCATCAGTGTTTTATCTAAGTAAAATGAAATCAACATAGATGTCGTGATTCCGTAAATCTATACTTGGCATTAAAACTTAACCGTAGATAAAATATCTTTATTGCTCTACTTTCCTATGGTTATAATTTTGAACTATTGTAGAATTCTACTACTATGGATGCCAATCAAGAATAATAAAACTTAACTTCTTCGCTCGCGTTGAATTAAATCGTATTGCGCTCTCTCGGGAACTATGATTAGATGAATTGGAATACAGGAATCCTATTTCTATGATAATAATCATATATTTTGGTTTGTCTGATTCCTAAAAAAAAACGAACTGACAAATATACGCGTGATGTAAAAATCCACATAATACTTGGTCTACCTAAGATTATATCATTTTATCTTAAAGTTCTTCTGGCTGGATTCAAGCTATTTTAAGAAAGACCTTCTTACTTCACGACATTTCTCGCCTCCGTTCGTCCTAGGTAATTCAAATACCATCGCTCTTAGGCCAAACACTATAAATATAAATGAAGTAAATAGGACCTACTAAAGGAGTACGTGTCAAGATGTCAAGAACCACCAACTAGAGTAATACCAGTCTATACTCGACATACAAAGGTGATATGTGATATAATCGTATAGACTGTTGGAAAGGCTAAGTTCAGTTTAAAGTTAACGGCCTCAGAGTAAAAAAGCACAGACATGTTAGTTGTTGAACTTATTACTCTCTTAGCATAAGTCACCTAAACAATCGAATACCTCGCCCAAACAAGTTCGGCGGTGGTGTCACCTTCATTATACAGTGACGCTCACACACGGCACTTGGCGCGGCAGCGGCCCTGACACGGTTCTGCCAGCTTATGTCCGTGCTAGATGTATTGACATTTCAGCCAGCATAGAACCGTCGACATGTTATAAGAGAGCAGCGGGTAATTGTTCATGTAGATTGTGGACTAAATTCAAGCTTTTTCTGGTGCCACCCCTGAAAAAGGTTGTCAGTATAACAAAAATTCGTCGTTCGTAACTATTAACAGTATTTTAATTACAATTCGCATCAAACTAGTCGGGGGCACACAGATTACCCACTGTCAGGGTTCCGTGCCTTTTATTAAAAGGTATATTTATATGTAGAAATAGAAATACTCTTTATTTATAACAAAAACAAAACAAATAAAAATAAGAACAAGTTCTTGCAGTTCCCTGCCACAAAACGGCTCCAACTCAACATAGTGCTAGTTATTTTTGTGGTCAGGATTATTAGATCATAATTATATGTCGGCGTGGTATATTTCACGTACAAGCTAATTCTGGTTTTGTGTTAAGTTTATAGCTAGTTTTATCGTTATTTAAAAGTTGTGAATCTTGAAAAGATTATTTTACCTATTGCTAATCCAGTGGAAATGTATTACGTGTGTGTACAATATGGAAGGTTTTATAATTACGATGTTAAGTGTACCTATCTAATTTTGACATGCTCAATGAACGATGTTAGCTCTTACAATATTTATTATTATTTATTTGTAATATAAGTTACCAAATAATATTATGCAGTGTTTTTTAGTGGTAAATTATAATCGGCTTTATATCTGTACGAGTACAATTTATTATTTTGTGTTGGTATTCAAATCTATAAATCAACAGTAGATTTATTTTAGAAAAAAAATATATTGTTAATTTATCCGCACTAATGAATATATTCTTCACGCCAAGTCTTGATTTCGACGGTCGGTTTAGTTCCAAAACTGATCTGATTAATTTTTACGTAGTTGTCTTTATAAATCTGGGAAGTATTCTATGTATATTCTTCTCAGGACTTAGACAATCTGTACTGTATCAAGTTTTATCAAAATACACAATTATTTATTACCGTAGCCGTACCTAACAATAATATTTAGGCAGGTGTGAGAATAAACGCCCAAGTTTATCCTACTTGAGCATTTTTAGTATATCCTCGTGTGTCGAGTAGTACCAGTAGGAAAACTTAGTAGGGACAAGATAAACACCCTTAATTAATCGCCGCCGCTGATAACTTACATATTCAATACCTGTCAATCATGGGACACCTACATCGCTTACGTAACCTGCGTAAGTTAAAACATGTTTTTTTTTTGTGTTGTGTTGTGTGAAAGTGGAACTAATGTTGTTGTGATTGTCAGCTGTCTCAGATAATAGTGGTTAATACGACATTTTTTTTATTTGAGAGTAGGTATATTTATCATTATTGCATACCTACTTAACATTCAAGTTCACAAATCAATATATATTAAAATTAAATAGGTAGATTTCATGTAAACTAACGAATGAATATGCACATGCTATTTCCTGCGCCTTAACAGCGTGAATATTCCTGGTGGTGCGATTAAAGTGTAAAACAAATTCTACCTATTTAAGTAGTTTATCATAAGGCTTTATTTTTACAAAAATCGTTAAATTCGAAATTACGACAGCAAAACCAAGTATTGATGAAAAAAAGGGGATAATTCTATCGCTCGTAAACGGGCTATCCCATAGGTAAAGGGTACCTATTTGATGTTTTATATAAATAAATATTGTTTTATTAATTATTATCATTAACTATTTCAGCTTGATGTGATTTTTTGTATGTTTATTTTTTAGGTCTAGTTTAAATTATATGCTTCCTATTTGTTGAATTAGTTAAGTTTGTATTTGTGTAGGCTGTGAATGGATTAGTTTAGTACTAAATTATCGTATGTATTAATTATGTGACCAATATAAACTTTGCATTTACTTAAATGTATTTCATTATTTTTGATACTGTATCCTAAGAATCTGAATTTCTTAGTATCACCTCTCTGGATGACCAGCGTGACACTGCAAGGGTAAGCGTAGCGCTTACCATCAGGTGTGCACGTATCATAATTTTATATAGATTAGTTATTCATGAGGATAGAGATATTCCAGAAAAGCAGGAATAAGTTTTACCTTACAATCTGCGTCATGGTGAACAGCCAATTAATTATAAAAAATAATGAAATTCGAGTGGACCAAAAATCAGTATAGCTTATAAAAATATTTTTCGGAACTCCGCAACGATAATAAATTTTGACAATTATCGCTTAAGTGTGTATTAATATTATAAATCAGTACTAATATTATAAATGCGAAAGTAACTCGGTCTGTCTGTTACGCTTTCACGCCAAAACTACTGGACCGATTTGAATGAAATTTGGTATGGAAATAGTTTGAGACCCGGGAAAAACATAGGATAGTTATTATCCAACTGCGCAAAAAGAGGTTAATGTTTTTGCGCGATAACCGACATACGTGCGGGCGGAGCCGCGCCCGGAAAGCTAGTATATTATAAACGAGTATATCCGTAATGAAAATTTTAAAATCGGATAATCGCATCCATGTTAAATGCATTATTTTATATAATATTCGCGCATTTTGGATAAACAAGTCGTCTCCACATGCTGCGCGCATTGATATTGAACTTTATTTAATTCAAGTTAAGGGCCTAAATAATCTGAAGCGCCTCCTAAAACAGGTATAAAAATACAATATAAAATTATTTTAAAAATACCGGCCTGAACTAGTTATGGGCAGAAGCAGTAGAATTAGTAGTTTAGTTAGAACAAAAATGCTGGATGTATTGTGTCCCTATGCGATTCTTGCATACGCACGGCAGGTATAGATATGCAAGGAGTTGCGTGACTAACGTGATCGTCCACTGCAGCGCAGCGGTGCGTTTCCGTCCATTGATTACCGAGTAGCAGGTGGGCACAAATAGCTGTGGGAAACGGTTTGTTTACCCGTTTAATGATAATCAGTCGCCGTTAAGCTCTAATTATAGACCCAATATATTGCCTATTAATACTTGGTCTTGATTAACTTAGGCAGACAAGAGTAAGCTTAGGTATATATTTTTTGTTCGTCTACCTTATAGATTAATAACAAATTACTATATATATCGTTCAAACATGCACTGGGTAGGACAGGCCTGAAATCTGCGACACAAGAACAAAATCTATCGCCAGTATCTCACCATGTGTTCCAGGAGCTGTCCTTTAGAGCAAGTATCGGTGAGATTGTGATCAAAGGCAAGACTAACGGCAATATTCTTTATATGGTGTGGTGACGGAACTATGATCTGGTGTTAGCTGGAACTTCTCCCGATAACATAATATTCATTTTGTCACAGTTGAAGAACTTCACTGCGCCCATCACCCTGAGACAAAGTTGTTAAGTCTCTGAGGCCTGTAATTTCAACGGCACCCATCCTCCAAACCGGAACACAATAAAGCGAAAATTACTTGGAGCTTGAAGATAGAAATATGTATGGAGGCAATACTTCCCCAGACGAATTCGCAAAAAGAGTTCTATTATGTACTACTAAAAATAAAACTACTCGTACGATGATTAATACCATCACATTGAAAAATAAAAATAATATTTTCCGCCGCCAAGCCTCAAAATGTGTCGATCTTAAATTATCCGCACATTAAAAAGTATTATAAAATTTAGTAGGAACCTATCGTTCCTTGGCAATATTTCTGCAAGGAATTAAAGTAACACTATAGCTTGAGAGCACTCTATAATTTGCAATCATTCAGTTAAGCTGTTTCTATTTCTGCAAGGTATCTTCAAGGCTTGATATAATACCTCGCCAATTTACTGTTGAGGCCCCATTCTCATGTTATGACTTTAATGATTTTCCAATGGTTGGTATCGAGCTGTATGAAGATTGCATTACTATTGAGAAAAGACGCGATAGTCCAATCAAGCTAAAAATAGAACAAAGTAGCTTCACTTCACGCTCATTTTGAACCTTTAAGAAAGAGCGGCCTTAAAGATGTCAAATACATATTTGTATGAAAATCTTTGCGCAAACACTTGCTCGTAGCGCCTTCGATACAAATGTCGTTTCGTCATATTAAAAATACTAAGTGATCAAATTCGTTGAAATTTTGCATACCTACGTAAATATTCTTCAGTCTAATATCTATGAATATTCTGGTTTGCCAGATTTCCGTAAAATTTAGTATTTTCTATTATTAAAGGAATAATCGTTTTGTATGGGAATTGTTATTTTCACATTTATGGATAAAATAAATAATAAATCGAAAAACTGGCAAACCAACATCTAAGAGCTGGTAGGATTCTTGAATTCTTCTTCCTGATTCCTCAAATACTTTTAGATGGGTGCCATCGCCTCTTCCATCAGCCATCGTATTGACAACACAATTGAATTATCCGAATAGCCCCCGCTAGTTCATCGTGTCGTGATCCAGTATTCTATTTGCGTTTACGGGATGAGTAGCAGCCAACAGTCAGCATTCCTAAACTGTAGACAGGCAGGACTAGATTGTGGACTTGTCGGACTAGTTCTACTTCCTGATCGCCCTTCACAGCTTTTTCTCTCAAGAATTCTAGTTTTTTATGGATTAAAGAGATTTGATGTGCTCTTTAAAGTATTTGCACTCTATATTGATACATTATAGTAAACCACTAGCCTTTGACCACAATCTCACCTAGTGGTGAGTAATGCTGTGGTCGAAGATGTAGTTCAGGCTAACCTAGAATTACCGACTCTCAAGGACAACAACCAGAGGCACCGTTAGGTGCCTTGCGACATATTTTCTACTTAAATAGCTAGCCAGGCGGGCATTCGAAAAATGCCCCACCATGCACCATGCAATGCATCATGCTACTAATGGTAGACGTCCTCGACTAATTTAAAATTTTGACAGCTATTCTAATATCAAGAATTCAGCTTTCCCCCACCCAAAGTAAAGATTCTATAAATAAGTTTATAAGTAGGTAAATATAAACAATAACTGCCTAATTAACTTGCAATACTTGACAGTAGGGATGAGTCTGATACGACTTGTATTATTATTTTTTGATTTATTTGGATTATGAGGTTTTTTTGAATTTTTATATTAATTTATTCTGTCACGTCTCTCTATTTAATAAGCATATTTAACCATGTATGTGTAGGGTACAATCAGGGCAAGTCCTGTTCAACCTAAAAATATTAAGGAAGGGCTACCTAGACAAGGTAGAACAAAATAACTAGAAATTCTTTTCCCACGGTGACATTTGAATAGATACTAAGTAAAAGCAAGTTTTTCTACTGTTAGAGCCAAGCTACGCCTTCTTAAGTACGATGGTATTGGAAAATACTTGTAAGTAATAGTTTTCCAATAGACAACTCGTATGGAATCTTTGAGGAAAGTGACCATGCATGGTTTTCTGAACTTGTCAAGATATCCGCTCCTAGATTAGCTCAACAAGTCGAGAGGATATGACAATACTCATTTATTGGTAAAAAGGCTTAAACTAACATCATCACGTCGTCATTTTAACATAAATAATGAAGTGCTATTAGTGAGTTCAATACTAATTATCAATTATTGCAAAACTGAAAGATTTTGATAAAGTTTCTATCTTAGGTACTGTGAAACCTAGATTCTTATAAGTACACTTGTATTGACTTCAGGCAAATACCATTGACCTACGTGTTACCTCGATGGCAAATACCCATGGAAGGTTTGTTGCAATAATCGGTATGAAATTCGGTTGCAATATAAGGTACGAAAACCCTAAGCTGATCATTTTGTCTATGGTTCTTATTTTCGCGGCTTTTCTCATCAAGAGAGACAAGTAAACGAAAAGCGGAGAAAGCCATCGATTTTCCCACAAATGCAGCTTTCGTAACAACAAAAACAACAATGCGTGCAAAGTAACAAATAAAGAAAGTAAAGAGTGCATTATTCCACCGTGAATTATGTCTATGGGAACTTGTTTCATAACTTAATTATGAACAGAACGCTAAAAACAGTTATTTGAGCTTTCTTTTGTTTCTTTGTTGTTTTTTTTTATCGCGGCAAATGCAACGGTCTTTGTTACTCTTGAAGTGCAGTCGGATTATTTTTATATTCATGATAAACAAGCGAAGATCCCGCACCTGATATGAAGTAACGATATAAATGAACGCTAACGGAATAGAGAGCTACACCTAACTTGAAGAAGTCGAATTCCTTTGGTACATCTTGGTGAAACTGAATCGAGTTGTTTCAGATTCACCAAGTCAAAGAGTTGTCTGTTTGATTTTTTTGGGCTACTTTCTTCTCAATTCCTCTCCGAACTAACCCGAAAGAGGTTTCGGTCGATCCTAAATGAGTTCATATGCCTTGTATTCTGCTATTTCTTGTAATGCAGTTACGGCACTTTATTTACCTACATTCGCGTCGCTATCACTACAAATTTGTTAATGTTGCAAATCAATATAATTTGGTTTTAGAAATGTTTCGTTTTAGGGTAAAATTTAATTTTTATTCAGAATGAATAAACAGCCATATTTCGCCAGATGCAGGTATAAAAAAGAGGAATATACCTATTTAAAATTTAAGAATATTTAAACTATACTCAATGAGCTTTAGACGATGCTAGCCCACACGCTAGAGTGAAAAACAAGATAATATTTTCCTTATGTATTGGGCTCTCAAAAATATAGACATTATAGGAAACACAAACAGACAGAAAGCGGAGTTTCATGTATAGATTTTTATTATTCCACGTAAGGTGCGGGGTAGAGGTGCCGAACCATGAAATTATAACGACGAAAGAAAAAAATACCAGACAAACGGAAGTGGCGCCTTCTGTAGAATACCATTTTAAAGAGCGATCCCCAAGACACCTGCCAAGAAGCGTGTGGACTATAGCTAACGCCCCCTTAGTGGAAGAGGCCTTTGTTCAACCGTCGGCTTTACGGCTGTTGCAGTGATTTTATTATCCTTCCGTTTTGCCCTTTGACATGGAACCCTTTAAACACCAGATACTTACCAAAAAAAATTAAGAAGACCAAGTTCATACTATGTTGTAGGTAACCAATATCAAATTCTGATGACATTATAAGGGACAGTCACTATATATACGCCCTACAGAATGCCAAAAACAAGAAAACTTGTCTAACACCTACAAAAAACCGTCGAACAAAAGCGTTGAACATTCAAAGCTATAATCCATAGGGAAGTGTTAATCGCGCCAATTATATACCATTGTGAGGTTCATAGCACGAACGTGGTGTACCGTTCCTAAAGTACTGTTAGACATTAGAAGGTAAAGTACTTTTGTAGGGTACGATACGACGCCATCTGTAAGACGCGACTGTTGCAGCTATGAAATAAGATCATTGGAGGCACAAATGGTTGGAAAATTAATTTGTGAAATAATTCAGGCGACGCGACGCTAAGATAAAAAACTATTACAATAAACAATAAAGGATAATATAGTTATGGTTCTGTGGTACTGTATATATCCGCCGGATTATGACGGGTTAACAAAATCCTTACGCTTGAAATGAAATGAGATTTGAAAAGAGACTTGGCAGGCGTCTTGGGGATCACTGTGTAAGATAACAAAGAGACTTCGTTCGAAGTCTCTTTGTTATTTTTTTTATACAGATACACCAAAGATTTACATTAAATGCTTTTTTTTTAATTTTTTTTTATGGGATAGGAGGGCAAACGAGCAGGCGGCTCACCTGATGGTAAGTGATCACCGTCGCCCAGTAACATCCGCAACACCAGAGGTCTCGAAGATGCGTTGCCGGCCGTTAAGGAGGAAATATGGTCGCTTGCTGCTCTCGCTTGAAGGTTCCTAAGTCGTAACCGTTCGGAAATACTTCACCAGGCAGCTGGTTCCATAATATGGCGGTGCGAGGTAAAAAAATCGCAAGGTTGTGGACTTCCAGACGTCGACATGAAATTGATGAAACATCATGCTTTGTCGGCAAGTCCGGTGGCGAAATTGAGCTGCAGGTAGTAAATCGAACAGTTCCTCAGAACACTCCCCGTGATATATACGGTAAAAGATGCAGAGTGATCCAACATCTCTACGCAAAGCCAAAGGGTCGAGCCGACCGGAGAGAAGTTGATCGTCGACGATTCGAGTCGCTCTGCGTTGAATGCGGTCAAATGGAAAGGAAGAAGCTGGTACTGGGGAGCTCCCGCCCAGAGGTGAGAGCAGTACTCCATGTGAGGTCGAACCTGAGCCTTATAAAGTTGCAGGCAATGGGCCGACGTGAAGTACCGCCTCGCCTTTCCGAGCACGCCAAGCTTCTTAGAGGCTAACTTAGCCTTATCTTCCAAGTGACAGCGAAATTGAACGACGCGACGTTCGATATGTCAACGCCAAGTACTCCGATGCTGGCTGAGGTAGCAAGGGGAGTGTCTTCAAAACGAAGGGATACGACAAAGGGAGATATCTTGGCGGTAAACGCACAAACTTGTGTCTTCTTGGGGTTAAATTGGACTAAGTTCAATTGGCCCCATTTCGAAACATTTGACACCATGGTCTCTACTGAAGACACAAGTTTGTTCCGACTCTCGACAACGTTTTCCCGAGAAATTTTAGCGCGGCCGGTGTATGAGGCATCTCCGGTACTGTCATCCGCATAACAATGAATATCGCTGAGTTGCAGCATGTCATTGATGTGCAAGAGAAATAGAGTCGGAGATAGCACACAGCCTTGCGGAACGCCAGCATTAATTGGCTTTAAGTCGGAGCATGCACCGTCGACAACGACCTTAATGCTCCGATCTGCCAAAAAACTGGAGATCCATTCGCACAATTTCTCGGGAAGCCCATAGGAAGGAAGCTTCGATAGAAGCGCTTTATGCCACACCCGATCAAAGGCCTTCGCTATGTCCAAACTAGCCGCCAACGCCTCACCCTTGAAATCCACCACCTCCGCCCATCGATGCGTAAGATATACTAAAAGATCACCAGCTGAGCGACCACGACGAAAACCGTACTGGCGATCGCTAATCAGCTGGTGCTCTTCTAGATACTGCAGGAGCTGGTTGTTGATAATGGATTCCATTATCTTGGAGAACAGAGACGTTATGGCTATAGGGCGGTAATTGGACGGATCTGAGCGGTCACCTTTTTTAGGGATCGGGTGCACCAAAGCCGCCTTCCATGTTTTCGGGACAACGCCTGATGAGTAGCAGAGCCGGAAAAGACGCGTTAGAACCGGTGTCAACTGTGGAGCACAAGTCCGCAGCACTATCGGAGGGATGCCATCTGGCTCACTCGACTTATGAATGTCCAAGGAGAACAGTGCTTTCCGTAATGCACATTGCCGGAAAATTATATCCGGCATCGAGGTATCACACCGTTGTATAGTCGGTGAAGCTGAAGATAATACGATGGTCTTGTATGCGAATGTCTGTTCTGGCTATAGCTATCTTCTAGTAGAACATCTTTCGCCAAGAACCTGTTTGATGAGTTCCAGCAGCTCGCCTTGAAAGCCAGTTTCCATTCTAGGTGAAGCCTGCAGTATTACTTATCACCAGGTGAGATAGACTCTATAATATTTCCACAAGTTATTTCATATTTGTCACTAAAAATTAGATCCAGTTTTTTTTCTACAAATTTCAATGATACGTCTGGTCACGGGATTGATTGTGTTAATTAATTAATTATTTTTTACAGTAAAAGTGACCTAATTAATATATTCAGGGGGTAGTTCAGGCGTTACTTTGCGGAAATATTTTTTTTATGCTTGATAGGTTAACCTTTGACCACTATCTCACCTGATGGTAAGTGGTGATGTGGTCGAAGATGTTGTTCAGGCTAACCTAGAATTACTGGCTCTCAAGAACAGCTGCCGTAACACACTGTTAGGTGATTGGCGACAGATTTTCTACTTGAGGGTGGTTGCTGGAATTCGCAATTTGCCCCCTTCCACCATGCCATGAAGCTCGAGCTCGTAGCGAGATTCGAACCATGGATCTGCTGCACGGCAGTCCATAGCCAAAGCCACTGAGCTATAACTGCTTCAAGTGTGTCTCACAAAAAATCTTGCACATGATTTTTAGAAAAAATGTATGCTTTACATATATAAATTAAATATATATATTATTCTAGAGACATGACAAGGAGGATGCCTGATCCGAAAATAACGATTCCATATTTCTCTCTATAGAAAAAGTCATGAAAACAGCACTTATTTCGATTAGGTAGTTCGAGTTTTGTGTCTATAGTAAATCGTATCAATACAAGTTTTATTTCTAATTATTATGTAGCGACCATGTGAAACAATACCTGAAAGATTTTTAGCTCAACGTGTTTAATAATTGCGTTGTTCTGTTTCTCTCACTCGCATGCAATACAAGGTCTCTCCTTCCCACGCCCTCAGTCTGTAATTTTTGAATAATAACTTCGTCTACAGTTATGCTCTTGGGTCACATATTTTATAGTTTCTTAGGCTTGTACGTACTAATAAACGAATTAGACGTTAATTTATGAACATATGTCAAAAACTACAAAGATCGATCACAACCTTGAGATACATATTATTATGTTAATACGTTTTTTAGATACCAAATTTGTATCCGTTTGAATAATATAAACTTTTCACAAACATGCTTGGAAATGTGAGCATTATTTTGACAACTTTCTTCGAGATAAATCAAAATTGATGTACTGGCCTACAGGGCTGTAGCTAGAGTCGAATTTGAGGTAGGGCAGCATTGGTTACAGGTAGGGCGGAAGTAAAAAAATATTATTATTGATCTGCCCTCGAAGCGCGGGCTCCTAAATCAATCAACATGTATATCAGTGACCTCTAGGTCAGTCAGAACATGAGCAAGGATCTAAGAACTATTAAAATCTCAATAATAAAGAACAAGCAAACAAGATGGTTGAACTTCCAGAGAGTAGTAGAGAATATTCATTTAATGTAGAGAATATTCGTAGAGATATATCGTAACAACCGTTTCGACCCCTATTTTCAAGATGGCGGCCGTGGGACAAGGGTGGCGACCCCACAAACTTGATTTTAGCTTTACGCTGACCCCCCTACACATTAAAAAAATAATATTGCGTCCTCTAAAAAACGCAAGGTAAGGCCTAAAAAATGTTACATTTCAATGGACTAGAGTAGTGTTTGTATTTTGTGCTTCCACCTGTTTTGAGCAATGACGTTATTCGTGGTCCATTTGCTCTGCAACTTTTCGTTCCAAGGAACTCTCTTATATCCATCGCGAAATCAATTAAATTTCAATTTATGCCAATAATAGTAACAATTGTAACAAAATTTTGACCAAAACACTATTTACTGAACTACAAACTAAGTACTTAAACTACAAACAATAAATTAAAATCAATCTCTAGTTTATGTTTATTGCAATCTATGGTATGGATATTATAACTATATATTTCTTCAAGTGACGGCGCTTCAAAAGTAATCTATACACAGAACTCAGAATTATAATAATATGAAATGAATGTCACAAACTTGGTAGGTATGTTCGGAAAGGTTTAGATACCTATCGCTAAATTTTTTTATCTCAAACTATGAACGAACAATTTATCTTAGTTTTTGATATTTTTAAGGTAGGGCATTGTAATTTCAAGGTAGGGCATTGCCCCACAATGCCCCCCCCTAGCTACGGCCCTGCTGGCCAAATACATGCGCGCAGCGGCTGGCAAAAAATGTATGAAAATCTATATCTGTCGTGTCTAGCGGCCAAATAAATTGCATAGTAAACTCATATCGTCGTGTAATTTAAAAATGGAACGATCTTTTACTTCGAAGCATGGCAACCAAGGAGGTAACATATCAAAGGTTTTATTTAAACTTCGATCTGGCTTGCAAATAGAACGCTGTTTATTGGAAATTGTACATTTAACAACTGTATCTTCAAATAAAAAAATCTGCATAGGTAGCTAGGTACTACTTTGTTTTAATTTCCGCGCATTATTTGAGAAAAACACTATACAAGCCTTGGCCACAACTAGGCATTTATGGACTTGCTTCGCCTCGGCCCACATTTACACGTTCGTCCATCAATGCCTCCTTTGCTGGCCGCTGCAGTAATGTACTATTCTAACAATTGAATCTTACATAGTTACAAAAGCACGCGGTACCTATAGTAATCTGAGAAAATGAGCGCCATCCTGGTGTTCCTACCTGTAGAACTCAGCAGAAGCACTAGGAAACACTTGGACTGCACCCATAAACACGTGGAAGAAACTCTCTATCAGCCGGCATAATACACTGCTGACGCCACGCTGGTGACTTAACCAACCAGGTGACGTAAGCAGTGAATGCTCTCACGACATCTAACACCTCGGTTCCCATTAGGAAGTGGCGCAGATATAGTAATAGTTACAAAGTGTGAAATGCTAGTAACGTTGTGCTCGTTCCTCGGAAACATATTAGCAGTAATAGTGGTTACTATTACCTTATCCATGGCAAAGTAAAGTCAGCTCCGGTGTTAGAGAAAGGTAGTTTAATAGTTCTGCTACTTTGTACCATTATAGTAAAACCAGACGGGTAGTTTGACTTCACAAAGCGGTACCAAACGGGCTTGTACGTGTGCGCACCCATACACACGTGCCACAATATGCACACTATGACACATCTATAGCGAGGCCAGAATGCGTTGATTACCTATTTAAATCATCAAAATTGTGTCTGTAGGTAGCTTAGAATTGATTTTCCATTGTAAATCAATACATATTACATAAATACATGACATGGGTTCGAATTCGCGACCATCCGTCCCTAGAGCCGGGAAATTCTCCGCCAATGACTCTGTCTTGGTGGGTAAGTCATAGAACAAATTTATCAGGGATCTTGCAGTTCATATTTTTCCTTGTTTGATTTGTAAGCATATTTGCTTAGCTGGTGCCTGGTGTTAAAGAAACAGTCCAATTTCTAAACACTTATATCCCTTCCTTCAAATTCGATCCAAGCTGACCGAGCTTCACTTAAACTTCATTGCCTTGTTGCAAAAAGTCCGTATGATCATGGAAGCCGAAGTGAAAATCTAACGCAAGCCTACCATGATGTGTCAATAGCATAAAACTGAGCCGTTAAGTTTCTGTCAAAGTATACACTGATCGAGTCAACGCGGCTTTAGGTGCTTAGCAACAAGTTTTCTACTTCAAGTTGGTCGCTCCCCAGTCGAGCATCCGCAAAGTGCTTTATCACCATGCACACTGTGCAACGTGTTTGTGTCTTTTGAGTGATTCTAGATTAAAATTATATGAAAACTGGCATTAAATTCACTGGGGTTTTTGTTCCCCAAATAAGCAGCAACACCCCAATCTAGGCCGTGAGTGGTAGCATGCTGCTCAAAAAGCGCACTTTTTCCCCTTCATCGACTTTCAGGACGTCTTACAGGAAGATATGAAAATAGTTCTTATAGTTTAAGCTGCACAAGTCACGAGGTGTACAAAAAAAACGTATCATCATGTATCATCTGTGTTTTGAACTATTATGGATCTTGTATCAATTCAATCCATTACGAAATCTCCACCCAACATCACATTAATTTTACCGACCTTCTCAAAAGCGGTCGCTTACCCAATCAAAATGACTAAAACGGCTCACCATAATTACGAAATGGCAACACCAAATACAGGACCTGTCCTGCCTTAGAGCACCAGCGTTAGTCAGTCAGGTTAGCTGCGTAGGCGCGTAGAACGCGGAACTGGGTAATGACAATGACTGTTTTTTTGCCGTGTCCAAGGAAAATAATGGGCTTTTAATCCTAACATAGACTTTCCAGATAGAGGTAGTACACCTTCTTATAGGGTTGTGTATTTAGACAATTGGAGATTACTCTAAAAAAATCATTATTAGTATTGGATACCTGCCTAAAAATGGAACACAAAACATTTTCCTACATAATGTAGGTATATAACTTACTTATGATTCTCTTTCCTATTTCAAAAGAGGCTCTAGTCAAGGCGCATGTTTTATTCATAATTATATATACTACTTTCCTCCTAGGAATAAAAAACTGGGCAAGTGTGAGTCGAGCCTCGTTTAGGGTTTCGCTTGCAACAAAAACAAATAGTTTTTCTTTAACGGCTTAAAGAAAAACTATTTGTTGCTTTTGTATAGTATACATAGAGAAAATATTAGTCTTTTCTCTATGGTTTTGATCACAGTTTCAAAACTACAATAAGTTTTTGTTTTGAGTATTTGTTTGTTAAATAGGGAAATCGTACTTACATAATAAACCTCAGTCCCAAAATCACAGCTAGTTTAGTTTTTCAGATCGACAAAACAACAAAATAGGTCTAAAATTGAAAACTTAGGCCGCCGGTTATTTAATAAATTGGCATAAGTTGCCACAGCTCCTTCCTAACCCTTTTGTACCTAGTTGACAAAATCTGGTTCAGAACTTATATGTATTAACTTCATACCTTTAAACTTCTTGGAACAAATCACCCCAGAACCTGTACTGGTACCTATTTACACACACATGCGCATTGTTCCGAAAAATAAAGCGCAGTTCAAGGTTACCTGATCACTTTCCTTTTTAGGGCACATCTTAACATACGTTGTTCTAATGGAAATTTAACTGTATGTAGTTGATTTTAGGGTATAATTTACTTCATTAATGTTTCGGGAACCGGCTGAGAATGTCAAAAGAGTCACATTCGACGGACCTTCAAGTCCTGGGAACTTGTTCCGAGAAAAAATGTTCGGGCCTTAAACAATATTAATAAGCGGATGCATTTAAAAAGGTCTTGGATGCTTTTGAAGTTCTGTACTAGAAATTGGGACCCCATTTATTTATTACTAATATTTATAATTTATAATTAAATACTTTCTCCGTTTTTTTAGGTAGCTGGTTTAAATTTTCAGATACTTATGTATTTTATTATTAGGTATAACAGCCAACATTTCTCGAAAACGGGTTGAGAATGCGTCCTGTAGAATATACGAATGTAATTTTGCCGGAGACGGTTCTCTCGCGCTTCGCCCACGCTCCGTCTATTACGGTAAAAGAATCCCTAATAAAAAGAAAAATAACGCTAAAAAAAATTACACAACTACCCAAAAAAGGATAGTTATGTTTTCAGGGTTCAAGTAAGTATGTATGTGAGTTTCTTTATCCATAACTTCGAAACAGCTTAACCGATTTTAATGTATGAGATACCGTTAAATTTGTCTTAAAAGCGCAAGTGACAGTAGGTACATAAAGATAATAAAAATATGAAATCGCGGATTTTAGATACCGTATTATGACATAATTTTTTTTTATTCTTCCAAACTCATTGAGTGAGATATTAAAATGAAGCGCTTTAAAAAACGATTCTATAAATATAGCTATATAACTTGCAGTTTCAATTTCAATGGAACGATTAAAAGTTTAATAAAAATAAATTATTAGCAGTCGGGTTTCTTACTTAGTAGATAAATAGTAAATAAACCCAACTAAATATTGACTGTTGCTACGGGACCCGCGACTTGCGTATGTGATTCGCACGTAAATTCTCGTTTTTTAATAGGGTTGAATGGAGCCTGTGGAGTTGAATGTTCTAAAAAAGACAACTTGCGATCTTTACTCGTACTCGTATGGACATATACCTGCGTTGGACCATGCTTATGACCTGTTTTATGTTGAGGGCGTAGAGATCCAAAAAATATTTTACACACATCATGACACTTGTATGTATGTATACCCTGAAACACTCGACTAAACACACTGTCGACATCGACTAAACACGTAATTAGGTTCGAGCTTTTTACATAACTACTTTATAAATAAGAATTTGAAGCAGTGATGGCTCAGAGTGGCATTGGCTATGGACTGCCGCGCAGCAGGTCCATGGTTCGAATCCCGCCGCTGGCTTGTGCTTCACTGCATGCTAGAAAGGCATTTCGCGAATGCTCGCCTGGCTAGCCACCACCCCCAAGTAGAAAATCCGTCGCCAATCACCTAGCGGTGTGTTTTGGCAGCAGTCCTTGAGATCCAGTGAAATTACAATCTCATGTCTCAAGGTGACGGGCGTGACTTGTGACGAAATGCATCTGTTATAGGCAGAGGTTAGTTCGCTTAACATCAGATGGGCCTCGAGCTTGTTCCGTCACAATAATATAAAAAAAGTAAACAAAAAACAAACAGTATCATCTATTATGGACGCCGATGAAAGTATTGAGATAAAAGAAAGGGAGAGAAAAGAAGTGAAAAAGGGAGGAGGGTGATTCGTAGGATTTGTGGGTATTTTTGAATTGAATTGTCATGGCGGTCAGGTCAGGGAAAGAGGCCCTATTACAGTTGAATATGTCATAAGTTTATAATAAAATGTAACCATTTTACAGAGCTGAATCATTATCGGACTGCGTAGGAGTGAAAGATGCAGCGAATTTAAAAAACAAAAGAAAGCTTATTCACACGCATCTATTAGTAACTTACATAAAAAAATGCAAATCAACTGGTTCCTCTTGATATATTTTATATTTATTTTTATGCACTTACATAAATAATTTATTTATTCGTTACAAGCTTAACTTACGAGTAGAGTCAATTTTGTATATAATCAGGAAAATTTTAAAGAAACGTGTTTTGATATCAACCAGAACTTGGGTAATATGATCAAAATTAACATATACTTGCTTGCTGCTACATACAAAATGGCTTTTATTCAAAATCTGTTCAAGTAATGGTATTTAGCACTTGTCACCGCCACAAAAGTGTAAAATAGGTATTTTCAATTTTGAAATTGTCAGTTATTTAGGTAGGACCTATTTAGCTTTTTATTAGAAGGTAGAATTGAATGTGTGGAACATCTGTCAATAACTGCATATTAAGATGGATTTATTACTACGAGCCTAAGGCGTCAAATGTATGATATTTTTCTTTTAATAACATTTTTTATCTTTTTTTACAGATATCGGACGTCTGTCTTCAATGCAGGTCTTAATAAGGGTCTGCGACAGAGAAGTCAAATAATCGAGGTAAGCATTAACGTACCTACTTAGCATGATTTGATAATTTCATTTATATTATTTCTTAAATCGTGTATAATATGTGGATATGTCTCAAATCGTATTTTATGTTTTCAAGCCGTTAGTTCCGAATAAAATATTTAATAATGCATGCTTGACTTAAACGAAACGCTCATCTTTGTCTTTGTTGAAAAAATAAAAAATAAGAAATTTAAAATATATGTACCTTGTACAAAACTAGTACCTATAGGTACTTTTCGATTGAGCGAGAAAACAAATACCTAGTAGTAATTTAACATTTCTTGATATTATAATATTTAGATAGGTACTTACGACTACACTCGTGCACTGTTTCAAAAACTTTACGGTTAATATTTCCTACTCTCCTTGATCCAGTGATTAGGTACCATTATTGGGCGTCAAATAAAAGAAAAAAAAACAGAACCAACTTCTAGGGTCCAAACCTGAAAAGTATGAAATAACTTGTTGAAGTCGGTACCATGCTGATTCAAAACACTGACCTCACATTATCACAGTGCGGTCGATTGAATTATTTTTTAAAATATTTTTATAAGTATACCTACTCTTTTTAGTGACGCGTAGGTACTGCTGAGATCGTTCTTCTCTAAAATATTGTTCACTGTCGACAAGTCGCAATTGACATTAAATCAACCAGATATGCAAATACATTTTTCAGTTAATTGACAAAAACTTAAAAACTACTCCACCGGTTTTGATGAAATTTAAGTAGGACAACTCAGAGGTGTACTCTACCGAACAAAAATTAAATCATAAAAATCAGTTCACATTTAGCGGAACAACCGCGTAACATAACATACCATCCTCCTTTTTTTGGAAGTCGCTTAAAAATAAAACTAAAAAAAAATGATGCCATATTAGCCTGCCATAAGTCTTACTGATCTTTCATCGAGCCTAAATTATATCCATGCACTTAAGTATAAAGTGGCAATAGCATAAAATAATAACACATATTTTTGAAGACCATGAAGTCGACATAGGAGCAATGAAACTGCAGGAGTCCAGTATCTGATTGTCATCAGTTCAGCATACAAAATTATTAACATCAAAATGCTATAGAAAAGTAGGCTATACCACCTAAAATATACGGTTTAGATTGTTTTAGTTTAGTTTGTTTATGAAAATAAGAGCGTGGATATGTGGGCCAGAGACAAGGTGGAGCGAGCGGCCATGTTGCTTGTCTATGGCTCCGATTTACGGCGCGACTAACACTGTTATTTCGCGGTCTTTATATTTTTATGCAATTCTATTTCTGTTTATCTGGCTTCATCTGGATAATGTTTATGGTCGGTCAACGTGCGTTTATATCGACATATCTGTGTAATAAAGTTTTGCTCCACGCGAATACATAGTTTAATTGTACGTGTGTGCGAGTGATTGTATATGTAGGTACACAGAGAATACGCGAGGCATAGTTTTACACGGCCTCACTTCGTTGTTCTCAGAGCTCCGTCTTAACTATTTTATTTAGTTCGTGGTCGGAGGTAACAATATAGATGAACTAGATGACTAGAGTTTAGTGTAAGTACGTCTTGCACCTACTTATTTTCTTCTTCAAAGACATCTAATAACATACAATCACATCAAAAAGGCTGACACATGCGCTGAAACAAAATTGCATATTATTATAGTTTTGTATAGAGCGGCACGCTTGCACACTTTACAAAAGAGTTATTTACAAAATGGCGCGTGAATTATATGGAAATGTGGCTGGATTTCTGCAAATGCGAGTTTAAATGCAACGAATTAATCTCCGCGCGCCAACTCTCGGAACACGACAGAAATAGCACTTGGTAATGATGTGTGGGTAATTGTCAACTTAACAACTGGAGTTTAATATAAAAATAAAATCTTACTGTTCAAAATCAACCAACTTAGGTTCAAACTTTAGGCAACCACCTAAAGTTAACTACGAGTACATATCCATATAAGAGAAATAGAAATAGACCTAATATGCGCCCTTGTTGCACACTGTGTATTTCTTACGCCTGATTTTGCTCAACGTTGTATTTTGTTATCATTGACCTGTAGGTATATATAGGTCAATGTTTGTTATGAGATTTTATGTATTGCTGTCGATGGATTATAACTAACGCATGATCTCTTATGCCACAATAAGAACCATTTCTATACCACTATGGTAGTATACCTATCGTGTAAGTCAAATTGTAATGCCTTTGAAACTTTTTCATTAGGTAAACACTGTCCCAGAGCGCTGCGACAGGTTGGGAAAGTGTATAATATTATAGCATTTATAATAATACATTTTAATAATACGGTAATTTTACAAGCAACATTTATTGAATGGAAAACAAAAAGTTTATTTGGATATATGTACCTGATTAAAATATAATTATTTTTATGAATTAGATAATTTTTTTCTGGCCTTTAATATTGAATTGAACATCAAGTTTATTTGAGAAATAACAACCATGACGATTAACTCTTTCAATAAATACTAACTTTTTAAATATAAAGGTTAATTAGGTAGTTAAGAGATTATGATTTTGTAACTCTTTATGGAAAATAAATATTATTATTATATTTAATAATAAATAAGTAAGTATATTTTAGCTGGCGCAGACAAGCTATTTTGTCAAATAGAAGGAGTTCTAAATTTTTAAAAAGTAAATGATGTTCATGCTGTCTTTAATATCTGTTTTTATGTCTTTAATGTGTCTTCATTTAAAAACTGTTTTCACTACAATTTCCAAAATTCCGAGAAACCTTAACAATTGATCCGAAAAGTAACCATTAAGCTACCAAAGTTAATCGTTGACTAAAAAGTGCAGTCAAAGACTATAATATCAAATATATTTAATCCGGAAAAGTACAAAGTATGTTCTAATTCCATAATTGTGCACAAAAGGTACGCCTGTAGAATTTGTCAGGATTATTGCACACTGAATTGCCGACCCAAAGCAATTTCACCAATTTGGAGCATTTTTCTCAATTCCCAATTAAACCAAGGTGGCATTGCGTGTAGCACAACATTCGTGGATAAAAAACCCACCAAATAAAAAACAGAAGTTCACCCATAAACATGCGATAATTTGACATAACTACGCCGAGCGGCGTAATACGCTACAACCTCGTAATACGCGCGTAATAATACGCCGGCGGTATGCCGAGTGTGCTTTTGACATTGATCGGCGAAAATATGATCTGTTTTGATGATAATTGGATGGAGAGTCACGACTCATTCGTATACGGGAACATGATAATTGTAATTTGTTGTAATTATGCTCGTTCGGAGAAGTATGTGTTGTATTTTAGTGTTTTTGTTTCGTGACAGGAATGTCAGCTAGCCTCGGCGCCAGTAAGATGTTGTGTGTCTAGTTAACTGCATTTAAGATAATACCTACGTTCAATGCAATATCTATCATTAAGTTGCTCACAATGTTCAAATGAAAATCGGCATAAAACGCGTAAAATAGTCAGTATTTTATGCAGACAAAATGTTTTATCACTTAGTTTAAAAAAAAACATTACTTATTCATGGGTACGTTCCTGCAGGGCCTTGGCCAAATATGGGTCTAGCTAGCTAGATGCTCCTGGATTATTGTTTGGGATGTTTTTAGGTTTAAATATTTATATTTTCTGCATGTTTTGGAAATTGATTTCATTAGTAGTTTAGCCATAGTAATTTAGTAGCTACTAATCTTTGGGTTAGCGTGTAATTTATTATTAATCGTAAAATCTGTCACATTTGACAACTAGATTTGGCCAATTCAAAAGGCAGTAAAATTTTAGCTAGGCAGAGCATAATTAGCTTTGACTGGTAGCCTGAATCGGTTATGATCAAATCTTGTCAGGATCAAATTAAGCTCGACTGGAGTGCTGGAATCGCTTGTATCCGCGATTAAGACAAGATTTGCCATGTTTTTTTTGATCGTAGTATAAAGTGGCAAGTTGCAGTTTTTTTAGCTTGGCACCGCTCTGGCGTGTCGGGCCTACCTTCAAGTAGAAATCTGTCGACAAGCACCAAACAGGGATCGGGCAGTAAAAAAGCTGATTCACACTTTGGGTGTTTTGGACTTAGATTCATTGACTACTTTGCACCGTCAATTACCAACAATTGAGATATGGGCCAATAAATAAATTAAAAGATCCGTTCGGAAAGAATAATCAAAGATTTCAGTTCAAAAATTCCACTCATTTTCCCTTATCTTTTACGGTCCCATTGAGATAAATGTAGTAAGAAAAAGTGCAAATTTTCCATTCAAACTTAAGACTACGTCAGCGAACTTCAAATAAGACGAATTTATTTGCATGTTTACAATATTGCAAAGCAATGTATATCATGTAAGTATACTTTACATGCCTATTCATGAGTTACTCTGATACACCCTGTTGATGGTTGTCCCAATTATTGTACGGGTAGTCCTCGTTGTCCACTACGTCTTGGTGTGGGTGTGAATGCTAATGGTATATACAGCAAAACAATAAAATGTGATATGTGAAATATGATCTCATCGGTAGGCAGAAGTGATTGCACTTATACTGAAAAAATATAGAAGGGTGCGTGAGCGAACATAAGGTCTGTACCGCGTTTCATACCGTAACCTATATGGTGTTTTCGGTAAACGGTATAATGAGGACTACAAGAGGGCTTTCCTGCGCTCAATTGTATTGTCGACAGCAGAAAGCTAAACCCTTGACATCCCTAAAAATATTGAATGACAGGAGAATATTTGTAGAACGGGTAAGTTGTAGGTAGTTTTAACATGGAAAATGAATTTACGCATACACACCCGCCGGGGAGCAGGTGGTTATATCGGGCTCAGGGTCAATAGGGACCCCTTACTCCCGAACTTACGTCTTATACCCAGCCTATCTGAAGCCAACTGGAAAGTACTTAGAAAGCTCTTGTAATTTTTTAGTTGACAAGGGTGGCAGCTCATATAATGGATTTTTCCTTTAGTCGCCTATTGTATAGAAGAGTCCAATATTCTTAGTCGGGAACTATACATCAAGTTAAACTCATGTTATGATATGACATAAGCATAACCCAATTATGGGTGCGGCAACCACACTATGCCTCCATAGGTAGATACAACAGAAAACCACGTACATTACTTAGCGCTTTTGCACCTATGCTTTGCACAGATAATCAACAGGTACTAACATGAATTTGCTAGCAAACAATAGAAACTATTGTCTGAACTATGGTTCGTGACGTAGCTTGAGGTTAACGGTGATTGCGGCCGTGTCTCAGTTTACATAACCGAGGTAACGCAGTTCACATTCTAGGTTGGTGTGAGCGTTAGAAACTGGTTTGTCTTGATGAATTTTTATGATTGTACTGGACGGTTTCAAGGGATTAGTGAGGCGAATAGAGTCTTCTTCCTTGATAAGTAAGGCTGTTTATTGGTTGTGATGGTTAAAGAAATATCTGCAGGAAACATAGGATACAGCTAAGTGGGCGGAAGTCTTTTCGCAGTGCAGATCATATCCATCTTTGTACCCAGCTGTGTAACACGCTCTATTATAATGTAGCTTACGCATAACTCGTTCCTTACATCAAGCTGCAATAAGTTGAGCATATCTTGTGGGATCTTACACGTCGACCCCCAAAATGCCTGCTGAGATTATGGCGAACCCCAGCCCCCCTTAATGAGGTTTTATTTAACTGGGGCGTTATAGACATATTTTGGCGAAATCTTCTATAACATGTGACAAAAATATATCCTAACCTCTTCGGAGATGTACCTGTAAGAAATAACTTTTTTTTAATAATGACAAATATATAAATATCTATAAAAAATAACTATATTATTTTGCGTCAAAAATTCTTCCGATTCGACTACGTGGCTTAGATGACTTTACGTCGTAGTAGCAGGAAAATTTGCCGGAATGGTCACTAGATATATATTATGCTATTATAATGTATGGATTTTCGCAATGTTACGCCTGAATAATAATTAACAATGTTATATAGAAAGAAGTGTATGAAATTGAGAATTATTTTGGAATAAGAATCTAGTGTGCGTCTAAATACGTAATTTTATTTTGACAAATACCAACAGCAAATATGTATTGACCTTTTCTCAAGTGTCTTTTTATTAAATCACATTTGAAAATGTTCGTCAGAAGTTCTGAAATACATTGAAATTGAAATACGCAAGTATAACAACATAACTGCCTATTGACTGGCCTTGGCTGGGCGATAGCTTCCTATAAGGTGTTTTTTAATGATGTCTAAAGTAATTACACTAGGATGCACACGTCATGTTGTGCAATGGTTTACAGTGAAAATAATTACTGCTCAGTATTATTATGTAGAAGTTTTATTACCTCTAGAAAAGCGCATAAACAATGATTAAAAAAAACAAACATAAACATAATTAACATAAATAATAAAAAAAAAACAAAAGCTTTATGACACAATCATGCTCTATCGTCTAGTTGTGTGGACTAAAGATAAATATCAAACATAAGCCATAGAGTCAATAAGTTTCTTAGTGCCAATTTCACCAATATATAGGATATATAGGATAAAACTATACAAGGATAATTTTAGTTATTCTAGGTTAAGCCTGTTTAACACTTTCGACCACATCATCACTTACCATCAGGTGAGATTGTGGTCAAAGGCTTGCAATAAAAAAAGGCTATAACCAAGAAAATAACTTTGTCACTATGGAACCTCAATGATATTGCAGTATTTTAAATACCTATGACACGGCCTTGACTTTTATGAATTTGACATCAGACTGACGGCTGTAGCAAAGGAACAGGTATTATCCAATATTTTAAAATTATACCGTCGAATAAGCGGTATAGCTCCATAAACTAAAAACAAATATGGCCACCTTACTACAGCTGGAGTGGGTTCCTGCAAGCCTTCGGCCAAGACAAATTTTGGTCTAAACGCAGATACACGCCGTTCCAGGAGCTTCAATCGAGCTTAATTTGATACAGACAAAATTTGATCATACCCATTCCGGGCGACCTGTCAGAGATAATTATGCTGTCTAGCCAAAAGTTAATCTTTGACAGTAGCTCTAAAGGTTATTCCTTACCTTATGTGCCATGTACCTTGGAGCAACTCTACCTCGACCAATATTTGGCCCGGCCTTGAAGGAATGCGCCCCTGATAATACATACTATATCTATGTCCACGCTGCTGCCAGATGTCATAAAAGTCCAAACATGACTAGAATGTTATAAATTTAAAATCTGCGCCTAAGTTTGACGTTCTATGACAGCGAAGGCCAATCACATGAAATAATTAAGTTATCCGTGTATTAATTTAACCCAAGATTGGTGAAATTGGGCCTGAGCCAGAACTATAAAGTAATAGATTTATTTTCACGTTTTTTCCGTACAAGTCTGTCCGTTTCCAAGCAATCTGTTATCGACAATCTCTCGGTATCTCAGGTTCCAGCGAAGACAACAATTAGCAATAGCAGTGTAAAGTTTGTTGCACCTTGCACCTATTGCCTGTAGGGTTCCTTTTACCACCGGGGAGTACGGAACCGCTAGTCGCTCGTAAAGCTAGCGGCTATACAGCGCTTTACGATTACGACAGTCGCCATGGTAATGTCGCAGCAACTATTACTGAAGCATTAAATTTACAGTCTTCAGTTAAAACTTTGTCTCAGGAAGTGCTTAGAAGATGTTACGAGGATTTTATGGTTATGACGGAAATTCCGTTGAAAAGAAGGATTTTCATTAAACATTTTAATATTGTATTTCGCATCGGTAATATAGCGTTGTTTCAAAAACTACTCAGGTCTGGATAAAAAGTACACGTATCTTATTAATCTAGGAACAAAGGAATAATAATAATAATGATTTATTTAGTAATAAGGAGATACAGTATTTATACATATTGTTGAATTCATCTTTTAAGTATTATGAGTAATTCACAATCATTGATGACCTAAGTCTCCATTTTCACGTAATTATGTAAGTAACAAGTTTCATCATTATCCGTTGAGCCGTTTCGTAGGTGTGACTGTAAACGTACACATAGGTACACCCACGCTTTCTCACGGTTGTTATCATATTTAAATATATTTATGTTATTGTGACGGAACAAGCAAGAGGCCCACCTGATGTGAAGCGGATTGTCCTTTGCCTATAACAGACGCATTTCGTTCTTTGACGAATTGCACTACGCTGTCACATTGAGACATACATTTGTTAAGTCTCATGTGCCTGTAATTTTTCTGGCTCTCAAGGATTGCTGCCGGATCACACCGTTAGGTGCTTGGTAACAGACTTTCTACTTGAGGGTGGTAGCTAGCCAGGCATTCTCAAAATGCTCTTCCACCAAGCGGTTAAGCTCAAGCCGGCGGTGGGGATCAACCCAGGGATGCCTGCAGCACGGCAGTCCTTAGATATTACCGCTCGGCCATCATTGCTACAAAAAAATATTATTTCTCACTGTAATATAATATAATAAAAATCATAATAAAAAAAAAAACATAAGAAAACCATTTTAAAAATCTTAAGAAAAGTGCGTATATTTACTTAGCTAACGTTATTTATATTATATCTGCATAAAAAATTCAATCACAAAAATATTCAACATTTTGTCTATAGAGTATTTTTTTATACGGAACCTTTATTAAGGTTTCTTTTGTAGGCCACGTTCAGACTTGACAGTTTTTTCAACCGGTCGTCGGAGCGAGCCAAGCAAATGTAAATGTTTGCCATCGATTTGTTGACTCTACATTTCGAAACGAGTTTTAAAAAACTAGAAGAGTAGACTCGTGGCATGCAAATGCTTTTAAATATTGTATTCAAATGTCCCTAGTTCCCAGCTTAAGAATATAAGAGTTGTTTCATATCATACTTAACACATTTTTAAAAAACGTTTAAAAGAATGGCCCCGAGTTTCTTGCCCGTTCTTCTAGCAGTGGCTCTATAATTTTTGTTTGCTGAACGTGGCAGTACAATGTACTATATTTCAATATTAAAATTTGTAATTGACCTTCATAAGAGCGTCGTAGACGCCTAAATTGAATAAATGATTTTGACTTTGACTTTGACTTTGATACACATTTTTTAAGCACTCGAGTTCTTAACCGATCAGCTAAGTTAAGCAACGTCCGCCGCGGTCTGACATCTCGCTGACTTGGATGGGTGACCGCTAGTGAAATTACTACTACGCGCGTCCGTGCTTTTGAGGGCACGCGTTGGTCCCGGTTGTAGTTTTACGATGGCAGTCGAAAAAGCATGGTTATAGGGCATTTTGCGAATGCTCGACTGGCTAGTAACAAGCCTCAAGTAGAAAATCGGTCGCCAAGCACCTAACGGTGTGTTCCGGTGGCTGTCCTTGAGAACCAGAAATTCTAGGTTAGCCTGAACAACATCTGATATTCGTCAAAGGCTAAACAGAGAACTATAAAAAATATTACAAATACTGTTGGAAACGATTTAGTTTGTCTCGGGTTTTACAGACAAACAGATATGGTGTCATATATGTTGTCTATGGATATGATTATATATGTACGATAATGTAATAGATGCGTAATGAAAAAAATGCGTCTAATGAACAGCATGCCACAAACAACGAGGGCATACAATCGAAAACAAAACCTTTTTATAATTATGCAAGTTCTTGTGTTGGCCCATATGTTGTTAGCAAAAAAACATTTTTAGTATGATCTTGTGTCTTTGTGTTGTTAGAGAAGATATTGTTACCGACCATATGAGTGAGATAAGTATAGGAAGAAGTAAAGAATGGCTCTTTGCAGATTTTTGTTACGAGGCGAGCGCGTTGAACTCTTTTATATGGGGAACTATCTGCTTCAAAGATACTTCCGAAGAATCTCTCGCAACGCATTTAAAGGTGGAACTTTTAATATAGAACCTGTACCATTATCACCAAAAGGTTAGATAGTGGTCAAAGAGTCAAAGGCTTGATAATAAAAAAACTTATATTTTAAGTCTGTGACGCGCGTTGAACTCTTTTGAATGGATCATTAATTACCCAATTTAAGTATAAATAAATATAAATAGTAGTTTATGTTTTTATTTTAATTATTTTGTATTTTAATGTAATATGTTAAATTAATTGTATATTCTTACATTCACATTGATTATTTTATATAGTTATGTACGCAGGTAAAAACTGATTTTCTTCTTTCTGTGTACTAAGCTATTTTAATTTTATGTAATGTAATCAATTACAAAGCAGTACAACTCTTTGTGAGTGTTCAACCTGGAAAGTATTGCCATCATTCCTAGTCCTAGCACCAAGCAGTAATATTCGCATAACTGAAGAACATTTTTAGAATATTCTAAAAATGCCTGCAGTTATTCAATTGCTCTGCACAATTTTTAGGATATTCTAAAAATGCCTAAGTTATTTCATTGCTCTGCAACATTTTTTGAATATTCTAAAATACTTTCAGTTATTTGATTGCTCTGCAACATTTTTAGGATATTCTAAAAATGCTTAAGTTATTTCATTGCTCTGCAACATTTTTTGAATATTCTAAAAATACTTACAGTTATTTGATTGCTCTGCAACATTTTTAAAATATTCTAAAAAGGTTTGCAGTGCAATAAAATAACGCTTCGAGATTATCGATAAAACCTAGCATTAACTTAGCTCTCATAAATATAAATAAAGATAGGTTATAAATATAAAGAGCAAAGAATTCACAGACTTTGTCTGGTTTTCCCGTAACAGAATATTTTATATCTTCACGTCTCATAACAAAACGTCTAAAATATGTGACCTTACGAGAAGCAAACAACATCTGTTAATATACGAGTAAGTATTACATTTTTACACAATACATTGTGCTGGGTGGGCGATTCTAGGTTAAACGACATTATCTCTATGACAACTTTTCGCTTTACGGCGCCCGGTATCGACTGGTTTCAAATAGCAATTCTAGTTTATTTTTAATACCCAGCTATATTTTATGAACTGACATGAAGCTGAGAACAATAGAGTCAATTTTAGCGCAAGGCTTTATCTGGATTATTGTGAACGATGGTATGTGATTATTATGCTATGAAAAGGATAAATGTTAAATACGTTTTATGTGACCTATTTATAGAAGGCTTATAAAAATATATCAAAATAAAGTAAACTATCAAGTAGGTACTTGTTTACTAATCACATTTTGGCTGGCACATTTTTTCCTTTTGAAGTAGAATTTCAGGATGTGTGCTGAAAAGGGCGCTTATCGATCCAAATATCTGAGCAGATTCTCAATAAAATACGTCATATCTTCCTATGAATACGAGTTATTCTTTAAGATTTTACGAGTATTTCAATAAGCAAGTGTAAAAGGCATATAAGACCTTACTCAACATTCGATATAATGTCTATAATATAAATGTATCTCGTAGATATTTCGTCCGCAAACTAGAATTGCCCACTAGAAGGTCAATTCTTGACAAGGTCACATGCATCCAACGAACAAAAAAATTAATAATTAGTGTCTTCGAGTAAATTAATGAAAATTAGGTGGTAATTTATAAAATTTGGGTAATTCTTTTGGCAGATATATTTCTTATAACGTTTAGAAGATTAATGTGTTAATTAGACTTGTTTTAAGATGACCAGGTAGTAACTATTTTAAAATAGTAATTAATATTTACTGTACTATTTTAAAATAGTTACTTCCCAGGCCGGTTATATAATATAAAAATATCCAGCTGGTTATATATATAAACCAAATTTGAGTCATTCAATTGATAATTAATTAAATAAGAAATGCTCGATACTGCAATCACTGTGAGCTTAGTAACAATTGCAATCAGATACATAGAGCTAGTGACTTTACAAAAATCTTATTGCATGCAACATTTGAATCGTAGTTGTGTTGAGACAGCCATCTCTGTCACTCTCGTGCGTTCCGAATCGTCAGTCACACACACCGGCGATATTTGTCATTGACTGCCTCTTTTACGGTCGTAGCCTATCTTAAAATATCATTGATTACAAGCGTTTATAACGTATGATATTTCTAAAAGCCGCCCAAGCTTATGCTATTTAAAACAAGTTTTCCCAGACAAGAGACCTTTTGTAAAATTGAAATTGTTTTTGACAACTTGACATAAACATTGCTATAGCTCTATATGCTATAAATATATTTTTTTACATGCGAATTGAAATGCTATAGGATTAAAACCGATAGAAGGTGGTGGATTGATGTGAAAATGGACTACTTAAAACGAATACACAATTATTAATTTAAGAAAAATCATCGCGCCCGTGTTTGACCTCTCCGTTTTTGATTGAACTGTAGCAGCACAGAAGCACACAAGAACTTTAGCGCGATTACCTTCACATACCACAGTACAACCATACCTTACCAATTACCATATTACCAGTACCAGTACATACCAGGGACATTAAATAAAACGCACACACAATATATATTCTGTCATGTTGTCGTGTAACAGAAACAATAGATAAAGCCGCTCTGAAAAGAGCAACGTACTGTCATAGTTTAGAAACAAGGAGGATGTCGTTCTGACAAGGACGGTTTGAGCTGAAGAAACATGAAGCAGCATCACCGTTCTTCACCAGGCAGCACAGCACAAATCTTCACCACTCGTCGTCGTCCATCACGCACACGCACTGTCTCGATGGCAAAGATGCACACGCACGCTCCGTGAGAGCGCCGCGAACGGTATGAGCGGGCCGCCGTCTCAAATCAAACAGATCCCGCGAGCGCCGGAGCGGGACAACGAGACGCGCGGAAAGGAGATAGAGCGACATCACGCGACATCACATCACGCCACTTCGACCTATTTCTTATTAATAATAATTATCCTAGCTTTTGTATATATATTGGTGCGCTTCTAAATAAAATCATCATCGTTCCATATCGATTACCTTACACAACACTTACGAGTTTTATTAAGAGTTTCCCACGATCATCAAATATTATTATTAGGGATAAGAGCCCTTATACCCTAAAGTGGTGACCCCGTAAATACCGAATACCGAAAATTATTGTCAAGATGCAAGAAGAAAATTCAGAAAGCCAGTTTTCTCAGCAGCCAGAAGTCGCCGGAATCGCTTTGTCTTTGCGAGTCCCACCATTCTGGCGAGACAAACCACGTCTATGGTTTATCAGTTTTGAAGCCGCCACAAGTGATTTAAAGAAGAGCCAAGCCCAGCTAGCGCAGATGGTTATAGCACAACTAGACAAATTGGATATCGAACAAATAAGTGACCTGCTCTACAATCCTCCAGAAACAGACCAGTACAACGCGTTGAAGAAACGTCTTATCGCCGTTTACGAGGAATCTGATAACCAGCAGTTCCAGAAATTACTTTCTGATATGGAACTAGGAGATCAGAAACCATCACAGCTGCTTAGAAGAATGCGAAGCCTAGCACGCGATAAGGTACCAGACTCAACACTAAGGCTCATGTGGACAAACCATCTACCAGCTCACGTTCGTTCCGTCCTCGCTGTCAGCGAAACATTCAAGACTCAAACCGCACTCGATGAGCTATCACTTCTTGCAGACAAAATGATCGAAAATTCAAGCTCTAACTCACAAATCGCAGCAATATCTACAGGTACAACTACACTGCGCAATCAACAAGCAGAAACTCAATTACTGATTGAAGAAATCCGAAGACTGTCATTGGAAGTTTCCGCACTCAAGTCAGCACACCAATATAGTCAGTCGCAACACAATCAACAGCAAAATCAACCATATTTCCGTCGAAACCGATCTATGGACCGCAACAACGACGCCTACAGAAATTCACGCAGCAAATCTCCATCGCCATATTGCTATTACCACCGTCGATTCGGCAAAGACGCAAGACGCTGTACGACGCCATGTTCATACAAGACTGAAAATTCGGAAAACTAGAGAATACGTTGGCTGCGGCGGATTCCAGCGTAACAGAAAATTCATACCGCCTATTTGTCACGGACAAAAACACAGGACTAACATTTCTCATCGATACTGGCGCAAACATTTCGTGCATTCCAAACAAGAAAGGCGTTATCACCAAGCCACTAAATTTTCAACTCTACGCTGCAAATAACACCATAATACCAACATATGGCGAGAAAACGTTGGAAATAGATTTCAACCTTCGCCGTCCGTTCAAATGGACTTTCATAGTAGCAAAAGTCAGTAAACCTATAATCGGAGCTGATTTCCTGCAATACCACCAACTAATCGTGGATGTCAAGAACAGAAGACTAATCGACGGGAAAACAAGCTTATCTACAAAATCATTCGTCCGAGCTACAAACATTCCGACAATACGAAGCATCGACGTACATCAAACGTACCACGATATTCTCGCGGAATTCCCTGGCATCACAAGATTGACTTCAACGAAGCTAACTCCACAACATCAAGTTGAGCATTACATAGAAACCACCGGACCGCCGATACACAGTCGTGCCCGACCAATCGCACCTCATCGTTACAAACAAGTCAAAGAAGAACTCGAGAAAATGATAGAACAAGGTATTTGCCGTCCAAGCAAAAGCCCTTGGTCATCACCTCTGCACATAGTACCCAAGAAAAATGGTGATCTACGCATCGTTGGAGACTACAGACGACTCAATGCTGTCACCATACCCGACCGCTACCCGATACCCAGAATAAAAGACTTCACGTTCCAGTTGTCTGGCAAGAAGATATTTAGCGTCATCGACCTCAACCGCGCTTACCATCATCTGAAAATCCGCGAAGAAGACATAGAGAAATCTGCTCTCGTTTCACCGCTGGGATTACATGAGTTTCCAAAAATGATCCCAGGTTTAAGGAATGCTGGTCAGACTTTCCAGCGATTCATACATCAAGTCCTACGTGGCCTAGACTTCGTTCATTCGTTCATAGATTACCTACTTTTAGCGAGTTCTGACGAATCTAGCCACAGGGAGCACATCCGAACTGTACTACGAAGACTAGAAGACAATGGCGTGACAATCAACCCATCTAAATGCATATTTGGCCAAACAGAAGTCAAATTTCTCGGATTCACCGTGAACAAAGATGGAATCAAACCGCCTGCCGAAAAAGTCACAGCAATCTGTGAATACTCAAGACCGAAAACAATTGAAGAATTGAGACGTTTTCTGGGCATGATTAATTTCTACAGAGAACATATTCCGAAAGCCGCGTCTATACAAGAACCACTGCACAGTTACTTACACAATGTGAAGAAAAGAGACAAAACTATAATAGAATGGAACGAAAAATCTTCACAGGCTTTGAAGATTGCAAAAATGCGCTCAAAAATGCAGCATTACTCGCTCACCCAGTACCTAAAGCTGCATTGGCGATATTTTCGGACGCGTCAGACCAAGCTGCAGGAGCTGTACCGCAACAACACATAAACGGAATATGGCAACCACTAGGCTACTTCTCGAAAAATTCTCAGACGCACAACGTAACTACAGTACATTCGACCGAGAACTTCTCGCAATCTACATGGCAGTGAAGCACTTTAGAAAAATGTTTGAAGGACGCAGTCTAATTATATTCACTGATCACAAGCCGCTGACATATGTCCTACAAAAGCCACCATCGGCAACCGAAACACCGCGCCGTGCAAGACAACTTATGTTCATCAGCGAGTTCACTACCGACATAAGATTCATCTCTGGAGCCGAAAATTTTGTAGCAGACTGTCTGAGCAGAATGCCAGTAGACAGTATACTGTGCCCTACTACAATCGACTACGAGAAGATCGCCGAAGCTCAAGAGCGAGAGAAAGACATAATAAAGCAACTTGAGGGGCAAAGCAACCTATCATTCAAGCAAGTCGCTATGCCAAACTCAACAACTGCAATATATTGTGAAACCTCTACGTCATTCATTCGACCATACCTACCAGAAGAATTTCGAAAAGAAGCATTCAACGCTGTACACAACATCAGTCACCCAGGCGTACGAACTACGCGAAAACTAATGACGCAAAAATACTTCTGGCCATCAATGAACAGCGACGTAGGTAACTGGGCAAAACAATGCACACGTTGTCAACAATGCAAGATACAGCGACACACGACGAGCAGCATTGCAACGTTTCCACCCACTGAAAGGTTCTCACATCTGCACGTCGACATCGTAGGACCACTAAACACCTCACCTCAAGGTCACAGATACCTAGTTACGATGATTGACCGAGTAACCAGATGGCCTGAAGCTATACCTACGGAAGACATCACCGCGGAAACAGTAGCGAAGTTAGTATATGAGCACTGGATCACGCGTTTTGGATGTCCGTCAACTCTAACCAGCGACCAGGGAAGACAATTCGAAAGTCAGCTGTTTACCAAGTTAATGCACATGATGGGAATCAAAAAGACACGAACCACACCATACCACCCCCAATCAAACGGAATGATTGAACGTTTCCACCGTAGTCTCAAAGCATCTCTAAAGACTCGTCTATCAGAACATACAACGTGGATTGACGAGCTGCCTACTGTACTCATGGGATTACGCGCCGCTACACGTACAGACACAGGAATAAGCGCCGCAGAGCTTACCTACGGACACAACCTACGTCTACCTAGCGACTTTTTCACATCCTCATCAAACCAAACCGACATGGATTACGACTACGTAAACCAACTACGTGCTACTATCAACTCAGTCAAGCCTAGCCAACCGACCATACCACATGGAAACAATCGTTCTATCTTCATTCACAAAGATTTACAAACCTGCGAGCATGTTTTTGTTCGCAACGATGCAGTCAAGAAACCGCTACAAACACCCTACGATGGACCCTACAAAGTATTAGAAAGAAACGGCAAGATATTTAAACTACAGTTACCAGAAAGAAGGTCGGCTACCATATCAATCGACAGACTCAAGCCAGCTTTCACACTCAACGAGTCAACAGATTATGCTAATACTAGTCAACCTACACAGCAAATTACGGTTAACTTACCTCAAGATCAAGTACAAGATAAAGTTACCTTACCGAAGCCAATATTAAAAACCACACAAAGTGGACGCACTATCAAACTTCCGGTACGCTTCCGCTAAGGGGTGAGTACTGTAGCAGCACAGAAGCACACAAGAACTTTAGCGCGATTACCTTCACATACCACAGTACAACCATACCTTACCAATTACCATATTACCAGTACCAGTACATACCAGGGACATTAAATAAAACGCACACACAATATATATTCTGTCATGTTGTCGTGTAACAGAAACAATAGATAAAGCCGCTCTGAAAAGAGCAACGTACTGTCATAGTTTAGAAACAAGGAGGATGTCGTTCTGACAAGGACGGTTTGAGCTGAAGAAACATGAAGCAGCATCACCGTTCTTCACCAGGCAGCACAGCACAAATCTTCACCACTCGTCGTCGTCCATCACGCACACGCACTGTCTCGATGGCAAAGATGCACACGCACGCTCCGTGAGAGCGCCGCGAACGGTATGAGCGGGCCGCCGTCTCAAATCAAACAGATCCCGCGAGCGCCGGAGCGGGACAACGAGACGCGCGGAAAGGAGATAGAGCGACATCACGCGACATCACATCACGCCACTTCGACCTATTTCTTATTAATAATAATTATCCTAGCTTTTGTATATACGAGTATATTGGTGCGCTTCTAAATAAAATCATCATCGTTCCATATCGATTACCTTACACAACACTTACGAGTTTTATTAAGAGTTTCCCACGATCATCAAATATTATTATTAGGGATAAGAGCCCTTATACCCTAAAGAACTATTGACATGTGGCACTGCAGTCCTATGGACTGTCATGTGTATTTATAGCGCTTTCTGTACAAACGTAGTTTCGCAATATTATAAACACCAAGTGTTCAAAGTAGTTAATTTTTCTAACTATTCATATGTTTGAGCCATGTGCTGGTTTGACAGTTTTTAGATTTAATATTTACCTACCCACAAACGTGGGAATAAGAATTCCATACAAAAACTATTTTCCGCATCATTTTGATACTAAATAATTTTACGTTAAACTGACAAAACAGAAGAATGGACACGCAGCAAAAAATGTGCAAGTTCCAACATTTTGTATTTAAAAATGAGAACATGACACTTCCCATAAAGTTTAAAGTAAACTTAGAACAATACTGCAGCTTAACCTTTAAACTCATTATGGAATAGATCTATTCCAGCTCAGTCTGAATTGAAAAAAATATAAAAAAATATTTATAAAAAAATAAATGAGAAGGCTATATAAAAAAAATTGCAAGTTCGTGAGTAAATTTTCCTCCCGCTTATCATATCGATCATCGACAAGGTGAAACAGTATATGACAAAGCTGTTTCAATACATATTACGTCCTCAAATGGCTCTACCACAATTTTCTCAGAATACTCGGAATAGAATTAAATATAAGCCGATATGTATTTGCGTTAGCCACATTGTTTTTCTTGTCCATATGCCGTCAGCGTCGCCGGTAGTGAGTCAGTTTCCGTTCTTTACACCTCGGTAAATTTACACTGACCTTGGTTCTGTACCTTGACGAAGTATTGAAAAAACCTCTATTTATTTTATTTCCAGCGTATGTCTTTATTGAAAGATACTACCTAACTACATACATCACATGTTCTAACCATATATCAGTGAATAATAACAAATATTTTAAGAAAACTTTAAATTAATATTTTAATGTGAGAATTTTCTTCTTATTATTCTCGATCGTACGCTCGTAAAGTCAAGACCTCCTGAGGATGTTTCGTGTAGAAGAACACGTCGAAAACTCTTCCGGTTTGGCTGCGTGGCGATTGTGACGTCACGTCGGCTTAACTGGGAAACTAGGCGGAATTGTCACTACATATATTTTTAAGTGTTTTATTAAATTATATTAAATTAATGCATAGAATCAATAATCTTCTTATTGATTCTATGTATTCTGTGGAACTTATTGTACCCTAGTTGCTAAGGAGAAGGGCGTTGATATTCGCAACACAGTTTTTTTATCTAAAACTTTCGCGAGTGTCATCGTTTTTAATTTGTTTTTGTTCAAAAATATTTATTTTTAAAATACTTTTATTATTAAATAATAATATGGATTCCCGCAAAGTGATGCCTGAATCTATTCATTATATTTCAGTGAGTTTAGGTCCCCACAATACGCAGCACTACTTACTATATTGTATAGTTTTGTCTTCGATTTATGGCCAGCCATCGCCTGCCGCAAACCCTCCTTCGTAAATCGCCGCTACCTTTCAGTTAATGGTGCATTGTTAAGCGCCGACGGCGCGCCTAAATGCAGCAATATCTAACTCATATGAGTTAGCCATACGGGTATACAGATTTTTCAGCGATATTTTCCCTAGTTCGCCTATTGACGATCATGAAATAGAGGGTACGCAATATTCCTAAATTCTTCTTCCTGATGCAGGGCCATACACTCATATAACATAGTAAAACGAAAGCAAATGAGCAGTATATCATCTGTTAAAGCAGCCCAGATGATCGAACTCACTGACCAGCAGTATGTTGGATCATATAGTGCCAAAAGAAAGAACTAGGTAAGTATCATAATTCCTTAATTGACCGACATATTATAAATACACCAACGCTTATCTGTTTCTTAGTTCTTAGACATATATGTAGATTTATTTGTGCCTCGCCTGTATATCCTCGATGGAGTATGCAAACTTGTCTGGCCCCTTTTTTACAATAATGTTTTCACACAAGTGTAAGAAGTAGGTAGGTCTTGAAAAAATTGGCACATCCAAAATACAAATTGGAACACTCCTCCACGAGAAGATATGACAAAACTTGACTATTTTTATATATAAAAAACATGATTCATCTTCGTCTGTTAGCAACAATGAAATAAGTACAATACACAGGTGTATCGACAATGCAGCACGTACTGTCCGCGCGTCTGCACGTCGTGTCGGGTGCGCTGGCGCATGTTCCGGGAACACGTCGATTACTGGCTCTAGTCTTTCTGGAAAACACATTACTATGTCCGTTCCTAGGAGTACAATATAATTGGCATAAAGCTAAAATCTGACTTCGACAAGTTATCTCACATTTTTGAGTTTTGAAGTCGGTTCCATTTGTAAGTTACACATTTTTTTCACTCTTTTTAGTGACCGTTGCTACTTACGGGATTGATTGACATTCAGTGTCAACGACTATATCATCAAGTTTGAAAAATATTTTTCAGTGATTGGAGTGTAACTCAAAAACGGCTTGACTGGTTTTGATGAAGTTTAAATGGTACCAAACGACAAACATCAGATTTCAAATAAAAAAAGCATCAAAATCGGTCCACCCAGTCAAAATTTCACAGGTAACACACACATAAAAAACCGACGAATTGAGAACCTCTCCTTTTTGAAAGTCAGATAAAAACAAAGTTATCCATGTTCTTTTGTATGATTTGTAGTAAAGAGATGGTGGTAAGCTTCACGCCTGCCTGTTTCAGTTGCTGTGTCACCTTTCTGTGTACTGTACTGCTCTCGTCACTCCATGATATTAGTAGTTTTTTCTCGTCCGCTCTTGATTTCAAATGCTACAGCACCCTGCACTCCTTGAAACTGTAGTGATTGCACACTACCTCTGCTTTGAGGCAGAAAAGGCTTTACCCAACTAGACTGACTGACTGACTAACACCTGATAAAAATGGTAAAATGTCTTTGCTAAAAAGAAATATTTTCAATGAAATGTCGTACTTTGTGATGTTATAAATAAGAAAGTTTTTAAGTAAGGATGTGAGTTAATTGACTATAACTCAAAGACTACTCAACCGACTTTGATGATATCGAAATAGGACGAATTTGGAAGTATACGCTACCAAAAAAAAAGGAATCATGAAATACAAAACAGACAATCGAATTGAGAACCTCTTCCTTTTTGGAATCAAAGTCCGTTAAAGCTTAAAACCATTTTTATGATTTTGAAAGTTAATAAGATTTGCAGGTTTACCTACCCCAGGCAGTGATAACCATTACAAATTTACGAGAGGACAAATCAAACGCTTGTCGGGATTCGAACTCACGTCATCCACTCCTTTTGCTAGGCTCTGACCAACTGAGCTAACATGACAATCAGTCACAACTCAAATTTTTCTTCTAATATGGTAATGTAATCCGCAGAGCACGCGTTATTGCATAAAAAAAAGTGTTATTGTGAAAATAAATACAAGGATAGCCAGATAAGTTTAATTTATTTTGCTTATATATAATTTGCTTATATTTTATATAATTTTCCATATTTTTTATAATTTTCCATATTTTTTATATTTTTCACAAATTTTGTTGTTTTATCAATATTCAACTTGGTTAAACACTTTTTTATAAGAATTGTAATCTGTTTATTAGAATTGTATAAAATACGAGTAAGTGTTTTGATTCATATTAATTTCACTAATTACAATGATTATTAAGTAATGTTTCGATGTATATGATTGCTTGTATGTAAATTATTATTAAGTTACTATATCATTTCAATTGAAAAAATTAGGCAACCAAAGTAGGTAACCAAATTATAGATGTAAGATACTCGTATTTAAATAATTATATAAAAATGTTACATGTATATTGACTTGCCTAGAAGAGCATTCTTAGTTATCATGGTCAGTCAATAAATGATTCTGATTCTAAGTCTAAATTATTTTTTTAGTTCAGTCCAATTAAATAAGTCCCACTATAATTCCACTACTTAGGTGGTCGCACAGGTATGCACCGGGGTGCTGTCAGCGCTGTAGTCCTTTCTCATTTTTATGGATACGTGTCTCTGAATGAACACTCCATTTTGCATTTCTAATTAGTCGACATGTTGTTATTGAAGCTTCGTTATGCTGCGCTGTGCATAACAAATATAACGTGCGGAGAGAAAGAGGTTTTTAAAATTTTAATATAATTAATTTGTGCATGTAGAATGTTTACTTTATGGATTAAAGTAAGTACTATCGTTTCCTAAGCGAATATATAATATTTCTAAATGTAAAAGGACCCAATTTTTTTATATTATTAACCGACTTCAAAAAAGGAAGAGGTTCTCAATTGGACTGCTTTTTTGTGCTACCTCAAAATTCTTTAAAGGATGTATCGATTTGGATGATTTTTTTTATATTCAAAAGCTGATAAGTCTTGCGGTCTCATTTAAATTTGATTGAGATCTGATGAGTAGTATTTGAGATATCCCTATTAATGCGTATTTTATGATGGTATTCGGTGCTTTGTGTATTTTTTTTTATTGTAATGTTTTATTATATGAGTTTTTAAACTGTCACGGTCATTAACATTATAATTATTATTACCAACGGGATATTTACCGTGTTTTTGGTTATTTTTGAGCTCCCGATATTTCGGCACTGTTGCGAGCGCCATGATCACGAGTAAACTGAAGCCTATGCAATGACAATAATATCATCGCCTTGCCGAAAAAACGTACCTACTAGAAAGAGGGTAGACCGGTTCGTCTGCTCTTAGTGCCTACCATCCACTCGCATAGACTTCAGTTTACTCGTGATCATGGCGCTTGCAAGAGTGCCGAAATATCGGGAGCTTAAACTAACCAAAAACACGGTAAATATCCCGTTGGTAATAATAATTATAATGTTTTATTTTATAATAATAATTATAATGTTTTAGAAGTTGTCTTTGTCTGTGTGTTTGTCCGTGGCATCGTAGCTCCTTAACGATTTTTATGAGTTTTTTTTGTTTTAAAGCTGATGTGGTCGAGATGATTCTAAGATACAATTTATGAAGAACTATGTTAGAGTTACTTTATCATTTTAAATTTTAGACTTGTTATTTCAAACGGGTATTGAACCCGCCGCCTCTCCTGGCTTTTGGCACCGAGCACCTAAACTATTCGGCTATCTAGACAGGTGGAATAAGACGTGAATTTTGTGACATTTTTTTTACCGTCGTACATCATAGCGACCGGATCGGCCATCATCTAGACTCCCTTTTTCGTTCCACCTTCACCTCAAATGGGTTTGAATTCAAAAACTTGCCTCTTGTGACAATTTTACTACCCTTCTATATTTCTAAATATGATTCTTAGCACTTTCGTATACTAAGTGAAAGTCATAATTAAAAACTTTTTAGAGCATAAAATGTTCAACTAGAGCGGGAATCGAACCCGCTACTCCTGGTCTGGCGCAATTGCAGAGACAGGTAGAATGCGCATACATTGGAGTCAATTTTGTGTATCAATTTACTTATTACGATTATTTACTTATTACACTTACTGGCTTGACTTCCTTGTTGCTTGAGCTTCAAGCGTTGCCTTAGATTCTCGGTGCTCTTAAAGTCAACGGTTCCCGGTTCGGAGAGTCATTGAGATATTCCGACGACTAAATATTCACATTTTGGTCTTTAGTCTGGAATTCTATATCTATGACAGCTTGGACACCATTAGTAGCGTGATGTCATATTTCTCTACTAGATGGCGCTAGTCGCCCACGCGTCTATTTGTTATTTTAAGAACCTACGTATTCATCAAAAAGTCTTAGATATATTTATGTGCAGTAGTGAAAACGTGTTTAGTTTATCAACGGGGCTCTTTGTGATCTTGTCTTTGTTTTTTTACTGCTTTATAAACTGTTGTGCATTCGTGTTGTTGAACTATGCGATACGTTGGGTGTGTGATGAAATCAACGTGTATGGAATGTATGATGTGGTTGATGGTTTGCATGACTGATGATTCTGGTATTTTATTTACTGGACGGCAAGTCACCATTGTCACAGCCGTGGTTAATCATTTTCTGTATATTATACTAACTTGCTCGTATATTTTCGGGTTTGTTAGTTATGACCCCGGGTGCTTAGTACCTACTTACATTTATTCTTAGCCCCGGACTGTATACTTTTGAAACAATATTGCGCTCGCTTGTATGTCCAAGGAGTTATCATGATTCTTATGTGATAGATCTCGTACACTTTACCATACAATAAATGTAAAAACGAGTACCTGCACAAGTCCAGTTTGCCACAAGCCTTGTTGATATCTTCAGATTCACAATTAGGTGGCCTTTTGATATTCCCGTAGCAAAATTTTACGAAAATTGATGACTTTTAAATATGTGTTCAAGTCGCTGTCACGCTGTCAAATGTTGAAATTCCGTCACTATCGAACTGCATAGGAGTGAAAGAGAGGCAGTGATGCAATCGTGATAAGTTTAGGTGAAAAACTAAGAAAGCGTATTATCACAGAAGTAGTAACTTAAATCTAAATTATAACTTAACTTATCCCTCATGATAGTTTTTTTCAATTTTACTGATATATTATTATATACCTACGTATATACATTAATAATTAAGATAAAACGTTATAAGTTTAATTAGGAACCAACTGTGCAATTATATTTTATAGAGAGTTTTAAGAATCATGTTTTGGAATTAAATAGCCCCTGGTAAATGTGATCAAAATTAATTTTCTTGCTGCTTCAAACTAGATAGGTACATTTTGAAAAAAATCTCTTCAGGAAAAAATCTTTCTTGACAATTATAGCTACATAAGCTAGGGGGAAAACGATATTTTTCGCCTACCTTGTCATCTATTGGATAGTCCTTAAAAATAGACCAAAAATCATCTTGGGGACGTTTTACAGAAAATATCAAAATTCCAGATTTGCGACTCATTCCGTTTATGAGCTTAAGACCACCAGGGACGTACGGACGGACGGATATAAAAACAGATTGACAGTGGATTCTCGTAAATACTACTCCATGTTGTCTTTTGAGTGCGAAACCCTGAAAAATAGCATAATTGCCATGCCAGCAACGGCACCACTTCTAACTTCTATTATTATAATCTATGGTCAACCAAGGTTTAAAAGACGGCTGACCACAGTAAGTACCAATATTACCACAGATTAGATAGTAGTCAATTCTTGAGTATTGTCAATGACTCGTATGGCATCGTAATGATTCGATATTCTTCGTGACTCATCAGCATTCATAGCTCATGATGACAATACCATGGGAATACCTATATATGGCGCATGGCTTACGGTAACCGGTAGTGAACTCATGGGATCAACTATGTGGAAACTATAAGTACAGCTACGTATAACATTGTTGTTATAACTGAGCAGGTCTTTCTTATATGTCGCATCAAATGCACTGCACGGGAACCGAAGCAGAATTGGCACAAAAACAAAGGTATTGGACTGCTGCGCAGGAAGTCCGTATTTCTAATCCCGTCGCGGGTCTGAGCTTCATAGTATGGAGGATATTTAATCCTGGTTAGTCAACACGAGTTGCAGTTACCATCCTTTGGCATCCGAGATAACGAAAAATTAGAATTTCATTCATAAATGGACGATATCGTCCACGCGGATGTGAATTGGTTTAAGACACCCAGCATTTTGGCATAGTAGAAAGAGGTCCCCACTCTTTATACTATGATATTGGCAAATACTTTAATTAATTGAGTGGAACTTAAAATCTACTCCAGCGTTGTTGAACGGGAATAATTGTGGGGTATATTCTACGCAAAAAAAATATCTCCATTTGATATCAAATAAAAAGTTTTATTTTTAATGTGTGACCAGGCATGTATAGGTTGGCGGTGAGTCGATTTGAGAACCTTCTACCTTTATATGGAAATTGGTTGAAAATTAAAAACCGTTTTATCATATACTCGTATAATTCTAAATAGGAATAGGCATGTATTCCGTTCCATAATTTCCTAGATGGACTATCTAAAAGTATTATATTCGTAAAATCTCAGGCTGTCCCAACTTTTATCTTCCCCCATCAAAATTGCCAAAAGCAAATGCCCTCATAAATCAGTCCAACAAAAAAACTTGATCTAGATAAAAAACTAGACGCCGCTATCAACTTAAAAAATTAAACCAGTTTTATAATGTAATCCACCTTCTCCAATCTGATCTTAAACAAAAACCTTACAGTTGAATCAAAGCAATGCTTTTTTGATACCTTTTGATATGTCATCTCATCTTCTAATAGGTTATGTTGCCCGTTATCACTCTTTGTATGCAAATGTGATGACAGGTTAACAAAGACCCATGTTACTCTGATTCTTCACGCCTACTGGTCTTTGGGAGAAATGTGGCTCCTTTTTTTTGTCGGGTAAAAAAGTTGTTTACATGGCAACATTTGGTGGTAGGAGGTTTTGTTTTGTCTATCTATTTTTTGTTATATCTGTATTAATGCGGTTCTTAAACATTTTAATGGATGTCTTAATGAGATTCCATTGAATATGTTTGTTTTAAGGAATTTATATAATTTATATTTTTAAGACATGAGAAGGCAGCCATATTAAAATGTCTATGGAGAGGTACCCACGAGTAGGTATACTTCTGATTTTGTTTTTAATTTTTAAATGTGTCATAGGATTTGGCTAAGAGAATCTTGTCAATCACGTTTGAAAATTAAATAAAAAAGAACATTTCTGAGTATATTATAAATAAAGTATATTTGATATTCATAATTAAAACTAAACGAGATTCTACCTAATTGACCAGTCAGCTTTGCAAGGACGCCAGCATGCGTCCACGCATTCCAACTCTTTGCGAATTAATTAACATTAAAATAAAACAAACAAAGTGATGTTAACCTTCTTTGTTCCAGTAACGAGCCGACCATGTGACGAAGTGTCGTCGCCTGCGTGAGTGATTGTCAGCCATCTTGAACGGGACCTTAACTGTTGCCAGGTGAGAAAATAGTTAACAAAGACTATTATTTTCTAGTTTTTATACGAGATGCATTTGATATGTAGGTAAGTAAATAATAAAATTAAATTGAATTACCATGACCAAAAAAGTATCATATGTATTAATACACAAACAAAATTAGTCAAACTTGCCCCAGACTCATTTTGAATATCCAATCTCAGTAGGTCAAAAACCTGAATAAGTTTGAAGATCGCAGTCATAACAGTGACTAAACAGCACTCTAGGTAACTACATAAACTACTTGTATTTAAGATAATTCTACTCATTCACTAGAAAATAACACGCAGTCGGCATACAACGATTTCCTTCAATTAGACTCGAAGCTGGCCATAGAATAGCTACGCTTCTTATGGAGTTCTTACGTGACCGTTTTTATGGTCGAATCGCGTCAATCAGGACATTTACAGAAAGTCTATTGAAGACTGCTGCTTTTTACCATCGCATATAGATAAAAACTGTGGTAGATGGGACATGAGTGCCTTTGATTAGACCGCATTACGCAATGGCAATTCCTTCAGACTGACTTTGGGGTTATATTGCTGTTGAATCAATTTTTTTTCAAAATAAGTTTGTTGTTCTTAAACCAAACGGAATTTTAGTGTGGAAGATCCCACAACAATGTTATTTATGATGATATTTTTTCTTAAGAAATAAAAAGCAGACGCATCCATAATTATTTTGAACCGTGTATAAAAATCGATGAGTTAGGGACTTGATGGTTTTTATTTATGATATGCCAACTTTTGAACTGTCTCATAGGTGGTATATAAATTAGAATAGGAATTGGACCTATAGGAAAGCTTTCAGTACATACCGTTAGTTGCTTAGCGTCAGATTTTCCACTTGAGGCTGGTAGTTTAGATAGCCAGTCATTTGTAAAATGTGGCAACGCGGTGAATGGTCTGTCACAGGATTGAAACGCACTGACAATTATTGACCCTGCACGGCAATTCACACTCATTGAATGCTTATCAAAGCATTAATTACATTGTAAAGAAGGTTCTAATCTATGTGAAGAGACGTACTACTATGTTTCATAAATAAAGTACACAGTCTCAGGCTGTCACTATTGTTCTAACCCTTTCCATCAACATTCTCACAGCTTCTAACATCTGGTACTAACGCGGCGCTATCAAAACTAAATCTGTGACATTTCAAAGCAAAATAAAGTAATAAAACAAAAGCCTCAGAGATTCATGGCTAGAACTGAATTTATAGTGACAGAATGACAGTTAGCAATGTAAGAAAAACTTGGGCAGTTCGGTTTCTTTGGCTTGACTTAGGAGGGATACTATTTGTATTCGATGATTGTTTATATTTTGTTGCATAATCAATATACAAAAAGGAAACATGACTGTGAATCATTTTACTTGATCACAGCTTTTTGAAATATTTAAATACATATGATAAACTTCACGAAACTTGCATAGAACACCGCTCACGAACTAACATTATGTAACTAGCACCCTGGAAGTGAACTAGTCCTCACAAACTCAGGGTATCCTACAGTGGAGACTAGGGAATACCTCTAATCACTAAGTTAATAATGTAACCTAAGAGAAAACATCCTAAATTGTGGACTCAATGGTATGTAAATTATCCTATTCAATACATAGTTTATTTTCCAGTGCATATATTTGATAAATTAATATTATTATTAATTCGATTATATTTTAAAATATTCTGCGCTCTCAAGGGTGTAAAGAATGAAGTTTTCCGATGACCTGTTTGTAGAAAGCCTTTGACTTGTGATAACAGAATAAATCAAGTCACCAAAATCAGTAAGTAATAGGATAAACTTCAGGTGGAACCTCTGCCCAAATTCGTAGCAAAAGTGAGCTACGGGAACTGTAATTTTAAAATTTAAAATAAATATGTTTGACTGTTCAAGTTCATATTTGACGTTTATTCGAGTTTTCCAAGTACACTCCCATATCACTTTGCAAACACATTCAACGCAACATCGACTCTACGACATAACAATATAGTTCTTTTCACTTTGACTTCTGCCCTAAGTCTTAACAAGCGTGGACTTCTAGGCATTATCTGGGATCGGCTCGTTAAAACGCAGACACTTCAATAGAACAGGTACTTGATAAGGGTACATAAGTTTAATGTCTACGTAAAAATAATATGGACATTTTTATCTGGACATATAAAAATAATATGCGGCGTTGAATGAAAGATGTTCCATTACGGGCTGTGTTTTGAACGGCGATTTTAATTGATGATAATATTGTGTGATATCTTAAAAGTTACCAATAGTAGATTTGTTTTAATATAGATTAGAATTGTGATCGTTCTCATCATAGTTTGACAGTTTAATGACGAAAACGTAGTCTTTGTAAGTGATGCGGAGAAACTGATCGCGGCGGTGCAGAGACCAGCGCCTTTTCCTCCCCAGATTGTCGAGAAGGGTTTTTTTATATTTACATTCCACAAAGTAAAGTATAGTAAGTCAACATCCTGCACAAAAATACACATAGCTATGTATAGTAGAGTGAGGGTTGTACAATAACAATTATTTTATTTCTAAATTATCATGGTACATATATAAAAGATATTAGATTATATATTCGATATTAGCAGTGTTTACTAAGACATTAAGACTGACTGACTCTCCACACTAGTATATCATGTACTATAGAGACTAACTTTTGTTTATAACGTTACCTTGATGTTAAAAAAATTAAATAAAACATTCATATACATATAGAGAGCTTTTTAAAAACGGAAAACTCCTTTCACGAACTGCATCACATGGTTGCTATATAATAATTAGAAATAAAAATTATTGTGTTGTGACAAAACTTGATTAAGAAAATTTTAGAGCTAGATTCTATTCTATCAAGAGTAATATATAGAATCCTGATTAAGTACGTATCAGGCTTAGTCATACTCTGTAGAATTTTGTGTATCATTTATTTTATCACCAAGGCGTACTTTTCTTCTAACATGTTCTCTTGTCCTTCGAACACTCGCGATGAAATCACATTTCCAACAAAAACCCAACTCAAAATCGTTTCATCCGTTTGGAGGCTACGATGCTCGGACGGACATATATACATAAATACCTCTCTAATTGCGCGAGGCGTGATAAAGAAAAGCCCAAACTGACAAGATCGAGAATTATCACAGCACCGCCAGTGCTTTTGCTACGATTTGTAGACCCTACCGTTAGAATAGCCCTCTCTCGGTTTGTCAAGACAATGAAGAGAGAGGAGTTTCTTTGTTATCCTGTGTTGAGAGAGACCGAAGGACATGACGTGAAGAACAACTTAGGCCGACTTTGATGAGACTTCAAAAAAAGGTTCTCAATTCGATTGTTCTTTTTGTTTGTGTTAACTCATAACTGTTTACCTCGACACACCGATACAACGCTTGTTTGATAATTTTAAGACTACCTGAATAAATAAGGCAAAATTTAGGAAATATATAATATAAAACGTTAAAAGGATTGACTTGCTATTTATTTACCTTAGACGTATTTCTATAGAACCGGATCCTTAAATTATCGTCATGTCAAAATAAGGGTCCAAATCGTTTGATGAACTTCAAAACTATCTGAGCTGTGACTTTCGGCGTCCTTCGGCGACAGTATATCTATCACTATTATTATGGTATCACAAAAAAGTCCGCCATTTTGTACTTACATACTCTCTTTTCATTGATCTGCATCATCTGTATCTTACGCCATGGTAAGGTTATTTTTACTGTCCGTTATCTAACCAGGAGTACCAATATAATATATGGACTCTCCTTTTTAAACATCATGTAAAAAACCAAGTAAGTACCTATCTAAATAATTTGCTCCACCCACCATGCGGGCGAGTCAATAAAATGTTTTTTATTTTTGCGTAACAGAATTTTATTGAATTTTGATGTAATAAAGAGAAGCTTGTTCTTGCTGGAACGAAACGTTCTGCATACAAATGAGATTGGACCATTTTCGACGAAATCGGGAGCGTGCAAATTTTTATTTAGAATTTGACTGCATTCAAATTTGGTAACGTTGTAAGAGGTTTCAATTCGATAGCATGGACCTAGAATCTAACTCACATTTTAGATTAGAGCATAGGTATAATAAAATTTGTGTACAAAAACATAAAACTGCACTGATTAGTAAGGATGTCTTTGGTATGGCCCCAAGACTATATAAAAATTTACCCAAATACTTATTGGACTCAGATTGCGAACATAAATAGAAATAAAAAAAAAACTTCACGAATTCCTCATCAGTACCTAAAGGATTCTATCAATGAATATCTTAGCGATAAGTTTATGTGAATCGTTTATTATATTAAGTTAGTTATGGAGTCTTAATTATTTAGATTATTTTTTTCAAATATATTATTATTTAATTATAATAATTTTGGCATGCCTGAAACAGTAAAACATGGAGAACTAGCCACATTTCTTTCCTATATATAACTATATGTTTATAACTCTTTTTAAACCTATGTTTAAGCTTGTAAATGAACTTGATAAAAGATCTATCTTTCACGAGTTCTTAGCAAAAAGGTGAGTAGGTGCATGTATCTTATGTTACCTGATGTTTCCGCTTCGTTTCGATTTAGATGAATCTTTCTTTGACATAGACATAGACATAGACATAGACATAGCTTTATTTCTATGTCTATGTCTATGTCTTTGCATCTATGTTGATACTGAAATTTCAGTATGTTCCCATAAATCACGTGTTACCACGAATTTTTAGTTAGTCTACAGGAATAAGAGCGACCAATCCTAAGTGGGAGTCAAATACCTAGTATTTTTTCATTTAATATTGCAAGAATAAGTGGAAAACAAATGAAAAGTTTGGATTTATCTGTGCAGTAAGCCTCAGTGTAATTGTATGTTTTGCTTGCTACGAGTTAATAAGTGCACTGACAATTTCCATTTTGTTTTTATATAATTTGTATTTCAATACCTATATATATTGTGATCACATTTGTAACAAATGAATAATATCAGCTGGTGTCATATAAATTAGTCAACTTTATTACAAAAACGATTGAGTGACCAAAATAAGACGTAGGTACATATTTTGTTTGCAAGTAAGTTTATTATACAAGGATATAAAATAATACATTTTTTTGCAGCCAACACAGAGATGATGTTGTTTCTCAGTAATTTTGCATAAAGATCAGTAAAGAATATGTTTCGGTAGAGTTAGGAATATACTTCAGGATGGATAAAGAAAATAGGGATGATTAAAGAACATTACCTAAGGCTAAAGACTTTTTTTTTGAAATTTATTTGCAACTCGATACATAGCCATTATGCCTAAGGCTCATGTCTTCGTAGCAGTGTTGCCATACAAAAGTACCTAGTTAGATACCAAGTATTCAAATACTTGGTATTTAAAAAAAATACTAACTCGTTGAAATATTGCGTCTATGTTCTTAAGCCTTAAAGCTATGCTTCCGGTTAGCCAGTTTCTCGTTTTATTATTTATTTTATCTCCAATTATGACAATGATAATTCCTATACAAAACGATATTACCAAAAATTTTTGATGCACATTTTAACGGAAATCTAAAAAACCAAAAGCATAGATTTTAAACTTAAGGACAAGCACGCAAAACTTCTTTCAGTTAGAGCACTAGATATTTAAAATATGGCTAAATTACAATTGTATAGAATGCTCAATAATATAATAATAAAATAGCTTTCAGTTTTCATTCTATAAAATCTCGCCCTAAATATTTCTATCGGTCCTAAAAACCAATAAACTAACGATTTCATCATTGTCCCCCCCTACTTCAGCCAATTTGATTTCATGCAGCTGGTCAGATAACAAAACAAAGGTTATTATTATTACGTTCTATTGCCAATTATTGTAGCCAACAATTAAAATGAGTAGGTACTACAATCAACCGGCATAACTAGTTTGTTTGGAAACCAGTCCGCAAGTGAGTGGGACATGTACTAAGGTACCTTATCTAAGCTATGCTGCATCTAGATAGTGCTGTTTCGAATCTAGCGAGATATAGCTTGATTGGAATGTTACTTTGTTAACTTTGGAGGTATTTGTTTTGAATATTGCATGGACGGCGCAGTGGTATGGCATGATCGCCACGTCTACAGTAGAGTTCAGGTCAGATCTCTAGGTACCTAGTTATGCCTGGTGTCATCAGTGTTTCCAATAGTTAATCTCTAGAGACAGTCTTGTCGTGAATAACCCTATGAAGCTAACCTACGGGGACTCGTGATGTTCACTCATATTCGACAGTCATCTGCTATGATTGAGTATATATTGATATATTGATATATTTCGCCTTAATAATATTTATGTGGTTATGAGACCTCGAGGTGAAGAACCACGCCATTTTATAAAATATTTTAACCAGACTTTAGAGGAAGCGACAAGTTAGCAAAGAGCTGGCGCCAAGTTCGTATTTTGAGTAGTAAATGTATTTGAATTTTGTCTATTTACATTTATTACAGTAATCGTTGAACTTCAAATAAAGTAAATATTTTATTATATATACCTATATATATATATCTACTAGCGGCCTATAATTACGACTATAAATTGAGATGTAAGCTATCCTATCTTTCAATCAAATTGCACACGGTGTGCAATTCAAATATGAAATCGCTTCAGTAGTTTAGGAGTCCATCGCGGACAAACAACGTGACACGTAATTTATATATATATTAATATACATACTAATTAAAATAACTTTAAACAGTTTAAATCGTGTTTATTTATCATTATTTTTGTCCTCACGTTTCAAACACTTTGCAGTGATCGTGGCCACGGGGTGATGAGAAAAATATACGCTGTAGTTGTTTAATTACTATGTGTAACAATAGCGAAAACCTAAGACAACATTGTGTCATATTATAAGTCATATTCAGCAACAATTAAAGCGTCAGAAAAAAAAGTAGTTTCGTGTAACGTTCCAAATACAGCAGTGAACCTCTTTTGTTTTGAAAGCAATAACCCTCTGTCAAAACGACGCCTTGTTCTGGTTTCAAATCTGACAGTTCGATTAAAAACCTACTTGTTCTAAAGAAAATAAACGAAAGAGTTGTAAAATCGAATGTTAACTTTTTCTTTTTTTATCGGCACATCGTTATGTTAGACTGGGATACATTGACAGTTCCTTGAAATATTCTCTTTGCTTTATTGTCGATAGATTTATATCAGCTGATGGAGGAACCTAAGTGAAGCAAAAAGATAAAAAGGTACAAGGTGTAAAAATCACGTTTATAGCGCTGAATTTAAATTTCATACAGTTATATCACGCTTCTAAGTTTAGTTACCATTCTGATTAAACGAATTCGCGAATATAAAAATATCTTGCTTGCATTATTTTGAAGATGTATTGAACACCAATGCACATGATATCACAATATATCTATAAAACGGTCAAAAATATTAAAAATTACGTATACCTGTTACAAATGTACTTAATAAATCCAATTAGTTAAATACAAAATATATATCGTAAATAAATTTCCGAATCTCGCGTCAGTATTATATGTACGTGATTAAGGGCCTGTTTCAGAATGTTCGAGTAAGTTCCGGTCTTACTACCCAGAACATATTTAATAAATAAAACACTATCTTTGCGTTTCACAGTCATCGATTTAGCGTTATAATTGATTAGCGTTAACCTCTGCATATAACAGATGCATTTCACCACAAGTGACGAACTGCACTAACCCTGAGAACCATGTCTCATGTGCCTAAAATTTTACTGGCTCTCAAGGACTGCTTCTGTTAGGTGCTTGGTGACAGATTTTATACATGAGGGTGGTAGTTGGCTAGGCGAGCATTAGCAAAATGCTCTTCTACCATGCGGTGAAGCTCAAGCTGGCGGTGGGGACCGAACCATGGAACTGCGGCACGGCAGTTGATAGGTTAGCCTTTGACCACTATCTCACCTGATGGTAAGTGATGATGTGGTCATAGATGTTGTTCAGACTAACCTAGAATTACTGGCTCTCAAGGACAGCTGCTGGAACACACCGTTAGGTGCTTGGCGACAGATTTTCTAATTGAGGGTGGTAGCTAGCCAGGCGAGCATTCACAAAATACCCTACCATCATGTTTTAATGACTGCTAACCTAAGACAACAACCGGGACCGACTGCTTAACGTGCCCTCCGGAGCACGGCAGCGCTCAGTAGTAATGTCACCAGCGGTCACCCATCCAACTCATGACCGCGGCGGATGTCGCTTAACTTTGCTGATCGGTTCAGAATGGCTAAGCAAACTTCGCTACGAGCGCTTCTATATGGATACCACTACATACGTACAATTTGAGTGTACGAGGTGACTATTAGACAATGTGAAACTAATTTCCTCTATAGGTAGATCTGACATGAAGCATGGTAAATTTTTAATTTTTGAATTGAAACATTACAATAATAAAAAGGAAAAATTAATAACCATCCTGAAACTTCCAAGATATAGAATAGAATGTTATCTTAAGATGGTGAATACCGCAAATGTACCTATACCTCAGCTTTTCATCGTTCCCGGCCGCCCGCACCGACCGCCCCAAATTGGGTCCTGTCCGCTAATGAACTATAAAATAACCCGACAGCCTGGATTGGACTCCACAGGCTGACCTTGGACTCCAAATATAGAAGTGATTCGACGAGAGATCTTTCTTTTTTGTCTTTTTGCCGTCATTAATGTTTTTGGAGTTTTAAATGTGCTTATATGTTTTGCTTGTTTTGCTTTGATGCTTGTGGTATTAATGTCAACGGCATTTATTAGGATGTTCACATACATTGACGCTGGTATTATATTACAATACTTTTTTACGAAACTTCTTCTTCTTCTTCTTCTTCTTCTTCATAAATGGCTCTTATCGTTGCTTTGACGATATACTGCCAATGTATTGTCTGTGTGGCCAGTGATTACTTACACTTATAAAATACTATATATTATTTCAGCACGTGACGGCACGGACTAAATAATTGAACTTGACACTGATAAATCTTGCCCGCTTGAAACTTAGCATAGACAAATATAAGTATAGACATATACAGTTCCAGTTCTTCAATAAAATATTTATTTGTTCGAGGTTTCAGTTCGATGACTCAGTTTTACTTTATTTCACTTTAATACAATTATAACAACTAAAGTTTATTTTAATTCAAAATGAATTGGTTTGTAAATAAAATATATAGTTTATTTTCTAAAAATCTTTCTGTTTTGTCTATGCCTAGTTTACCCTTGTGGTAATATTAAGGTTTGCTACACTTTACTTCTTATCTAAAGCCCCTGCGGCTCAGACATTAAGGTATAGAGGTTAGAGGTAAGAAGAATCATCTGTGTATATGAAAAAGTGTCCGTCCAAATGCATTAAATCAGGGTGCATCAGGGTACATTTTAAAGGATTATTAGAGTAGGATTGAGAAATAAATAAGGAAAGAAAAACTTCCGCTAAGTTATAGCGCGCTGGGATAACTTTTCACATCACAAATTTTACCCACTATTCTGTTATTCAAACACTTAAAAAAAATTAAATGAAAAATAAAAATTATAAACGTACTACACGTTTTCTCATAATAATTCTTTAAGGTTATATTTACTACATTACTTTGTACTACGCAAGTAGTTGAAATTTTCAATAAGTAACTGCTGTAGTCTACAATAACATTAAACTTTTTAACGCGGTATACTTCAATTCATTTACAATGTTGTTACATTCATACCCCCATTCTTGAAGGTTTTTGAACTGTTGTTTATAGCTTACAACTGGACACTTTTAAAGTTTTCTGTCATATGAGATGACTCTCGTTACCTCTACCCTCCATACATTAATGTCATCCCGACCTGCATTTGACATTTCGCGACCTTTGCAATAATCCATCTTTACTTTTTTATTTGATCTGAGATAGGTCACAGATCACTAACAAAATTACAAATTATCGAATACATAAACGGAACATACCTTTAAATTAACCTTATCCAATCAGATTTCCAACGAGGACCGTTGCCCATGAACTATTAAAACCAGGAAATATAAATATAAATACACGACACAAATATATATAGGAAATATGTATGTGCATAACGCATAAAGTCGTGTGCGCGGTGACTGGACGGATACAAAAGATTTCTGTGAATCTCAGTAGGTATGGTCTACTCAACAATCGCCAGTCGGGAAACAATCCATAAACTGTAACATTGAAAATCCGCACTTCAGTGTGAACTACCTACTTCAGAACTTACAACTATGCTATCTCCGTTTGAATGATGCAAGTTTTAGCGCGTAGGGCGTTTCTACCTCAGTTTCATTCTTCGGCGGATATTCGAATGTGGGCCACTGAGCACGTGCAAGGACCTTGTACAGATGGTCGATATGATCGTAGACGGTGGAAAAACCGCATCGACTGTTTTGGGTGGACTTGATTCGGGCGTATTCCTCTCCATGAAGTTAAAGCAGAGGTGTTTTGTGCAATCTACTTGACCTAAAACTTCTTATGCAAAAGTGAAGCATTTTTTTAAATTATTCTTTATTTTGTACTCATTTAATTTTTGGGCGGCGCGGCACCGTGGATCATGTTTGTAATATAGGTACTTTAATAAATGAGTAATTTCAAGTATTGAAGTTTCTCCACTTCTCCACATCCTTGTAAAGTAAATAGTGATAAAGAATTGCCAATTAAGAAAACAAATAAAATGAAAAAATAACTTGCAGACTTTTTTATTCGGTATCCTTGGCAATTCATTGTGACTGTTTTCTCAAATTAACAACATAAAAGCAATATACGTTTTAATTATTATTTTTAAACGTTGCCTATCCGTTAACGTCAGTAAAATTATTCACTTATACACATAAGTTTTAAATAAGTTTGTTGCATATTGCATAATACCCTTACACCGGTACTATTATTCATTCTGTGACCGTACTTTGTCCCGTGGCATAGAACATATAATAATACTACGCCTGTGGCGCCAAAACGTGGAATTACTAATAATAACACTTGATACATATCCTACTCTCAAACAGCAGGTCCCAGTAATAAGGGAATTCTAGTAGATTTCACTATCTACGACTATCTATGACCATAAACTTTAAACTACCTACACTAACTAAGTTCCAGTATCGAGTCTCATAAGTACACTTTTAGCTAGCGTAACTTTTATATGTCAAACTATTTTAATAAATGACAAAACGCAATGTTCACTACGTGGTAGACACATTTCAGCTTAAAAATGTACGCCCCTCCCCTAATCTTGATTATATGTGTGTGCGTGCAGCGACTATGTAAATTATGACTCGTATGCGCACTCCGCACACTCACCACGATGAGTGATGATGACAGAAAAACCAATGATATAGATGAGGTTGTGTGAGCGTTTATACACTATTATGTATGTAGGGGTAAAGACTTTGGAGGGGCTATCATTATATACCTTACTAATCATCAATCATAAAATAACACAAGATCATAATAAAGTGCCTACTTAAATATATTTAAAATATATTATGTATACACATACATTGATCTTTATATGAAGTTGTGAGCATATATCACAATTTCAACAGGTCAAAATTCTCATATATCAGACATCTATTGTTCAACACATGGACATTAACATACATTACGTAAAAACAACATGCATAAGGCAACACATACAAGTAACATCTCATTACTTGTTCCCGCCAAAAGTGAAAGTTACCACAACCAAAAATGTATGGATGAGGTCGTCTGCTCTTACATCATAGGATACTTCCTAATATAGATCTTGGGTGCAATTAATTTGGGTATATATTCCCTTGGCATGTAACTCTTGATCAGATCTTCAAGGCATTAATCAATGGAAACCTTATTGCTGTTGCATTATGTTATGTATTTCTTTGCATGTTTCAAGATCTCTTGCACGATCTGTGTTAGTATTTAAGCATTCAAGTGGTTTTTGCAATAAGCAGTGGCACTTTGAAAGGTATTGATGTCAAGTCAGTCGGGTACTAGAACTGATGCCAGATCTGATGTTTTTTTTTATTGAAGGGCGCTTGAGTTACCTTTTACAATGACATGTGAATTTTTTGACCGTGAGCAGATTTCGAACTGCTAAGCTACCGTGGTAATGAGTAATATACTTGAAATAGTTTTATTTTTTTAAGCAGTGATGGCCTAGTGATAATGGCTATGGACTGATATGCAGAAGGCCCATGTTTGGGATCCGGCCATGGGTTTGAGTATCACCGCCAAGCACCTAGTGGTGTCCCGGCAACTGTTCTATAAAGGCAGTAATTCTCAGCAAGTTAAGCCTATTAATATCAGCGACCACGTCATCAATTAGCATCAGATGAGATTGTGGTCAAAAATATGTGACAGATTAACAAATAAACCAACAGAAAAAAACGGAGTACCTAGGTACATATTGACAAAAAATCGGGCGGTGGAAGTAAGGTTTATGACAGCTAAGTTCTGGACTCATGGATTTGATAAGATATCCTAATTATAATGTATTTCACAAAATTTGGACTTCAAAAATCAACTCATAATTTTATAATATCCAAATAACATGACTAATGATGATGAAGGTCAAAGTTCATAAATCTAAGTAATTACAAGCATATACTGTATATAAATGTGCTAGGTAGGTGTATACCTACTTATATTAGAAATATAATGTTGTCATCGTATTACTCGTGACGTGTCCTATTACTTTTTTCGTCAAACAACAGCCTTGTTTTAGGCTAAAATAATTATCTGTGTACAAATGAGTGGACAATTGTGTTACATAGGCAATAGAGAAATAGAATCATCTTTAAGGACATATACCCGCCAGCCAAAGCGTGAACTTTCATATAAACTCTTCTTGTTATTAAAAAAAAACTTGCATGTAAATATAGTGTATTATTGACCAATCGTTTCTGGCTTAAATACTTTTTCTTTTGGTCTAATAATTTTTTTTTTATTATATAGCGTTTATTATATAGCACTCGTTTTTAGGAGTTTGAGCCAGTTATTCGTAGCTCCAGATTTATTTAAAAAGTATAGTACACATGTATAAATAACTTCCCGTTATAGAAAGTTCATTATATTCCCCATGTTTGTGGTGCAATAGAAATATTAAAAACATGTTTATTTTTCTTGAAAGAGATGCTTAAAGTTGGGTTTTTCTTTTATATAAAATTACAAGGTTTTTGAGCTAGTGTAATTTCAAAACTGTATAATTTAATAAAAATCTGATGCACCACAAATCTAGATATTAGGGTAGTGATTACGTAGGTAAAAAATCATTGAGTTTTATTCGCTACTATTAAAATGAGATTGGAGCTGCGTTTTGTATGGGGGCGTTCGTCTAAAATATACCCTTAAATCTGCTGTATTAACCTCGTGCACGACGGGATTTATACATAAAGAATACATGTACATATCTCGTACCAGGAGTTTACTAGATGACATTAAAAATTTGGTTCGTATATATTAAGGACCTGTTTCAGAATGTCCTAATAAAGTTTCGGGTTGCTTTGCAACACATAAAATAACTGAATGATAAAAATGACAGTTAACATGCAGCGTGTTTCAAGCTTTAACCGATGGATAGGCTAAATCGATGACTGTGAAACGCAAAGATAGTGTTTTATTTATTAAATATGTTCTGGGTAGTTAAACCGGAACCTACTCGAACATTCTGAAACAGGGTCTTAATCTAAAGAATTATTAACAAACTGACTAATTGTTTTTATAGTGTGATGGATTGCATCGTAGAAGGGCATTTTGCAAATGCTCGCCTGGCTAGCTACCACAATCAAGTAGAAAATCTGTCGCCAAGCACACAACAGTGAGTCCCGGCAGCAGTCCTTGAGAGCCTGAAAAATTACAGGCACATGAGACTTTAACAACTGTATGTCTCAGAGCGCAGGACAGTGCGTTCGGACTGAAATACATCTGTTATAGGTAGAGGTTAGTGCGCCTAACATCAGGTGGGCTTTATGCTCGTTCCGTCACAATCTTAATAAGTAAATAGTTTGTAAATGTATAGAAACCTGCACATCTGCTTGAAGTGAGACCAAAATATTATTTTATATATTATGTCCTGCATTAATTATAAGATCTCTATTAGACTTGTGTTCTAGGAAATAAATAATAAGATGACACAAGCATTAGAGCAAATAAAATATTAATTATTTTCATAGATATCGGAAATACTTAATGATCGAAACGATCCAAATTAAAATTATAAACAGCACAAGCTCTGAACATTAAAATATTCCGAGCTAATAATTACATATTAAATAACTTTAATGAAAATGCCATCAACATAAAGCGCACCAAAGCCAGACCGAATGATAAATTCTAACTTCAGATTATTATTGTAAAGTTAAGTCATCGACTTAAAAACATCTTTTCTCATCCAAACTACTTTCAACTTTATTCGTGTGAGATACATCGTATTATTGTTTGTCATACGTTAATTTAATGGCATACGGTGACGGAAGAGATGGAAATAAACGAGTGGAAGCCGGTTTTGGGTATATAGTTTTGATATTTTATGTCGTTTTATAATTTATTAGAGTTCTCTGGCACCGTTACGTTAAAGGCTTTAAGTAAGCTCTCCTAAGGGAATGAACTCTGACGTGTCATCCGTCACCATAGATATTTGTCCAATTTTATTTCCGAGGAAAGGAATGAACTTTCTCGTATCATCCATTAAATTTTTTTTATGTTTGATAGTTCGCCTTGCCCGACGGCTTAACGTGCCCTCCGAAGCACGGAAGCGCTCAGTAGTGATGTCACCAGCGGTCACCCATCCAACTCATGACATTACGAGCGCTTCAAATTGGTTTGTTCGACTGATTTCACGTTCAATACAATTACCTTTATTGTGTCCTCGTTCATCTTAAAGATCCGTACGGATTTATTCTCGTGGAAAATCTGAGGGATCTTTTAAAGAAAATGATATTATAACTTTACCGAGTCTGTATACTGGGTAAACTATTCAAAGGGAGCGCGGCTCAAAACTTAAAAGGTTCTGATATCGTTTTATTTAAGTTGTGTGTCTCGTAGTAAAAGACAATGCCTACTCCGAGCCAAGAGCGTCCGCCGCGGTGACACTGGACCGCGCTCTCTTTGAATATTATTTACAACCAGCAAAGTATATATAAAAAATGAAATAATACATAACATGCACAAACGACTTTTGACATCAGATGGTCCTCGTGCTTATTCCGTCAAAAACACACAAAAAAAGAATCTCAAAATGTTTGTTAGGACTAGCAGAAGTCAATCCTAAGAGGTTTTTTTTTATGCCTGATAGGATAGCCTTTGACCACTATCTCACCTGATGGTAAGTGATGATGTGGTCGAGGATGTTGTTCAGACTAACCTAGAGTAACTGGCTCTCAAGGACAGCTGCCGGAACACACCGTTAGGTGCTTGGCGACAGATTTTCAACTTAAGGGTGGTAGCTAGCCAGGCGGGCATTTGCAAAGTGCCCTACCACCATGCTGTAACGACTGCTATCCTAAGACAACAACCGGGACTCCGAAGCACGGAAGCGCTCAGTAGTAATGCCCAACCAGCGGTCACCCATCCAAGTCATGACCGCGGCGGACGTTGCTTAACCTTGCTGATCGATTCAGAATGGCTATGCAAACTTGGCTACGAGCGCTTCATTTAACCAAACCAGTTGTTAGCATTTAACCAAAAACCCTGTATTTTATGTACGTGCGTATAAATTTGAATCAATTTAAATTATACAACAACAATCACGATTACAACACTAGGAATAAAAATAAAATAGCGGTGACAGGTTTAAGGTTAGCAAAGAGAAATTAAAGCTCCTTCTTAGGTGAGCGGCTTTATAATAAAGTTCGTTTCATAATAAATGTCAAATATTACCCCTCACAGAAGGAAAATTCAAGTTCCACGTGAAACACATTTTAATTGAAAAATACTACACAGTTTGTAATTACTTATACCTGTCACGTCCGTAATTTAAACAAATATTGTAATAATTGTATGATATAGTTCGTAACACATTGTTAAAAGACGTTTAAAAAGAATGTCCCCGAGTTTCTTGCCCGTTCGTCTCACATTGGCTCTTATATATTTTTGCTGAAGGTGAGAGTACATTGGAGAATATTTCTATATTAAAATTTGTGATTGAACTTCATATGAGCATAAATTTAATGAATTACTCTAACTTGAAACAAATGATTTACCTTAGGAAACAAATGATAATATTCACTTTATTTCCATTACCACGTCGATACGTACGACTTTTTGCGTTGATTCCTTTCAACGCAAAAAGTCAACTTTCACGTATCGTTCATTTATTTAAAAAGTCGTATTACTTTTATCCCCTGAAAGGGAAATCAACCTTCACATATCATAGTCTAAAATAAATGTCTAGAATAAAATGACGGAAATTTCTTTAGGCAGGTCTAATATCCGTATTCCATATGGTCTAATTTTGCGAAGCCACACAATTCTTAACCATTTTCTTGCTTTCAATATCATAAGCTCGGCTCATAAGTCAGATGTCAAATTAATGCATAAGTATAACAACCGTAGGCGCAGACATATCACCTAGCACGCGAGCCTATAGAACCTGCACAGATTATATACAGGCCTACTTCTAGATTACCATAACTCCACGTCTTTCATCATAATAATATCCTTTCTGAGTATTTACAGGTTTCGTAGCAACGGATAAAATCAATCTTGAAGAACCCGTTAAGGCAGGTCCTGCCTTTTTAGTTGTTTAGCTGATCAATTTGGCAGTTAATGGTTAGAAGACTAGATAACAAAATCGGTCAAAGGTGCCCCCTCTATGCCTTTCGCCGAGGTTCTAAAACTTAAATCAGTGCAATGACTATTCATATTTTAAAATCTGTTACGTTACGATGTATATTTTAACTTATTATGAGCGCGTAAATGCCCGTGGCCCGTGGCCCGTGCTCGTCGCTTCGCGCAATCGTAACTCCCAGACGAAGGACTTCAAAACAGTCCGAAACAGGTCGAAATCTTTCCGGTAAATATAACACGGGTCCTAGCCGTTTCATAATAATAAGTTAATATGGATAAAACTCGCGATAGTTTTCAAAGTGAAGACGTATATCTTGTGACGCCTTACACACACTTTTGTATTTTTTGTACCTTTAGTCTATAGGAGCGAAGTTTTATCTGCTCATATCATGGTATAAGCAAGTTAATAATCTTGCACGCGTTATCTTGAGAAGAAAGGTGTTGAACATGAACGAACGCGATTTCATGAGTTACCCTTAAAACATAAAAAATCTGCCGTCACGCAAATTGGAGTCGCCATACAACTAGCATTTTTCCTGTTCTGTTGCTCGTCATCTCTTCGAGTCCATCAACATCTTCTTTGGCCTTCATCGACCCTTCCATATATCCGACAGCCTATTATGTATCTTTAGCACCTACACATAATAAATTAGTACAAGTATGAACGAAGAAGTCGTGGGTATGCAATAGTCATTAATAAAGTGGGTCCAGTAGAATATTCAAGCATTAGCTTACAATGCGAGTTACAATGCTAATCTTATGAGCTTTGCAATGCACCTGTAGAGGCGGAGGCTTGTTTGTTGGAGACTGGTTGTGGATGCAAATGTCATTAGAACATAAGGAAATATAAGGCGGTTGCATACACATTATACGTACGTAATTCAATATTTATAGTTAGTGTTCTTATGTTGGTACTGCTAGCTTATGCCGCTCCACTGCCGAAAATCATTGACAGCGTTATCTCGATGGATAGCTAATCTAATGAACATTTGTCCCATTCAGCCAATATTTGCCCAAGACGGCCATGTGTGGATAAATAAGCTCTAAGAAAACATTGGCATTGAGAGAACAATGCACCTGTGTAGGAGCAATGCCGACGCCCATACGATGACGTGCGAAGTGCCCACTCTTATTTGTTCTGTGCTGCCTGTAAATATTCTCAGGTCTGTTAACCCATTGACGCTGTTCTCGTATATTGTGAAATTTGGTAAGGGTCTGTGAATGGTAAATCTTTGGAAAAAATAATATGACAAAATATAGGCTCATGGAATGTTTTAGGCTAAGTTCGGTTCAACACAGAGAATCAATTAAAAATGTTATTAGTGATAGTAAATGATGTTGAATTTAATTTAATCAGTACTAATATTATAAATGCGAAAGTAACTCTGTCTGTCTTTCTGTTACGCTTTCACGCCAAATCTACTGGACCGATTTGAATGAAATTTGGTATGGAAATAGTTTTATACCCGGGAAAAAACATAGGATAGTTTTTATCCAACTGCGCAATAAGAGTTTAATGTTTTTGCGCGATAACCGACAAATGCGCGGGCGGAGCCGCGCCCGGAAAGCTAGTAAAAAATAAAAACGTGAGCCATTGTTTCAGCAGTACAGTGGTTAAAACTTTATTATGCGTTGAATCGAAAGCGGTGGTCATAAATGATTTCTGAACTGTTCTCCCAAAAATTCTGTGTCATAAATACTTAATATATATTTGACTCAAGTGCCCCAAATATGCTAATCTGGACCGGGAGCTCATCTTATTTCCCAAAACTTATCAGAGCGCTAGGTTGATGCGACGCGTGATCAAAATGCTGGCACTTATTTGGCTCCACGAATAAGCATTGCAATTCAATAGGGCAATGCTGCCAGCATGCTGGGCACGCTTCCAACTGATAGTGGGCTCGTGCATTTGGACTGCCTGTGGACCTGCAATGGCCTATAGGCTGTCTAAGTGCTTTATTGTAGTAGCTGTAGTTTTGTATTGAGTTTGTAGTGTGTTGCTAATTTAGACATAAAAAGACTTCTTGGTAATGAAGCTTTAGATAAGAAGAAAAAATATAGAAATTCTGATCGTGTTTGAAATCGAAAGACTTACCTACCTAAGTAAATTATAAAAGCTCTAATTGTGCAAGTAATCTGATGGATGACGTATTCGCTGTCAATAAAACTGAAAAGTTTTCTTTCTAAAACATACGGCAGCTATTGCCTTGTCTCTCGTCTAGAGATCCATAGTAAAAGAAAACACTCTTGATAATTCAACCTATGGTATAATTGTCCTTTTTAGGGTTTCGTACCCAAGGGGTGAAAATGGGATCCTATAACTAAGACTGTCCGTCTGTCTGTCTGTCACCAGGCTGTATCTCGTGAACCGTTATAGCTACCCATTTGAAATTTTCACAGATGATGTATTTCTGTTGCCGTAATCGAAATTAAAGAGCAGTTTTTTTTAAGTATTCATGTTTTTTTTCTCGAGAGAGGAATATATACATATATTCCTCGTGTCTTTGAATCAGGCATGGTATATGACATAACGTGTAGAATATTGTACATTTATTCATATAATAATATGTAAAGCGCTCTTTCTAAAAAACATATTCAAATTTTGCCTTTTCGAGCTTCACTTCACCTAAATCAAGAAAAAAAAACGCCAGCAACGGATTTTTTACCTAAATGTCCATACTAAGTATTATGTTTTTAATTAAACATAGGTACTCTGAAGACCCGTTCACCTTCAAAGTCACCAAAATCCGCCTAATATCAAATCGAGTCGGAGCATTTGCCATTCAAATAAGAACAATGCTTTACAAAATTACAAATTTACGAGAGGAAAAATTTAAGTCATATGCGGGATTCGAACCCGCGTCCATCCACCCCTTTAGCCGGGGCTAAAGGGGTGGATGGACTATGGAATTTCTAATCACTATTGCCTAGTGCTTAGAAATAACACCTCAATACATTTTATATAGTATTACATATAGAATAATGTAACTACTCTCCAACTTACATACATAGGTATATCGTTGACTTGAAAAACCGGTAAATTGATTTAATTTATGTACTCGTTTTAACTTTAATATATTATAATTATGTGAATAACGTTCTAATACACGATTACTTAGAAAAATAAAATAGATAGTAAATCGATTCAGAGAAATAGAAGACTGACTCATTTTACACATCCTAGAAGAAGTCACCAACTTACTGTATGTGGTAGATAAAAGAATCACAATTTATCGTACTATTATCTATACAAATACAACTATAATTAATACAGTACAATATATTAGACACTATATTATAATAACAAATATTTTTTTTAAAGTATCTTAAGAAAACATTAAATAATATTTTAATGAAACACTTAAAAAAAGTATAAAAATATATATCTAGTGACAATTCCGCCTTATTTTCCTGTTAAGCCTACGTGACGTCACAAACGGCACACAGCCTAACCGGAAGAATATTCGACTAGTTTCGATTCTAAACGAAGCATCGAAGCAAAGAATAATTAAATATGGATTTCCGCAAAGTAACGCCTGAATCTATTCATTACTATATATTATAGTGTTCACGAAGGGTACGGAACTATTCGTGCTGTGATTCTGACTCGCACTTGGCCAATATTTTGTGTTTGTTGTTACGAAATACATCATCTGTGAAAATGAAAACTGTCGAGCTATAAGGGTTCATGAGACCTAGCTACCATAGCCTGGTGACAGACACAAAGACAAACGAACTGTGGAGTCTTAGTAATAGGGTACCGTTTTTATTTTTTGAGTACGGTACCCTAAAAACGGTGATACATGTCATATAAGCGTCAAAATTTTGATTGTAGTGTGATTATAGTCACAAGTATATCGAGCGCGGGTCAAGCACTTCCTAGGGATCTCGGGCTGTATTAAAAAAATGCAATGTTTGTTACATTCTGTGTTGTGCGGAACTCACGGCCTGCAAGTCCAACACGCACTTAGCCGTTTTTTCTTAGTAGCCAATAATAATAAATAAGGACTTCCAAGCATAACGCCGTATGTGGCATATGCAAATTTTGAATTAATTTCCCCTGCATGCGATCCCGATGTTGCACCTCATAAAATAACATAAAATTATCATGTGTCTTAAACTTAATCTTGAATAAATAAATGTCTGTTCTTAAGGGAAGTGTCTTCATAGCATATTCTATACAAACGTATGGAATATGCTGTGTTAAATACCAAGTGATGAAAGTCGGTGAAATTGTACATTCTTGTCCTCGGACTAATACTTATGCTTCTGATTTGCCAGTTTTTCGTTTTATTATTTATTTTAATCTAAAAATAATAATTCGCATACAAAACGTTTTGTCCGAATCATTCTGAAAATACATAAATTTACGGAGAACAAACCTAAAACATATAATTATATTAGGCTCAAAGACATGCATGCAAAATTTCAGCTAGTTTGAATACTCCAATTTAAAATTCGCCGAAACTACTTTGTATAGAAAGTGCTATGAATACATTTCCCTTAATAAAATCTTGAATAAAGCACAAAAAGCCAAGTTCGATGCCCCCGCAATATGCAATGTCTTATATAAACATGCGTTTTGCAAGTTAATGTGTTTGCAAAGTGACATTTGGTGAGGATATTTTAGCGAAATGATCCTTTTTGTGAAGAATAAGTGGAACAGATTTCAACTGTGTGGCAAAAGTTATGTCATTTTAATGCTAAAAAAACTTTTTTATCTCACTCGCTCTAAAAGGTTTTGTTTATTATTCGATATCTGCGCGGTAAAGTGCTTTTTATCCGCCAGCGCGGAAAGGGTTTTTAAAATTGAAACCTTGATAAATAAATAAAAGTTCCTAAAAAGTTAATATAGCAATAGTACCAATTAGTAATTATGCTTTTAGTTTGTAATACAACTTAAAATTTGTAAATGTTAAGTTGTATTACAAATTAAAAGCAAAATTTTGGTTTAAATATTTATATATAAACTTTCTTGCATCAATGGCATTTTCCTCAAGGTAGTGAGATGAAAAATTGTGTGTTGCGCTCGGCAGCAAAGTTATTTTGCGTATCTTTGAAACCTTCGGTTCGTTGAGGATTCTTTATTTGATCTACTCGCTATGCTATGATATTATATGTTATATGGCTATGGATTAATCCAAGATTCCTTCGCTTGCTCAGGATACTCTCGGCAAGTAGCGAGTTTGTGGCCTTGCGTAACCATTAACTGTAAGTGTGCAGTGAATTGAGTTGTACATTTTTATTTAAATAAGCCAGAGGGAAAAGTGTTTGGAGTCAGATTTATGTAAAAATTTTAAAACATCAAATATTGGAACTTATATCATGGGTCGAATTTTAAAAACTTTTTCTACGCTAGCGACTAAAAAGCTCATTTTATCATTATTTTGTAAAATTATTTTGACTCGAACCGATATTCTCTTTTTTTCATCACTTCCTAGGAGCAAATAGAAAAAGCTCTAGAAACTCAATAATCACATTTCCGAGCTTGTGAGGTGAAAAATAGCTATAGGTCTCGAGCTGCGTATAAAAAAAAGAATAAAATAAGAGTATAGAAAACAGGTTGTTTTTATTATTATTCAAATACGGATGACTCTCCGGTGAGTATTAACGCCGTACTAAGGGTTTATTTAGTTTTTTAGATGTAACTTTGGATTTTTCTTCCATCGAGAAAATTTTAAGTAATCGTGCTTCCAAAGTGTATGATTTATAGAATGAATCCTTAAATATAATATATATTAATTACATTATTCAAAATTAAGAAATAAAGATACAGCAAGGGATCAAACGAACCACAATTACGTATCGCTGCCTCGGTGCAGGCTTAAATTCCTCGCTTCGCTCAGGACTCTAATATAGAATCCACAGTTGCGCTCGGGATTGTTCTGTAGAATCCTTCGATTCGATCTTAATTCAAAATAACGCCCTCGTTGAACAAAATATGACTTTGTCCTCTTTTTAAAATGTTGCTATTATTTTCCTTTAAATTGAAAAGTAGAGCACCAATTTGAAAATAATTCTTCTTTATTGAAATTTATATAACATATGAACTAAAGAAATAACACAGCGACAAAACTTTATTCAGTACTTTATGGTATAAGTTTTTTGCAGGCTCCACCCTTAAAAAGTGGGAGGCTCTGATGGAACAGATTGCACAGTATTGGCACATGAATATACGTTATTAAATCACATTTCTTATATCTCTTGGCATAAGATATTATACCGTGAATTACACTCAAGGAAATGCATTTTTTTCTTTTATTTTACAGTAAATTAGATACCAGCGCTGATATGCTTGTCTTAAATAATTTATAACTTAAAACCTGTTTGTAATACTTAGCAAAAACTGCGTGTAGTTATTTAATGTAATGAAGATTGTAAATTTATTAAGTAATAAGGCGACACAAAATACTGGCCACGTGTGGCCAGGTAACTGATCTATAGGTGTATTTTATTATTTCTCTTCAGGGAAATTTGCCCATATGTCATTATTATGTTATATAAAGTCAGTTGTGCCTCTTCTAGGAATTCATCATCTTCTTACCTTTATTCCACGTCATATGGGGTCGACAGCTGACAATTCTGTCAATTATGAAATGATTTTGATGTGTTTTTCGGGTAGAGTATATTTCCAAATTGGTCACATTAAAATTTTATCAAAATTGGTTGAGTAGTTTTTAACGTGTAGTCAATTAACTAGAAATATATTTGCATGCCTGGTGACTTTATGCTTATTGCGACTCTTATTGGTGAACAATATTTTAGGTAAGTGAATGATGATGTCAGCAATATGCTGCACTAAAATGAGTGTTTCTTTTTTTTACAAAAAATAACGTCATCGACTTCCATCACTAAAAAGTATGTGATCAGTTTTGGAATCGGCATGGTATCGACTTCAATAAGTTATTTCAATTTTTTAGTGTTGGAAGTCGGTTGGCTTTTTTTAAATATTTTTTATTTATTTATTGATCTTAACGTCCGAAGAGCTGCAACAGCCGTTTAGTGCAAAATTATATCAATCCTCAAAAAAAACCCAACCTTTCAGTTGGCCTCACTAACAATTTCGCTAAGGTGGCTGTGGGTGTAGCCTATATGAGACCAAGAAAAACACTCCTTTATATATTTTTCAGTCATTTTCGAATCTTCAGCTGATCCGTAAACGGATCTTACTATTATATTACGTTCACGGCAATGTAGGCTTACAGAGTGTCTGACAAACTCCGATATTATAGTCTATCCGTGAAGCTCATACCGGACAGGCTTGGTGGATTATGGCCCATACTTCTCTTCCTTCCCATGAGTGATGACCCAGGAGTAGCAACTTCATAGGTTGCTATGGTCTAAGCTTTTCCTGTTCTCCGTTACTCAGAATCATCGAGAGGACGGGCGAGCGTCATGTCATTATATATCTGATATCCCCAAAAGTTACATATTAATATATATACTCGTACAATTTATTCACGATTAATTTCTCGACAAAAAGCCAAACAAGTAGGTGTATCTGTTATAGCAATCATAGTGACCATGAAACTTTTGTTGTGCTGTATGAATTGTAGATGCGAAGATTTAAGACTGATTTTTGAATTGCACATTCATTGTGAAAGGTTTTCGGCCAAGTTGATATCCTTGTACACTTTTGTCCCGCCGCTTATGGATATGACAAAAACCACTTTTATATATATCGGTTGGACTTTTTGTTATTCGAGCAATATAATATTGACATTATACTGCTTGATTAACGTGTTCCAATGAGGTTTTTCTGACTAGGAATTCTCGTAGTAGCAGTAGATGAACGCGTAGGTACTAGACCACATGAATAAAGAAAAAATTTGCATCGTGGAAGGGCATTTTGCGAATGCCCGCCTGGCTCGCGACCACGCTCAAGTATAAAATCTCTCGCCAAGCACTTAATGGTGTGTTCCGACTGCAGTCCTTGAGAGCCAGTGAAATTACAGGCACATGAGACTGAACAACTATGTCTCAACGTGACGGGCGCAGTGCAATTCGCGACTTTTGACGAAATGCATCTGTTGTAGGCAGAGGTTAGTCCGCTTAACATCAGGTGGTCCTCGAGCTTGTTCCGTCACAATAACATAAAAAAAATGAAAACTACGAAAATTTTCCCAGCTCACTGAAACGGGTTTAAACCGGTTCTGCACACGAGCGTGCGCCACTGCAACCCCTGCGCGTCTTGTCAGTTACTATAGTTACGCACACATAGCTGTGCGTGTAGTAGTGTAGCTTTCATGCTTTCGTTCTGTACCGTCGTTTTTTCATGTGCGTAGGAATAAAGGAGGGGCAGGCCAGCTTTCTACACTCCCTAACCCTGCAAATTGGCGACACGTTTCGTCTAGGGATAATTTGTGAATGACTCTCTCCTCCTAGCTTCATGACCTAGACGAGGAGCCGCGCATACTCCACTGTAATCGCACTTTGTGATAGTTTCTCGGAATCCGCGTCGAATCCACCGCAATAAACGAACGAATAGTGCTTTTCAATGACAATGCGGATGGCGCCATCCGCACACTGCAAGTATCGAACGCGCCAAATTAAATGACGTCATTCACGCGCGCTAGAGGTATACCTATAGCATTTTACTGAAATGCGGACCGTGCGCGTGGTAATGTGCGCATCGTTTCATAGGTTCATTTTTCTACAAGTAAAAGAAAAGATTTTAAATTCGACGACTGACTCTTACGGTGCGTCTAGACGCCATTTACCTGGAACTGTGTCTGGACTCTGGTGGCAATACGCTCCCTTCTTTTTTATGGAATCGAAACACTGGTGACTAAGTGTTGTTATATGTACATAAACTCAACTATGCATATCCGTTCGGCGATTTATTATTAAAGTATTAGCGACTCCTGACAATTCTTGCAAGTAGAAAGAAACAGACAGCCCACAACTGTAACACGACATTGCAATCGGCAGATGCAATTTCATGGCGGCTCTGTCTTGTCCTTCAATGCAGGTTACCATTCTTGCTGCACGCGGCATAGTAAAATGTTGTAATTGACCTGCATGAGATGGTGGTAAATGCCAATTGAACATGATTTTGGCTTCGACGAGTCAACTTAGATTGTTGGTAATAAATATCATGCCTTTCCTTACTTTTACCTTTATTATGTAGTAACCTACCTCGTTAGTGAATATTTTCATATATCTGTAATTTTTTTTTCATGATAGGCTAGAGTTTTACCACTATCACACCAGACGGTAAGTGACGTCAATAAATTATGGGAGTACAAAATTTTATGCCCAAGGCGGGAATCGAACCCACGTCCTCTGATATCGCGTCGGATGCTTAATACCATCTCAGCCACCTGGGACTTGGCATTTCTGCCGAAATTTTGTGCTCCAATTGACTTTAATTTTAACTTTAACCGTCATAGGGGACGGTGCGCGGCCATCAACCAGACTACTAGACTTCATCTGATCGGAAGACGTGTTTTTTCAAACACTTAACTCTCGTTATGATGTCGCTACCCTTCTATATGTCTAAATATGATTACAAGCACTATAGCGTGCTAAGCGAAAAACATTTCAAACAAATTATTGGGGCACAAAATTTTATGCCCAAGGCGGTAATCGAACCCACGTCCTCTGATATCGCGTCGGATGCTTAATACGTAAGTGATCTGCTCGTAGGTGCTGTTCAAGATAACCTAGAATTACTGGCTCTCAAACAACTGCCGGAATTCACCGTTCTTACTTGGCGACATATGTTCTACTTGAGGGTGGTAGACTTAGAAGCAATGATGGCCGAGCGGTTATAGCTATGGACTGCCGTGCCGCAGGTCCCCGGTTCGATCCCTATCACAGGCTTGAGCTTCACCGCATGGTGGAAGGGCATTTTGCGTTTGCTTGCCTGGCTAGCTACCACTCTCAAGTAGACAATCGAAATGCATCTGTTTATATAGGCAGAGGTTAATCCGCTTAACATCAGGTGGGCCTCGTGCTTGTTCCATCACAATAACAAATAAAAAAAGGGTGTGAAGAAGCCATGAGGGCATTCGCAAAATGCCCTACAACCATGCTATAGCGTCTGTCATACTAAAACCGGGACCGACGACTACGACGGCTTAATGTGCCCTCCGAGGCCAGCACTCAGTAATAAACATCACTAGCGGTCACCCATCCAAGTCATAACCGCAGCAGATGTTCAGATGTTACCAAGTTAATCCGCTAGAACGCATAAGCAAGCTTCGCAGCTATTAAAATTAAAAAAACATTAGGTATGTAGAACCTATATCAAAATATTTAAATATTATAAATAAAACCGGCAAAAACACTCACGTTGGGGATCGAATACGTCGACCCGGGTTTCGAGTATATCAGATACTCATCATCAGGGCGAGTGCACAGCTGCGTCTGCGAGCTCCCGACGGGCACGATCCCCAACGTGAGTGTTTTTGCCGGTTTTATTTATAATATTTAAATATGTGTGAAACTCACGAGAATTTCATTTCAAATATATCAAAATAGTTCTTCATAATAACTTTTCCCGTTATGCTATGATATGATTCACTTGTAAGTTTATTTTTTATATTATGTGTATCAGCAGACTCGTATAAAAACTGCGATTGGGTACATAAAAACTATTTTATGGCTCAATCAGCGGGTAATGGGTAATTTATAAGAATCATTGGCTTACATCGAGCTCGGCGCACGAGTTTTTGTTAATCATAGGCTTCCTCTTTCAAATAAAACAATGAGTACACTCCGATGGTTACCTTCTCTGTCTTAAATGCATTGAATTATGAAGATACCTTCGTTTTTAAAAGGAAACGCCAAAATATTAACTAGTGAGGACGTTCTCACTACATAGAAGTGATATATAGAATACGTGGTGGACGAGCATTTTGTGGATGCTCGACTGGCTAGCTCTCCTCTCCATCTGCTAGTAGAAAATGTGCCAAAAACGCCAAGAAGCTTACAGTGTATTCCGGCAGCAGTCCTTGAGATCTAGTAAAATTACTGGCACATGAGCCTTAACAACTGTGTTTTAGGGTGATGAGCTCGGTGAAATTCGTTACTTGTGACTAAATCCATCTGTTATAGGCAGTGGTGCCAACAAAATCACATAAAAACATATGAAGTTTATTTTTATTCTTCTACCAAATTCATTTTTTAAGTGCAGTAAACATCTTTCAACACTGTGTTACGAACCATATTATTGAGTTATTGCAATATCACCAGTTTTGTCGTTGAACTAGGTAATCACAAACTGTATAATAAGTCTTGTAGGCTTTCTAAATCAAAATGTGTTTCACCTCTAATTTGAATGTTCCTTCTTTGAGCCTTGTTGTGTCCTTACGAGCTTAATTATCAAATCGGACACATGTCTTTAATAAGGATTTTTTGTCCTTGCTAATGAAAAACTCGGCTACACAATTTTATCTTTATTTCTACTTAAGCACACTCCCATGCGGTCTCCCGTAGGGTAGATACACACCTTCAAACTTCCTATGATATCTGACATTCTCTCTGGCTTCATTGAGATATCAAATCTATTCATACATACGTAGAAATCGTTTCATACAAATGTTTCCTTGTTCCAGAACAAAGATGGCGCTACTGTGGTGTGCACTCGCATGCGCGCTGGTGGGTGCGTGGGCGCAGTCCAACTACGACTCACAGGCCAACAACATAGAATATCAGGGCGAGGGGCTGCCGGAGCAGACTGTACTCGATGGGAAGGTAATGACAAATTCTCTTTATATAAAAGAAGTATATCAGACTTGAAGGATCACAGCTGGGGAGCCTTCAAGTCCAGAGGGAACAGAAACATGGAGTCACCTCCTCGACAAGCATGCTTGTTCTTCGACCACAATGTCGCTTTTCATCCGGTGAGATCGTGGCCAAACGCTTATTATTTTGAATTATTGAAATCTTTTTTAAGGGTTTCGTAATCAAAGAGTAATACGGAGCTCTATTGACTTCTTAGTATCGACAGTGGACGATATCGTCCATTTATATTGTTATAAACTACCAGAACATGTTGTGTCAGCCACATCAATCAACAATTTTAAAAATAAACTGGACAAATGGCTATCTACAGAAAAGAAATATCTTCTGAAACTATAAATCCAACACTGCAATGATATGGACATATCAGCATATTGCTCCTCGTCCATTAATAATAATAATAATTGTCTACGATGCGCATGGGATAATGAATCTGTAGTTTGTCTGTCCATCCGTATATCATGGGTCATTAGCCCGTAAGAAGGAATGAGTTACAAACATAAAATTCATATTGCAAAATTGCAAGTACGAGAGGAAAAATTTAAGTCATGTGTGGATTCGAACCCGCGCCATTCACCCTTGGGTATAGCCGTAGCATGCTCTGTCCGTTTAAGCCACAGGTTTAAGCTAACATGACAAATGACTCATAACTCTAATTTTTCTTCTTGTTCTATACCATCGTATGAGGATGGAGCGACACATAGAGATATAAAATACTATTTCTCTTTTCTGTGCAGCGACACTTATAGTTCAAGAATATTTTTTGCATATAGCTTTAAACTTGTTAACGATGACGCAACCCTATATTTTTTTTGTAATATAATCCGCAAAACTACGCATTTTCAAGTGGCATCCATTTAATAAGTAAGAGGAGATAAATATTTTTTACACCCTATCCATATATAAAAAATACGTGTCACGTTGTTTGTCCGCGATGGACTCCTAAAACTCTAGACCAATTTTAAATTTCATCTGCACGCCGTGTGCAATTTGATTTAAATTGAAAGATAGAATAGCTTACATCTCAATTTATAGTCGTAATTACCCGTGCGAAGCCGGGGCGGGCCGCTAGGACATATATATATAAAATTACGTGTTACGTTGTTTTTCCGCGATGGACTCCTAAACTACTGAACCAATTTCATATTCGATTTACACACCATGTGCAATTTGATCCAAATTGAAAGATAGAGGGTAGCTTACATCTCAATTTATAGTCGTAATTACCCGAGCGAAGTCGGGGCGGGCCGCTAGTATTGATATATGATAATAAAGTAAATTTATGATTCACCAACAAATACTTCAAAGCCTGATTCATAATTTAGTATGAATTGGCGTTTGCAATAGTTATTGGTGCAAAAGACGATATGGTACATAACATACCAAAAAGTTACTCCCGAATCGCACTTATCCGGTTTTTTATTATAAATTAGAACGATAACTTTTTTTATCATTATATAGATCATTTTTGTTCTCATTTGAAATTCTTCTGGCCAAAGCGTTGTAGGGCAAACCGCAACTGGCACAAAAATCAATGAGATTTTGTGAACGTGATGCGAATACACACTATACCTACCTACGTCATTCTGATAGAGGTCAGGCAAATAACCCAATATTTTATATAGATATGAATGGAGCCTTTTTTTACGCCTGATAGGTTAGCCTTTGACCACTATCTCACCTGATGGTAAGTGATCATGTGGTCGACGATATTGTTGAGACTAACCTAGAATTACTGGCCCTCAAGGACAGACCGAAACACACCGATAGGTGCTTGGCGACAGATTTTCTATTTGAGGGTGGAAGCTAGGCAGGCGGGCATTCGCAAAATGCCCACCACAACAACCGGGATCGACGGCTTAACTTGCCCTCTGAAGCACGGAAGCGCTCAGTAGTAATGTAATAATGTCACCAGAGGTCACCCATACAACTCATGACCGCGGCGGATGTTGCTTAACTTTGCTGATCGGTTCAGAATGGCTAAGCAAACTTTGCTACGAGCGCTTCATAATAAGCCTTTGACCGTTATATCACTTGTTGGTAAGCGGTGATGTGGTTGTGGATAGTAAATAGGATAGAATGGTACCTGGCTCTCTATGACTTCTCTCGGAATACAAAGTTACTTGCTTAGCGACAGATTTTTTAGTTAAGAGGATGTGACTGTATCAGCCTGATTGTCCACTGCTGAACACAGTCTCTACTATTAAGGGGGAATTGCCATAATCCCCATGCTTGACAGGAGTCTTAGGGATCACAGTATAAGATATTAGTCCCTCAGAAGGCGCTGCTGCTCATCTTGCAGTAATTTACCTTTAGCGCCTTTTACGGTTGCAATGGCGGGATGACATTCTAGCCCAGCACCTCACGGGAAAGAGGATGTAAACCTACATACATAACGAAACAATCATTAAGATTTTTGGAAGCCAGGAATTGTAGGTTAGCCTGAACAACTTCTTCTACCACATCATTACTTACCATCAGGTGAGATAGTTGTCAACGGCTAACCTATCAGGTATAACAAAAAAGCTCCAGAAAAAAATAGTCATCCAAAAATATATATGTATACCCGCTAACTTGATATTACTCCTTCTTTTTTAGGGTTCCGTTACCCAAAGGGTAAAAACGGGTCCCTATTACTGAGACTTCGCTGTCCGTCCGTCCGTCTGTCTGTCACCAGGCTGTATCTCAAGAACGGTGATAGCTAGACAGTTGACATTTTCACAGATGATGTATTTCTGTTGCCGCTATAACAACAAATACAAAAAGTTGACCAAGTGCGAGTCGGACTCAAAAAGGTTAAAATATGAAGTCTAATGTTGTACAGCTAATGGTACCGGAACCCTTCGTGCGCGAGTCCGACTCGCTCTTGACCGATTTGTTTGAAGTTGTTAAACAACTGAAACCCTAAATATATGAAGGTAATGCAATGGAAATGAGGTCGTAGGTACTCGTATTATACAAAATTTAATCCTCATAATTTAAAGCTTTTTATTTTAATTTCACTATAAAAAAAGTTCGCACTTTAAACTTACCTCCTTGCGCAATCAATGAATAGAATAAAGATAACAAGAGATAAAGATCTACTTATCAAGGGCTATAATTTACTTGTTTTCCATTTATACCTGCGAATTAATGCTCTAGAAAAATAAAACAGAATGAGCGCGGATGATTCGAACTTTGCCGGCACCGAGGCATAGACCGAAAGCACCAACACACCTTTTTAAGCGCTCATGGCGTATTTGGCTGAGCCTTTTTTTTTTAATCTTTGTTTATTTATTTGTACTAGAATATATTGTTTGCAAGAACTAGAGCATAAAAACAAAAATACTTAATCTAAGACAGTATATGCAGTGCTAGTGCGTAGGTACTTATTTACTTATAGGACCACTTAGATCACGAATTACATAAGATTAGTTTAAGTGAAATCGTACATAATAAAGTAATAATAATAGTAGGACCTAAAAATAAAGGAAGTCCTTAGCAAAAATAATTTAATAAAATTGCACTATTACCTCAAATATGTTTTGAGGTAATAGTGCGATGTCCGAGACCGGTGCCGTCACCCTACATGATCATTGATCATAGAATGTACATTGTTTTTTTTTTATTGCTGATAGGTTTGCCTTTGACCACTATCTCACCTGATGGTAAGTGATGATGTGGTCGAAGATGTTGTTCAGGCTAGCCTAGAATTACTGGCTCTCAAAGACAGCTGCCGGAACACACCGTTAGGTGCTTGGCGACAGATTTTCTACTTGAGGGTGGTAGCTAGCCAGGCAGGCATTCGCAAAATGCCTGCCTGGCTAGCTACCACCTAATAATTTTTACACATACCTATATGTATATAAATGATGGAAAGAACAATGAAGGCTTTTATAATTGAATCCGGTTATCTAGTACGTAACTCTCATATTCAACTACTTTTTTTAAACAGCAGGGTGTCTCTTATTGCTCCAATAAAATTTAATAGCTCCTGAATTAAGTGGTATCATTCAGAACACATCATTCAAGCCATAAAAAAATACACTCTTGACATCGCATAGCTTGTCGATCGATTCAATTGCTGAACACTTTATTACTTTGTCGCTATTATGATAATATAATGCAATAAGTAATGTTATAGGTAAAACCGAGAAACCTTATTGTGACATGGGCCGGGTGTAAGTAGTTTGTGAATTAATTCCAATGCAACAATGTAAGGATTAAAAATAGTAAGTGGTGCTGCACTGGTAGATATCTTCTATATCTAGATGTTGAGCGATAAAAGAGTTGAATTGAATGGCACAGGGCATAGGAGTGTTTAGAAGGGACAGATGCAGGTTCAACATGTTGCTGTACTGGTCGTTAGGCCGTCGTAATGTCATAGACGCATCTATCTCGACCATGCGCTTGGAGGTCGGAGAGTCAAGACGACCTGAAGATACTTCGTTGTAAAAATCAAAACGCGTCAAAAATTGTTCGGTTTGGCTACGTGGTATTTATGGCGTCATGTCGGCTGGATAAGAAAATTCGGCGGAATTGTCACTAGATATGTATATTTTTACTATAGCGGCCCGCAACAGCTTCGCACGGGAGTTACCTAAACAAAAATTTCAACAAATAAAAAAAACATTTTTTTGTAAATACTCTATAGCCTAGGTATATTCATCAGGGATAACGTAGGATTGTAATGGTGAAAGAATTTTTCAAATCGTTTCGGTGGCTATTATTTAAGTTTATTCGTTAATTTTAATCGTTCGTTTTAATTTTAATGTTGAAGGGTGTTATTAAAATATTAATTTAAGTTTTCTTAAAATATTTATTATTAAACAAGTAGTTTTCACCATAATTATATTAGCTTAGCTCACGTAGATAAACCAACCGGATATTTCATAAATTCTTATAAAGCTTTTCGCTGGTTTCTTATTAGGTATCTACATACCGTTGTAAACGAAATGTAGAGTGAAATCGCTTCAAGCATCGAAATAGTAGACTTTATTCTGAGAGTTCAAGCTTAATAATTACAAGTTATTTTGATTTCATCAAATCTAGATTAAATAGCGCCCCATGACCAAACTAACATCTTCACTTTGCACAAAGATATTATAGATCAAACCGGTGACTATTTTCGAATAAAACAAAATCTCAACTGCCCCTACCATTTTTTACGTCAAATCGGCTCTCGTAGTAGCGTTAATGTATATGTCTTGCAACTAAGATAATGGCTACAAGAACAAACTACATAAGTAGGTACGATGTCGTATTCTGCGGTCGGTACAGCGAACATGGTGTATCTCCGCCATTACGAATAGATAGCCCGTGGACAGCGCGCGTTCCCATTGTTCAACACGGCACGTCAGAATATCTAAACGAAAATCTTAACAAACAAACACGATATTATTGTATTGTTCGTTATCTCATCGCCGTGCTAAGCTAATCCGCGTCGGTCGGGTGTACATTATTATTTTTTTAATAAAAAGGGTTCCACAGATTCTTTATGAAAGTATGTCTTCTGTCACAAATCAAGGAAGAGAAAGATGTCAAACACAAGTTATTGGCTCCGGTAAAATTGCCTGACGCTTGAGAATGCTTTTGTTGTAAGTTGGGGTTTACCAGCAATTGCATTTTACAAGCGCAGCTACCTTTCGGCTAATGAGGGAATTAAGGTCGTAAAGAAGCGATGTTGTGCACCTAATGTGCAGCAACACGCTATTCACGTCTACGCGTGTAGTGGCACGCTGGTTTTTCGGTTAATTCCTTTCCTTTGTTACAATAACCAATGAGAGTAACAATAACACTTATAATTTGAGCTCCAGGAGATATAAAAATATGTTAGGAACTTCGTTTTTAGGGAAAGCGAATATCCTAGTATCTTCTTGGAATGCTCTCAGCTCCTCCAAAGAAACTGCAGCTTACCTATCGTGCAGTACAAACTAAACCAAGCCTATAGCTTTCGTGTTATTCACGGCCATTTCACGGCTCTGTAAAAGTACTTCCAGCGTACCTATTGCCGTAAGAGAAACAGTGAATAAGAATAGAAAAACATACATAAGAGAGAAGAAGCTAGCAAATATTCGTTCTTTGTGCTTACCGTCTTTACCGTCACGAATAATTATAGGTATGTACATAATTATATTCTCTTGAGTCATTGGAACCGCGCACCATGATAGACACAGCCCGGGGCCAATAATTAGCAATATGGATTTATAGCCACGTTCCAAACGAAACAAAACTATATATAGCACGGTACTATTTTAACATTTTTGGAGCGCAGTGCCTCGGAGCTATACATTATGGGCTTCGTAATTTTGTGCTGTAATTTTATGTAAGAAAATAGTAAACATGCAACAAGAACGAAAACGGCGGAACATGCGTCATTGAAAAAATAAAAATATTAAAATGCAACAAGAATTTTTGCAATCCGTTCGTGAAAAAGATATTGTCAATTGTTGATATAAATAGGTATTATGCGTTAATGCTAACGATAATGAAGATTTGACTGTAGCCAAGCTACTTACAATCGAACTAACGTCTGTTAGTAATATCACTTTGTAAAGGTTATGTTGTAAAATTGTTAGATATAAGTATTTATTGCTATGTACACATACAAGTTTTTTTTTTTTTTAATTTTTTTTTTAATTTTTTTTTAATTTTTTTTTTTTTATAATTTACAAGCAACCATTTGACCGCAGTCTCACCTGATGGAAAGTGACGACGCGGTCGACGGTGTAACATGCTTGCCCAGCAGATACCTGTTAACTCTGTACTTGAAGACTTCCAGATTATACTTATCGGGAAATAGAGACGCTGGTAGGGTGTTCCATACATCGGCCGTACGCATTATAAAACTTGATTTAAAACGTTTTGTGCGTATTTTTGGAATATCGACAATGTATGGATGCCGTGTTCCTGTGCGTCTTGTTGTCCGATTAAAGAAAGGAGAAGAGGGAATGAGGTTGTGTAAATCGATCGCACACTCTCCGAAGTGAAGCCTGTAAAATACCGATAAACTGGCAACTTTGCGCCTGTGCTCGAGGCTTTGGAGTCTAGCCTCCACCAACGCATCATCACCAATGAGCTTCTTTGCTCGGTTATCTATCGAGTCCAAGGCTTCGAGCTGGTACTTAGCTGAACCGTCCCAGAGATGGCTGCAGTATTCCATACAAGACCTGACTTAAATACAGCACATTATTCGATGCTTTGGTCATTTTTCAATAATGCCCGTAAGTTGATTGTAGCTATTTATTATAAATAGATATTAGCATTACCCAGGGGCCCAAGTCCCACCTCTTTTCTATTCTCTATTTATTATAGAAAACAAACGTCATTATTTCAAGAATTAATATATCGATGGTAGTTGGCCCCCAGACAGAAAAATGGTCTTGGCTTAGGAGAGGTTCTAAACCAAAGCCGTTTTTCTGTCGATCTACCTAAAAATCGTACTGCAAGTGCCTTAAAAATTATTGTATGTACATCAGTGGTTTCAACTTACAGTACAATAATCCCTGTGTAATGATGAATCATTAATATTTTAATACTGAATCTATTGATTTAAGAAACATAGTATTGCCGCAGGTAATGTTTCAGATTGTTTAAGATTTTTTAAATCTTAACCTTATCCTTCTTACTCTTGTTGAATGTTGAATGTGGATACTGTATATCGTAAGTAACCATGGGGTGCCAGGATAGAGTAGGACCCTCCCAAATCATCCAATAGGAGACGTTGGAGGAAAAAATACAAGAAGGTGGGCAGCAGCGCCTTTTGAGGAGCTGCTGTCTTACACTGCGATCCCCAAGACTCATGCCATGCATGGGAGTTATGGCAAACATCTCTTATGCGTCAAGTTAAGTCAAGTTACTTAGTATGGTGGAATAGTACCAAAAGCAGTCCTAGGAGTGATTGATAACAAGTAAAAATAGTTAAGAAAACGTTACTCAAATTTGTTTATTTCCCATAAACTTACACAAGTTCTTTTTCTCTATTTCAGGTCACAAAACTAGACGACTTGAGTCCAGTTATCTTCCTGAACAGGACAAAGGCGGCCCTGAACTGCGCAGCCGGTTCTATGCAGGTTTGTAGTAACTGCCTTTTATATGAGATTGAGACTGAACACGCTCGATACCCACCTGATGTTACGCGGTCACTTCTACCTGTAACAGATGCAGAGAAATACAGCTGCTAAGTCCCGTGTGCCTGTAATTTCATATCTACTGACTGGCTCTCAAGGAATGATGCCGCAAGACACGGTTAGGTGGTTGGCTTCAGATCTTCTACTTGAGGGTGGTAGTTAGCCAGGCGAGCATTCATGAAATGCGCTTCCACCATGCGGTGAAGCTCAAGCCGGCGATGGTAATCGAACAATAAACTGCAGCACGGCATGCGGCAGTCCATACCTATTACCGCTCGGCCATCATTACCTACTTATATATAGGCATACTGTACTACCATGTTGGTACTCTGACCAGATGTCGATTCATATGCAAAAGAAACCGAGAGACCGGATCATAATTATATTAATTATATATATTATATTATTCCAAAATTTATTAAGATATAATCACATTAAATAAAAAGAATGTGTGCTGCTTACACAAATAAATATATAATTTAACCATATCTATGACTTAAACATGTTCTACATAAAAATTGTGAGCTCTGTTCTCTACCAGGAGGCAATCATAAATGGAAAATAGAGCTCCGATGACTACATCATTGGTATTAGGTAGCCAGTTAGTCAATAATTCACCAATGGATAACTGGTTTTCACATGGTGGCTTGTCAGATGTTATGTGTCAACTCCGTCGGATCTTGTTTTCATAATATGGCGGCTGATTATGCTTTTGTTTTGACGTGACTCATTACCAGCCAGTATGAAAATAAACAAACTACCGTTGAAATAATATACAAAATAATAGCGCGGGCTGCAACGGTTTTTTTTATTTACAGCTGATTTATTTATTTATTTATAGAAATACCTACAGATATTAAATACGGTTTTAAATAATATTTTCATCCCACCATCTCGGAAAGAGTATTTTTAATCTTCAATATCTGAGTAGAAAAGCCGTTTTTATTCTCTAGAGGATAAAGTAAATTGAATTTAGAACATCGTGTGCACTAAGTTTGTGAATTAAAAAAACATTAAACCTATTTATATATTGCACCTCTATGGTGCCGAATATATCAACAACTTTTTTTTTATTTGTTAAAAGCTCAGACTCGGAACCTTCTTGGTGTTCTTTTTTCAATTTGCTTTGTACGCGGTTCTTTACGCGGCATTTTTTCACGTCATTGTTAAACCTTATATTAAAAACAAGAAACTTGAAAACAAGTGAAAAAACTAAAATGAGTGATTCTAGCGACGAGGAAGTTTGTTTGACGCCAACAGAATTGACTGAAACTGTTAATAATGCGCAAATGAGCTTTCTCCCTCAACAATCACGCGAGAAGTATTTAAAACAGTACGATATGTTCAACACGTGGCGACTAGCAAAAAAAGCCAAAACTTTCTCAGAAAACGTTTTTTTTTTGCATTTAGTCATTTCCTCGCTGAGGTGGAATTAAAAGTTACGTGTTGCACTCGAGTGCAAAGATTTTTCACCTCGTACTCCAAAAGACATTTATATATATAAAGAGATATCAAAGTCATAATTTTATTTTGTATGTTTTATTCCCTCGCTAACGCTCAGGATTCTAATTTTGAATCACTCGCTGCGCTGTGATTCAATTTTAGAATCCTTCGCTTGCTCGGTCATCAAAATTGAACACGCGGTTAAAAAGCAACTTTGCACTCTTGTATAACACATACAAAATAAAATTATGACTTTGATATCTCTTTATATATATAAATGTCTTTTGGAGATACACAATGATAAGCAAAATTATATTAGGAGAATGGATACACATAAGTAATTATAATTTAAGGAATAAGGAGAAACTTCATGAACCTAGAGTAAGACTCGTCAAGGTGAAAAAGCATGGTCCATATAATAAAATTAAAATATATAACAAAATACCTACTTCTGTGACAAATTTGCCTATGTCTAATTTTAAAACAAAATTAAAAACCTTCTTGGAAAACAATCCATTCTATGATATCAATGAATTTATGTCTATGAATATAAACGAGTCTTATTTTCAATAGTGACGTTAAAATTATGTAGGTAATTTGTTATACAGAATTATAATTAATTTCTATTTATTATTGCACCTACAGTTTTTATTTCTTTTTATTTGGCATTGTTTCTATATGATAATTTATATACATTTTGGAATAATTTTTGAATTGTATATTTTGACATTAATTATTTGTAATTCTACTATTATGATTTATGACTGACATTTTATAAATATAGTTTGTATCTAGACCTTATAATTATTCATAAATTTGTAAAATGACATACCTAATATAACGGATCATTGTTATAATAAGGATAATAAAGAATCTGAATCTGAATCATAACTATTTAACACCAAAAAAGCCAATTACGGGTCCTCCCGTTGATAAAACAATTTAGTAAATAGGAAATTTAACGTGAGCATTCATTTTCTTACAATTAAATTGGAATGTAAATTTCTACCAAATCGTACCAAAGTTTGTTATAATTAGATATATATATTTATATTACGAAGTTAGGACAAAATTCTTAGTTATTGTTTAAAAACTCGCAGCTAAGCAGCCGCCTCGCCGAGTTCGCGCTTGTGCAGAATAAATCTAATGAGATCATCTCTTTACTTAAACTGTTAAATTTGTTGCTCACTCTGTGCACATAATATGTGTTTTTTCTATAATTAGTATTAGCCACTGGGTACGACAGGGGTGGGTTAAATCTTACGCGCTTGTTTTGGACATTTAAATTTATTCTACTAAGGAGATCTGGACAGTCTACTTGATTTGATAGGCAGGCCTTCGACCACTATCTCACCAGATAGTAAGTGATAACATGGTCGAAGATGTTATTCAGGCTTTAGAATTACTGGCTCTCAAGGACTGCTGCGGGAGCACACGGTTAGGTGCTTGGCTACAGTATTTCTACTTGAAGTTGGTGAAATGCCCTACCAACATGCAAAGTGTATAAAGATAGATCGATAGAACTTTTTATTTGCACTCTGTAATAATTCTGAAAGAAAATTAAATAGGGCTACAAAAGGCACATAGTGTACGAAAGGCGGCCTTATCGCATAAAGTGATTTCTTCCAGACAAAGCGCAAAAAACTTATTTTTGCGCAGTTGGATAAAAACTATCCTATGTTTTTCCCGGGTCTCAAACTATTTCCATACCAAATTTAATTCAAATCGGTCCAGTAGTTTTGGCGTGAAAGCGTAACAGACAGACAGACAGAGTTACTCTGTCTGTTGTCATTTATAATATTATATTAAGTACTGATTTAAACACTATTTGCTTTAGGATGTCTAGAAATGGGAGTTTAAATTCCCGGGCAGTCAGTTTTTAAAGGTGGTATGAGAAAATGCATTGAAAAAGTCGATTCTTTTGCTTTGTGTGATAGTGTTATGAAGAGAGATAGTTGAAGTTATAATTATAAACATCATTATGTGATTAAATTTATACGCATTTAGACGTTTGGAAAGAAATCCCGCTATTATGCAGGCAAAGGCATTCGATTTCGTTCAGAAAACCTGCACTTCTGATCCCTTTAGTACGAGAACGAGTGAAATCAGTCTTTTATAGAGAACCTAAGTATATCAGCACATATCAATGTTGAAAGCCTATTGAAAGCCCTTTCAAATACCTGGATTCCATTGATGCGTGTATTTCTGATTGAAATATACTACCTGCAATTACCTAACTCGTACCAATATCTGCTTACGATATTCTTGTGACACATTTTTCAATATGGAGTTTCACTTTCGTGGAGGTTTGATTGTTCATTCTATTTGTATAATTATTAGGGGGAAAACATGTATGAATACATACTGATCGAATTGAATATATATAACTATTATCATAAATTTAAAATGTTTTATCTTTAGTAGAGTTACTAGCACATCACTGTAGTGTACATAACTAGTGGTAGGTAAATGTTTTTTTCTCTCTTCCAGTGTTGTTTGCTGTTATACAGGGTTATTGGTTAAATGCTAACGACCTCGTAGGGTTGACTTCTGCTAGTCCTAACAAACATATTGAGTTTTTTTGTAGTAGTAAGCAGTCCTTACCATTGTTAAAATTCAATAAAATAGTACCTAAGTACTATTCAAAAGTATTTTGGGCCCTTGAACGGAGAAAATTGCGATGAACATATTGAAGGGGATTCCAATTTGGTTTGACATTTCGTGGTACGCGTAATAATATAGGTTTTTTTTTAACAATAAACAACCGATTTTAAACGTAAAATACGCAGTAACTCAATTACTACTCGCCAGATCTTATTCAAAGTGTCATGTGTTAGCACCAACTTCCAAATATAAAAAAAAACATCAAAATCGGTCACCTTGTTAAGAGTTATGAGATAACACACAAAAAATAGTTAAATTGAAATTACAATATATCCGAATTAAATATTACGATATATCCGAAGTCATACTCGCCACTGCCACGATCACTGAAAAGTGAAGCTTTGGGTTAAAAATAATAAAAAATATTATTGTTATTATTATCTATTAATTATTGTCTAATATTTATACTATCGTGAAGATCACTCTTGTATCCCTTGTGCTTCAAACTTTGTTGGTTTTTGGTAAATTCTTACTAAATAATATTATGTACGGAACCCACGGTGAACGAGTCCGACTCCGTCTACGTCAGTTTTATTTATTTATTATCTAACTGTTGAGCAGTGTTCACACATACTCGTGTAACGGTGTTGCAGAGTTGCGTGTCGACTTGATACCCATCATTCCGGTAGTCAACAGAATCTTGATACTTGATAGGTCAGTGAAAGATGTGGAACGCTGATATACAAGTGTTTTTCTTAACTTGTTTTAGCTCCTTTGGTATAAAAAATGTAGTTAATATATATGTATACATGCCATCAGAACAGTGTCGTTTTTTATGATATTGTGATGGAACAAGCAAGAGGCCCACCTGATCTCAAGTGGACTAACCTCAACCTATAACAGACCCCTTTTGTCACAACTGGCGAACGGCACTGGGCCTATCAACCTATATATACTTACCTAGTTGTTAAGTCTCATGTGCCTGTAATTTTACTGGCTCTCAAGACTGCAGCCGGAACACTTTGTTAGGTGCTTGTCGACAGATTTTTATCAGTCTCCATGGTTAAATGTAGGTGTCCAACGATGGTCAGGTCAGAGATGTTCTGACACCCTTTTTTCTAGTTTTTTTTTATTGCTGATATGTTGAATTTTGACCACTATCTCACCTGGCTCTCAAGGACAGCAGCCGGAACACACCGTTAGGTGCTTGGAGACAGATATTCTTATTGAAGTTAGTGGCATTCGCGAAATGCTCTTCCGTGTTGCAAAGTGTATATAATAGACAGATCTATTTTTATTTGCACTCTATATTAATGCGTCCAGTATATAGAGGTCAATGTTCGTATTGACCTCTATATACTGGACGCGACATCTCAAACGAGCAAAGTCGAATAGGTTGGACAAGCCAGCCGGCATGTCCTCACCCACACGCAGCTGGGCACTCATAGAGATCACACGCGCTTTTACGACGAAAATTGTGTATTCAAAATGCCATCCTGCGTCCTTAGATATTACAGAATCCAGTCGGGAAAAACAAATAAAAGCGATGGAATCACTTTTCAGATTTTGGAATTAAACACACCCGAATAAATTATTATTTTATGTATTCGTAATCGCGAAAGACAATGCTTCACGACACAGCATAGGCAGCCATGTTGATAGAGCTGCGGAGTGAAATTCATAGATTAAGTGGACAGATATGACAACTAGCAACATTGAGTAAATTACCTATTTTTTACTCACGATGAAGAAAGTTTGACGTGTCTGTTAATCAACATAACTCCCAAATTTCTGGCAACACTCCAAGGAGCAATAAATATGCTTTATTCCCTTCATAACTATATTATGTCAATTACTCGTAGGTATTACGAACGAAAAAAGAAAACTTAAACTAAATAAAACACTGTACAAAAGGCGGCTTTAATATACACTTATCGCTTAGTGATTTTATCCAGACCAACAGTTGAAACTTTAAAGGATTTTAATTTATATAGGACGGCAGTGAGTAGCAATATTGATTACAATGTATTCTTATAACATATAGTATCACAAGGTATGGGCCTCGCAGTATGTTAATAGTGCTATCCATTGAGCACAGGTACTGACTGCGAGGTTTTTTTGTTAGAAAAACCTAATAAAATCTTACCCAAGATCTCGTATGATTGTATCATATGATTCTAAATTACTATCGGGCTATCCACGCACGAATAATTTTTTAATAATAACAAATATTTTTTAAATATTTTAAGAAAACATCAAATTAACATTTTAATAAAACACTTAAAAAATACAAAAATATATTTAGTGACAATTCCGCCTAATTTTCCTGGTAACCCGACGTGACGTCACAACGCCACGCAGCCAAACCGGAAGAATTTTTTTTTTCTTCCTGGTAACCCGACGTGACGTCACTAACGCCACGCAGCCAAACAGGAAGAATTTTTTCGACGCGTGTCGCTTCTACACGAAGCATCCTCAGGAGGTCTTGAATCTTCGAGCGCACGATCGAGATCGAAAAAAAAAAAAGAGAAAAAAAAAAATTCTTCCGGTTTGGCTGCGTGGCGTTGTGACGTCACGTCGGGTTACCAGGAAAATTAGGCGGAATTGTCACTAGATATATTTTTGTATTTTTTAAGTGTTTTATTAAAATGTTAATTTGATGTTTTCTTAAAATATTTAAAAAATATTTGTTATTATTAAATATGGATTTCCGCAAAGTAACGCCTGAATCTATTCATTATAATATTTTTTTTTTATACCTGATAGGTTAGCCTTTGGCCTTTCACCTGATGGTAAGTGATGATATGGTCGAAGATGTTGTTCAGGCTAACCTAGAATTACTGGCTATCAAGGACAGCTGCCGGAACACACCGTTGACTTGGCGACAGATTTTCTTCTTGAGGTTGGTAGCTAGCCAGATGGGCATTCACAAAATGCCTTACCACAATGTTATAATGACTGCCATCCTCAGATATGGCTTAACAGAGAGAGGGCTTAACGTGCCCTCCGAAGCACGCCAACCCATCCAAGTCATGACCGAGGCGGACGTTGCTTCACTTTGCTGATCGTTTCAGAATGGCTAAGCAAACTTCGCTACGAGCAAAACAAAATATTAATACAACTTAACATCAAATTAATATTTTGACTAACCGCGACGGTTCGATCAAGTTGCATTGGCCGTGGTCACCGTTAGTGATTTAGAAACATGAGTTTAGTTCACAAAAGTTCATATTAAAGTATCATATGATTATCATTAACTATCTAGAACTAAATTTGCACGTAATTATTTTTCAGGTCGAATTAAAGTTCAACGAGAAATTCTACGGGATATCGTACGCCGATTTCGACAGGCACTCGGCGTGCCAGGTCACGGGAAAAGGGGCCCTCTCTTACAAATTGGAGCTGCCACTGAAGGGATGCGGGACAAAGCAGGTACGCGTATGAAATATAAAGACAATTTTTGTTTAGTCTGGAGATGAATCGATTCCTCCACAATCTGGTCCGCTACTACAATTCGAAAGTTTAATTTTTCGTGTTTCGAGCAACACTATATAGAACGAAAATTGAATTGCGGTACGAAGTTCGTTGTTTGATATAGTCTATAGTTGGATCGCATCGTTCATCACAAATCTTGCCCCGCTATGGAATCTCTATGTGTTAGGTATATATGTGTTCTAAAAAATAACAGGTTAGATATAGAATTTACGTTAGAATTTAAGTTAATGTCCTTGTTCTCCATAGGAATTTATATCCTTATTAGTATTTGTGTTCTTTCTGAATATTTAGAACTCGACTTTGACTACTTATAAGCAAACGAGTAAATTATTATTTCACATTTGGTAAATGTACAAACAATACGAATCCGATTTAAATAAAATGTTATTCAGAATCTACACAGGCTAGTGCTGGCAAGTCTATGCTACGCACGAAGTTACACAAAAGTAAGCCAATACGTGTTTTGCGGATACCTTTCTTTCCGTCCCAGAAGGCGCAGAGACCTTAAATCTTCGCTGACGGTAAATAACAACGATTCAAAATGGTGTACCCATATCGACGGTTACGAAAGGTAACCTAAAAGAATGGGGGTATTCACAAATATTTGCAAAATTTTGCTTCGAAATGTTAACCCTCAGGCTGTGCCTCAGGCTTTAAATTTCAAGATGAGAGTTGTTATTATTATTTCATATATGTGAAATTTACAAACCATACGAATCCGATTAAAAAAAAGTTATTCAGAATCTATACAGCAAATATTTGCTAGTCTATGCTACGAACGAAGTTTCAAGTTAAACAAAAGTAAACCAAAACGTGTTTTGCGGATATATTTATTTCGGACCCGAAGTTCGAAGACGAATAATTATAGTTGGATTGTTCCGAACGAAAGCGTTACAACTTCAGCTAAATAGCAAATGATCACCGTCGTTCTTTCTTATCATTTTCATAATTCAAGAATGTCATCTTGCGGCATTATTTTGGCGCTCAGAGCAAGCACGGTAATATTAATATTACCAATATTTCCGTGGAGAAAGTCTCATGATATTCGGTTCAGTCACCGTTTAATTGTTATTCATTTATTTATTTATTCGTATAAATATAGAATCAGTATTCTACTGAAGAATAAGACGGAGCATTGGCTCCAAAGTATACCGCAGCTCCTAAAAAACACATTTCGTGTAAAATAATTGAGATAAAATACCTAAAACCATGCAAACTTCGATTTTCTCCAATTTTGACAAGAATAACATTCACGACAAAAAGTTAATTTCAAAAATAATTTGGTGGCATTGTTTTTTTATTTGTGAATATATAATCCGTAGGCCCGTCTTTAGGATACATTATGTACTTAATTATAACGTAATGTACTACGTGAATGGGGGACAGGCGAGAGGGTCGGGGGAGCATCCCTCCCTAATCGGTGTTGGGTAACGGTAACCTATAGTTTTTTAATAATTCTTAAAAAACGATGTTCCTATACATTAGATCAGAACAGAGTAATAATACAGATTATGCAAATTAAGTACACGGTAAGGTTGACTGCATCAACAATAGTAAATAGAGATAATACAATATTTGGCACCATGTTATTTGAAGAATGACAAATTACCAAACCATACGAATCCAATTTATAAAAAAAACCGCTATATAGTTAGACACAGAGGGCGCTGCTGGCAAAGAAAAACCACTGCCTACCTCCTGCTTCACCTAGTTCTTACATTTTAGAGTAGATGGCGACAGTAGAAAAATTAGCCCGCGAAAGCGTTTCTTTCGGGCGTGATAGTGGACTCGTGCCAACTGCGATTTGTATTCCAAGTGATGATTGGTAATCATTAAATTTGACCACTATCTTACCAATGTTTTTTGAAGCGGCTATCACGTGTATCGTGGGAGTGCTCGTCGTTGTGAATTATATTAATAAGCGTTTGATCCATAACTTCGCGTATGATCGAATGAAAAATAAATTTTATACAACACCTGCTCGGAAAGTACCTTGATACTTTATCATAATTACGGTAGAAAGTACGTCATTGCATATCGATTATCGAACAAATATGCGGGGAGAAAACGCATCTGAGCGGGAGAGAAAAGTGTATGAAAATCCATTTCTTACGTGGTTTTTCTTTTTTAATTTTGGGTAAGACTATGCGCTGGTAACCTAAATATCAAAAGCCAAAAAGTTTTTACAGTGAGTTTTTATCTCCAAGTTCGCAAAATGACACTGGCCACTAGCTGTGTGTTGGATGGTGTCAAACAATTTGAAAAAAGAACATGTGAAAATTGCAGACGCCATTGGCGCCATTTTCAATTTGTGTGTTGTTTGAGGATTCAGTTTTCGTAGAAAAGTAAAATAAAAGGTAGGTGTAGTATAAAGCACTATGTATCATTCGAGAGAAAGTGCGATTCCCGATCTCGGGTGTTTTAAAGCCCTCGCCTACAGCTCGGGCTTCAAACGACACCCTCGACGGTAATCGGTCACTTTCTCCTCTCGGTGAACAATGTACTAATGTTAATATTTATATGATAAGTGATAACACTACACTAAATGCATAGAGCCAACACATTTGTCAGGAAAATGAATACTAGAAAAATATTTTAGTACAGAAACTACAGAACAGGGCTTAAGCTATGTTTCTGCTAATGCAATAATAAATGTTTTTTTTATTAAGTACATAATTTCGTTTCTCTGGACAATCTTCAGTAGATTGTACACCTTGGGTTTCGATCCGCAAGGGATGCCTTATGGAGCGATAATCATCACGGCGTTTTTTTTAAGAGCTTCTAGTATAGGGGCAACGGTTGACAGTAATAATATGTTGTGTAAGAGTGTCATTAAGAGAAGTAATAATATCAGTCAAAGTTTGTTCGGAAAATTGATCATTATATAAATTATTATGCTTAGCGTAACCACAGCCATTTGGGCCAATGGGCACGTCGTAGTCTTTTACTAATTGTTGATGAGTAACCCGAGCATATCCTTGAGGAGCACTGAAAAGCTCTGTTCAGACGTACGTGGTTTGAGGGCGGCGAGCGCGCGGCGCGGCTCGCACCCTGCGCCGTGCTATGACTTCTTTTTTTTTTTTTTTTTTTTTTTGCCTGATAGGTTAGCCTTTAACCACTATCTCACCTGATGGTAAGTGATGATGTGGTCGAGGATGTTGTTCAGACTAACCTAGAGTTACTGGCTCTCAAGGACAGCTGCCGGAACACACCGTTAGGTGCTTGGCGACAGGTTTTCTACTTGAGGGTGGTAGCTAGCCAAGCGCTCGAACCGCGTACGTCTGAACAAAGCCTAAGGGGGCGAGTCTTAGAAACAATAACATTTTTGAACGAAGTACTGGAATGCGATTGAGGATTACATACAATTGGGTTACTTATTTGTTAATTTGGTTTTAGATGATGATTATATGTCGTCATAAGATTTACCAACGGAGGGATGTAGCTTAGAAGCTTCTGCATAAGACAGACAGTTTTCCGGCATCGACAACTTAATACTTTTTTGCCGAATGAATTCTGGGCATGATTTGTTTGTTGCGTAATGACAACCTGAACATAGACAACAAGTAGCGCAATCCTCTTCTCTATTGCATGAATCTGCAGTATGTTCATCACCACATTTATAACAACGGGGCTTTGAACGACACTGTGTTTTGGTGTGACCAAACCTACAACCATTAAAACACTGGATAGTCGGGAACGTGTACAGTTCCACAGTAAGTGCGTTATAGCAAACAAAATACGGTTCCGAACTAAGATTTTTTTACCTGTAGATGAGTTGTATGCCCTCCATATTTACTAGACGAATTCAGGGTAATTACCAGAGTCACTACCAGATATGACGCATAATATTTCAACGTTCTTTCCTTGTCATTACAAACTGCATATACATGTGCGTAGGTATGTAGATAGATAAATTCTAGTAAGCTTTTAGAGCAGTGGTGTTCGGATATAACTACTCTAATATTTCAACTCTCTGGTTCCGAAGTATTTTACCGTCAAAGGTAATAACTACAGTTTGCGACGGTTTTCACGTAGGAGAACTAGCGACATTGACTTTGTAGACGACGATTCAATATTTCGCCGCAACCTGGGGGTAAATTAAAATTATCAATTATTTCTTCTGGTGTCCATTCGGTAGGTACCCCGCGGACAAGACCCATTCGTGTTATACTTACTATATGTCGATATGAATACTTTCAAATTATTGTTGTCTATAAGCTATTATGATTCATAAATATGAATTTGCTTCTTTGTAATCAAAGAAGGAAAGGGTAACTATTTTACGTCCGATTTGTTTTACGCTTCCGTTAATTATTCCTTTGATGTTATATTTTTTTAAGAATTTACCAAAAGTAATAGGATGTAGAGTAGAGCCATCATTAGGGGATGACTGTACCACGGTAATATTACAGTATTTCAACATTTTAAACTTCATAGAAACGGATGAAACGCCAGTTATACCTACGCGCTTCGATCTCGGCCTGCGCTCGGCACGCAGACAGTCTTGAGTGTCGCGACTGTGCCACAGAGACGAGCGAATGGTTTATTATTCTTTTAACAATAACCGCGCGATTAAATCACCAAAAATAAGTTCAAGTACATATTCACATATTAAATATGATGAGTAAGATATATTATTCTGTTTTTGGTTACATGAATTCGTCAAAAACGCATCCAGAGATATTTTTTTTAGATTACCTGGAAACTGAAAGGTAATACTATAAAATAATTTGACTTACTAGTAAGTACTAGTAAGTAAAATTATTTAATAGTCCACGTATACTTAGTTGACGGTACATAATGTGTGTCTTTTTAATGGACAAGTATTTCCTTTTATCCCCCGAAAAAACTCAATTAATAAAACAAAGTGAATAGAGTAAAGGAAAGTGATTGACACGAGTGAAATAGGTAGTTATAAGCTATATATTAGAATGCGAATTTTTAATACTTTAAAATTAAATAATACAGCATTTCGCACGTCTCACAAGTATTTTTCGGTCACAAATTTTTAAGACCGATTTTTATTTAAACATTAACAGTTTTTTTGATTAAATCTACCTACTAGTCAAAAAACAACACGCATATTTAGTGAACACTGCCTGTTCAATTCATAAGGTATTTTATTTGTTTATAGAATAACAACTATATTTACAATTACTAAACTATAACACAAAGTAGGCAGATGTAATTAAAGTGCTGCACGTACAGCGCGGCTGTAGGTAGTTATTTCAATGACAGAGCCGAGTTAAACTACTGTTTAGATAATATTATCGTGACTGTACTCTTTTTACATGGACTATGTATAGAGCACTGTCTGTGGCTTAATATTGACTTCTTCCTATTGGTGTGAAAGTGTGATTTTTCCGTCGATGGGTTGTCGGGTTTCTTGTTATTAGACACTGTGTCAGTGTCTGTTGGTGAAATCACAGCGACGGGAACCGAGTTAACAACTGTTTGAAAATCAAAATTGTTCTCATACCATCATTTTTCTTCCTTTTAAAATAAATAAAAAATAAAAAATAAAAAATCCATTTATTGCCTTTACCAAATTTATAAGGAATTATACTTAAAAACTATCTTATTCAATTTTAAGGGCAACAGGATTATGCTCAGCTTGTGCAGCTTTAGCCCCTTTTCAAAGGAAAAAAAAAAGCTGCGCTGATTTTCAGCATAACCCTACTCGGGCAGATGTTTGCCGATATATAAGTAAAAGAGCTGTGTTATGTAGCTTAACAATATAAAAATAAAACAGAAACAGCTTTTACAGACAATATAACAGTATGAAAAATGTTTTTTTCCTAATTGGGTTATGAAAAACAAACGTACAGTAAAAATAAAATAAAATACAATACCTGGTCACTATGTGGTAGGTGTGTTTGGAGTGTAAGTGATTGAGTGTGGTGTGTACAAATGTACTTTTCTTAACATTAACATAACCATCGGTGTCAATATCAGCAGGTGTAGGTATTATAGAAGTTAAGGATGTGTCAATATCCGTAACTGATTCATTACTATTAGTTACGGCCATAACAAGCAGCCAAGGGGACAGTATACTCCTCAGGCGGAAGGCCCCTTCATAATTAAATAACTTAAAAGACTTACCTAGAAAACTGTACACTAATATATTATTATATAATTATATACAACTAGCTTTCCGGGCGCGGCTACGCCCGCGCGTATGTCGGTTATCGCGCGAAAACATTAACCTCTTTTTGCGCAGTCGGATAAAAACTATCCTATGTTTTTTCCCGGGTCTCAAACTATCTCCATACCAAATTTCATTCAAATCGGTCTAGTAGTTTTGGCGTGAAAGCGTAACAGACAGACAGACAGAGTTACTTTCGCATTTATAATATTAAGTACTGATTAAATAAGTATAATTAACATATTACTGTACCTCCCTAACCACTATTTAAAATAAATAACAAAATTTGAAATTTTCCGTAACAAAATCGCGGCCACCTAGTTATAAGTTTCCCGCGCTTTTTTTTAAAAACAAAGTTAATTATGTCAATCTACGTTTCGCCATGTTTCTTTACGTTTGCACGGGTGCTGGCTTTCGAAAGGAGCTAAACTTTTTGAACTTTTCTAATGCTAGGCAGTTCTAAGCCTGTTATTAATTTCATTGAATTTATTTTAAAGTAAAGCTGTTGTTGATTCGCTTAAGATCTACTGTGCGAATTTGCACGGCTGCTGCACATGCATCTGCCTCGCCAGCTCAAAGTTTAGAGGATAAAGCGGGAAATCATAAATTATTTTTTTCGGTAATTTTGCGAGGTCATCCTCACGTAATACTGAAAATCGGACAAGATTATTTTTTATAGCTGATTGCTACTCTTTGACCACTACCTCATCTTATGGTAAGCAATTGTGGTCGAAGGTGTTATTCAGACTAACCTAAAATTGGCCTAACTTTCAGTTAGGTGCTTGGCAACAGATTTTCTACTTGAGAGTAGTAGCTAGCCAGGCGGACACTCGCAAAATGCGTCACCACCAAGATTTTTTACGGTACTTATCTTCTTTTTACGTGATTTTGACGGAACACGCATGTGGCCCAACTGACGTTAAGCGATAACCTCTGCGTATAACGGATGCAATTTCGTCACAAGTGACGAATTGCACTGAACCCATTACCCTAATACATACAGTTGAAGTCTCATATGCCTGTTATTTCATAATCTGGTTCTGAAAGACTTCTCTGCCGGAACTCACTGTCAAGTGCTAGAGAACATAATAACAAATACTTTTAAAAGTATCTTAAAAAAACATTAAATAATATTTAAATAAAACACTTAAAAACGCATAAAATTATATATCTAGTGATAATTCCGCCTAATTTTCCTGTTATCTACGTGACGAAAACGAACCATCTTCAGAAGGTCTTGACTAACCGAGCGCACGATCGAGACTTCGTTTAGAAGCGAAACTAGTCGGGTATTCTTCCGGTTAGGCTGCGTGATGTTTGTGACGTCACGTAGATAACAGGAAAATTAGGTGGAATTATCACTAGATATATAATGTTATTTTTTTCAAAGTGTTTTATTTATATATTATTTAATGTTTTTTTAAGATACTTTTAAAAGTATTTGTTATTATTAAATATGGATTTCCGCAAAGTAACGCCAGAATCTATTCATTGCTAGAGAACAGATTTTCTACGTGAGAGTGGTAGCTAGTCAGGCGAGCATTTGCAAAATACCCTTTTACCATGCGATGAAGCTCAAGCCGGCGGCGATGGGAATCGCATGGCACCATGGACATGCGGCACGCAGCACCTAACTGTCTGGAATTGTATGAGACAGGCACAGTGCAGTTCCCATTTGCACTTGTGGCGAAATGAACTATTATAGGCAGAGTTTACCGCTTAACATCAGGTTGGCCTCGTGCTTGTTACGTGGTAATCCCATAAAAATAAACATAACTTTTTTTTTAGGATCCTCTTCGAGTTTTCACGAACAACATTGTGGTCCGGTTCCACCCAGGGTTGGAGATGGACGGTGACGAGGTCATCACCATCGTCTGCAGATACCCCCCGCCCATTGTGCCAAACCCAATCTTCATACCTCGTATCGCTACGTAAGTATTGCCTTTGTGATTTAACTAAAATATCACACCCCCATCTCTACACGTGGGTGTCGTAACAAGCGACTTAGGGTAATACACTAGAAGGTGGGCAGCAGCGCGTTTTGAGGAACTGATATTTCAAAAGCGATCCCCAAGACGCCTGCCAAGCCTGGGGATTATGGCAAACCAACCCATAATGGGAGAGGCTGTGTTCAGCAGTGGACAATCCGGTTTATACAGATTAGACTACCATCAATGTGATATGACATGGTCATCATTACCTATTACGGCTCGAGACGAAAATGATGCGATTTAAAAAAAATTACCAAAAAATGGAACCGACTTCAACACTAAAAAATGTGAAATAACTTGTTGAAGTCGGTACCATCATAGTTCAAAAGTACCTATTATCACAATATTGTGCGCATGGTACCGACTTTGACAAGTTATTTCGCATTTTTGAGTGTTGAAGTCGGTTCCAATTTTTGCTGAACATAATTTTTCACTCTTTTTAGTGACCCTTGCTACGTATGGGATCGATTGTCATTCACTGTCAACGACTAAGTTAGGAAAATATTTTTCGGTATTGGAGTGTAACTCAAAAACGGCTTAATCGATTTGGACATTTAAATGGCACCAAACAACAAGCATCAGCTATAAAAAACAAAGAATTATCAAAATCGGTTCACCCAGTCAAAAGTTCTGAGGTAAGGTTAATAATTGAGTAAAAATGATACTTATCCAATATATCAATGTCCAGTCCAGAACTAGGTCCGCTGCCTGCAAAAGCCCCTCTAGCCGGCACCCACATCCTGATGATAATCTGTGCGATCCTGTTCCTGACTCTGCTACTCCTGGGGCTAGGAGTATCCTACCTGTGCTTGAGAAGACGTGCCTTGCCACCACCGAGGAGGCTCATCGACGATTCTTCTGCCTCCATAGTCAGCAGGGAGAGTTTACCAGGTTAGTGCTGACTTCACGCTTACAAAATTATAATAAGGGTAAAAAAAATACCGTGGGCATCGGATGCAAACCCGCCACCAACTGTGTTAAGGTCTTCATAGCTCTTTCCGTAAAAACGTGTTTCGTTAATACCAAGTACACACGGTGAAATTTCCATTCACATCCATGAGCCTTTCAATGCTTTTGGTTTGGCAGTTTTTTATTTAATAATTTTTAGTATCCCTAAATGTGAAATTAGAATTTCCATACAAAATAATTATATCAAATAATTATGAAAATACTTAATTTTATATAATTATGAGGAAAACTGACAAAACAAAAGCATAAATACTAGACTCAAGGACATGCTTGCAAAATTTTTATTTTGAATAAAAACTCCTATGTTCTTCCCCGAAAAACTCCTATGTTCTATCTCAAACTATTTCCACACCAAATTTCATCCAAATCGGTCCAGTAGTTTTGGCGTGAAAGCGAGATAGACAGACCAAGTTACTTTCGCAATTATGATATTAAATATGGATTTATGCCGTACATCAGCCCATACATATTTGTCCTATTTATGATTTCTCATCAATAGATGTGAAAATCCCCCGAGCGCACCCAGTATACCCAGTGGGAGAGGCAGCCAGCGTCGCCTCCGACACGATCCCCTCCGACTACCCATCGGAGACTCCGAGCGAGGCGGAGCACGCTCAAGTCAACCAGGCCTTCATGATGGACGAGAGCTACCACAGCGAAGGTTAGACAGGCCTCTTCATTACATTTTTATTGTATCTGTTTATGACATCATGAAGAGTAAATCTTTTCATCCCCCACTTGTCAAACTATCTAAGCTAACAACCGCATGCGTGAATGTACGACGGATGAAGTATAATATGCCTTTACACAGTGTTATTAAATATAATTCCTTGATGCAAGGATCTTGTACAAAACTTTGTTATGTTTCGTTCGCAACTGGACCTCTTCTAGAATTCACCGAAGTTTAGTTTTTCGTGTTTCGAGCGACACCTTAGACAACGGAAATTGAATCTATAAGTTCGTTGTTTGATATAGTCTATGGTCGGACCAGATTACTCTTCAGCTCATCACAAATTACGCCACGCTGCGGATCTTGCATACTGCCCTGAGAACCTAATAACTTTCAAATGGTGTTATGTGTCCACAATGAGAACATAAAGATCATTTTCATATGGAAACAGTCTTAGAAATGGATCCGCGACAGGGTGTCGCTACTAATCTAAAAAATGGAGGTTGGATAACTCTGGTTTCGTACTCGGCCTAAGGGACACTAAGCCGTATAATAACGAATTTAAAAACTTATATTACCCTCACTTAACCAAGCCTGCTTCAAATGACACGGCTCTTGCTTCTATACGCGTGTGTGAAAGTATCATGTACTCCGTATAGTAGTTGTTTGTTATGCGAGGCTGCAAAGTTGCTATTTGTCTCGAGTATACTATTAAAGAAACCCGAGGAAGCGAAGGATTCTAGGATTTACAAAATAGAACCCTGAGCGTACCGAGGGTTTCAAAGGTACGAGACGCAAAATAATTTTGCTGCCGATCGTAATTTTTCATCTCATATCAACAAGGATAATAATAGATGCAAGAAAAATAGTGTACTAAATTTGGTTTAATAGCAAAAATTCTAATTATTTCAATTGGTATTGGTATTTTAAACAAATTCATCTTTCTGGGACTTTTATCGTGATTCGAAAATCAAACATTTTTTCCACGCTAGCGGAATGAAAGCACTTTTCCGCGCCGATTTTGAATGATATACAATAGCTTTCCGAGCTTGTGTGGTGAAATAAAATATTCCTTACGTTACTGATAACTCCATTACCTCTTGGCACCTACTCTATTTGTATGATATAGTACTAATTCAATAACTCTTTGCTGCAACCACATTTATTCTGTCATCTGAAATTTGAATTAGACAGTTTTTCCAACACATGCGTGTCACATTTCACATTGTTCTTTAGTAACCGATAAAAATAGCATTGTAAAATTCACTCAATAATTAGATAGTTATATAATAATTAATAGGAATAAAAGTTCAAACAACTAATATAAAAACAACAAATTCTGCTAATTATAAAAAAAGTTCATATTTAACCGACGTCAAAAAATTTACGTGTTTCGCAATTCGACTGTTTTTTTGTGTGTGTGTCACTTCATAACACCTTGCTACCGATTCTGATATTTTTTATATTCGAAAGCTGTTGCTTGTCGTATGGTCCAATTTAAATCTGATCGCGATATGACGAGTAAAGTATTTGTGTTATCCTTAATAATTCGTATTTGATACTTGAAGTCGGTTTTTTGATACATATTTTAATAAAACGGTTAACATTTTATCAGCAGATGTTTCTTTAAAACCTTGTCTTCTTATCTTCTGATCAGCTTACCAAACTAATGCCGTATAACCAGTGACAGGCTACCTTTGACATACGTCTTACCGCGTCCTTCGACTAACGGACAGCCTTCGCCAACTAATCTCGCCTGCCATATAATAAGAACTTTCACCGTCACATTATTTATAGTAACCAATAAAAATCGCGATATCACATAAACATACTGATATCTAAAGCAGCACCTCATCAGCTAATGTAACTAACTCGGTATAACCAGGGTACGGCGAGTCTCACGAGGCGGCCCTCGCTAATGCCCGCATGCGTGCAGGTGCGCCGCCCGCCTTCGACGTGCGAGTCCGCGTGCAGCGCCCGCCCGCGCCGCCCTCGCCGCCCAGCACCATCACCCTCACAGAGACTGACGGAGGAAGCCTCAGGTGATCTATTTTCTACGTTATATTATTAAAGGACTCGTACCGAATTTTGCTATTCCGTTCTTAACCTATCAGCTAAGTTAAGCAACGTCCGCTGCGGTCATGACTTGGATGTGTAACCGCTAGTGGATTTTACGAGAGAGTGCTTCCTTGCTTTGGAAGACATGTTAAGCCTTCGGTTCCGGTTGTTGTCTAAGGATGGCAGTCGTTACAGCATGTGGTAGGGCATTTCGCGAATGCCCGCCAGGCTAGCTACCACCCTCAAGTAGAACATCTGTTGCCATGCACCTAACGGTGTGTTCCGGGAGCTGTCCTTGAGAGCTTGTAATTCTAGGTTAGCTGGAACAACAACTTCGACCACATCATAACTTACCATCAGGTGAGATTGTGGTCAAAGGCTAACCTATCAGCTACATCCAAACAAAACATTACATGACTGTCCAAAAGGGGATTGTTACGTTTTAAGGGTTCATTTGTGTGGGTTTCTTAATTCAACAAGAACTTTTAAGACCTAGATTCTAGGTTATATTCTGGTTATATCATATATATATCCCTCTGGTTATATTCTAGTTGGTATAGGCTATATTCTGGTTATTAGTAACGATATTTTAGTTTGTTTATCTTTTGGTCCCATGTAATAGGGGGCGAGCCTATTGTCATTGACCGGGCACTGTTTCAGGGTCATACAAAATGTTTTCTCTAACACACTGGGCGAAACACAAGAACAAACACATTTTGAAGGAGTGTTAGCTCGAGAGAAATAACAGTAATTTTACAATCAGCTTTACACTTGTTTACGATGACGTAACCCTATAATAATTAATATTTTTGTTTTTGCATGCTCCGCAGTTTATATTAAAAAAATATAAAAGCATACCCCGGCTATATAGGTGGATGGCGTGGGTTCGAATCCCATACATGGCTATAATTTCGTAAAGCAATCCAATTGTTTCATTTGTTCACCCTCACCGCAGTGCTTAATTATACAGCTGTACTGGAAAGGCTCATGCTAACAGAAATCAGCTGTTATTCTGTTCCTTGTATAGTTTATTACCTTTTGTCATCATATCTAACACCGCCAACAGACAAACGACTCTACTAGAAGAACACGAAAGGCAAGAGTCAGTAAGAACGGTATCGCCAGTGGCGTTACCTCTCCCCGCACGGGCTGCCCACCTCCCCCCGCCGGAGAGACCACCTAGACCACCCGCGGTCTACTCGCAGGTCAACCGCGAGAGACAGGTAAGATGAATACTACTAGAAGAGCATGAATGGCAAGAGTTGGAACGAACTGATTTTCAAGCAATGATATCCGATCGATAATGGCTATATACTGCCTTGCTGCAGGTTCATGGTTCGATCGCCGCCGTCGGCTTGAGCTCCACCGCATGGTGGAAGGGCATTTTGCGACTGCTCGCCTGGCTACCATTCTCAAGTAGAAAATCTGTCACCAAGTACAGTAAAATTATAGGCACATGAGACTATATATTATAACAACTGTGTGTCTCAGGGTAACAGGTGCAGTGTTGTTCCTCACTTATGACAAGTGAGAGTTACATTGAATTCCATCGGAATTATACCCAAAATACCCAGCAAAGACAGGTTCAATACATTCTAGGAGTAGTCTACTGAATAAGGACTAGGAAGCCATAACTGCCAAGAAGCTGTCTGAAATGTATTAACGGTTTAGACTTCGTATGTGTCTCCATTCTAACCGCATTGAAGTCTCAGGTCAACTATGATGCAGGCAAAGAATAAAAAGGATGTGATTTCTCTACGAGTACCAGGGAAGCAAGAAATTTAAGAGTTTGTGAACTCTTAAATTTCTTGCTACTATATAGTTACTTATGATGCAAATCATTTAGTTTTACTATGCGATTTGGGTACCTACACATTCTGTCTAGCTGATCAGGTCGTCCGGTATATAGTCGTACTTGTTATCACATTGCATACAACATTTTTGACTAGTCACCAACAGGACATGTTTAATGATGTCTCAACTTTCATTTAACTAAATATTACAAGAATTATGTTTTTGCACCAAATTTATCTTTATTTATTTGACAGACCGATGTCACAGTGTCATTTTGTCATAATTAATCTGGAGTTGTCACGTCATTAACTCAAGACCTGATGACTACCACGTGCTATACACGGAGGTAACGGACGGGAAATCTATAAGGATATTCAACTTACAAGAAAAGATTTTTCATTCCACTAAATTTAACTTTAACTTATGTAAGTCCACCCGTCTCACAATGTCATTCTATCACAACTAACCTGGAGTTTTCACCTCAGTAGTTACTCAGCACACTCAACACCGTGATGGCTGAAATGCACAAATATCAAGGAGGTCACCGATGGGACATCTTATTAGATTTGTGTTTGGTTCACTAAATTTAACATTAATTATAAGTCCACCCATCTCACAATGTCATTTGTCACGACTAATCAGGAGTGGTCACGTCGGCCGCGGTCACTCGCTTCACTCAACACCGAGATGACTGACACGCACTCTGTCACGGAGGTGACCGACGGGACACATGCCAGAATGTTCCATCTCAAGGTAAGGCTCATTATGTGTCGGTGTTGGATTTTTCGGTGAAATGATTCAGGAGCTTTGTTGTTTGCTAGCAAGTCGTATATTCGTTCTATCTGCTTTGACAGAATTTCTGCAGGATGCCGATTGCAGCTATATATATTTACAAAAATCTATTTGTAGCTATTTTGCCTTGTCTTTGACGTATTTTCAATGAAATTCTTTAACTGCAGTAGTTTTCTTGTTCCTGCTTCTGTGGGCCATTCCATTGAACCTCTTGCCATAGTTTTAATAAAGTTGTAAGCTTCTATCAGTGTTCTTTTTTGAAGATTCAGCCGTACTATATTCGTATAATTTACTAACAATTTCGCTTCCATTAGCGCATAACTAATCTTGGACAGATTCCATTACAAGCACTGGCAATGGTATTAGATAAAATGCTTAAACTTTACAGAACTTTGAATCGGTATTTAAGTACCAAAGCTTCAAGCCTGGCTGCTTCCAGCTTCCAATAATTTTGAAGAATATAAAAATAATGCATACTTTAGTATAGTTATACAGTAATACCCCTAAATTACGCGATAGGTGAGACCGAGCGATAAATGTGTAAGTCGAATTCGCGTAACAATTCAACTTAGCCTATAAAAAGACGTTGTTGTGCTATTATTGTTGGCTTCAAATGTCTAATTTTTGTTCACTTGGATGACATGATAAGAGATTATTAGTAAATTGCGCACTTAAAATAATTTCACGTGGAACACGTTCGAAACTGTCGTACCAGGGCGGAGTTGGAGAGCTGATGCGTGCGACTATCAAAAAGAAAAACCGTGTAATCTTCCAATTCTCGCAAAACAGGCGAGTAAGTTGGGGTATTACTGTAAATAAGTAGTTTTGTCCTTTTGCAAGCCTACCTGATTTTAGCTTATAATAGTTTTAAAGATTGATAATTAATTTATCTATATGTATGTCCTTCATTTAACCGGTGGGTTAACCAGAAACCACCTCCGCCACCTCCTGTGATGAGGGAGCGCCTGGAGACGGAAGAACAAGAAGTGCTGATGGAAAGTCTGGAGCCTATGCCAGAGACACCGATCATGCCAGCCAGGTAAATAATACCTTCAGATACTTTACATTCAGATGTAGAAACAACAATGGCCCTGGAATATACCGGATGTTCTGATTCAGGGTTTAAGTCCATGCGATGAGATTGTTAGGAAATTTTGCGAATGCTCGCCAGGGTAGCTATCATCATGCAGAAAAATCTGTCACCAAGCACCTAAAGGTGTTTTCCCGCATCTGTCCTAGTGAGTTAGTTTTCAGTCATAAAGTTAAGCGTGATTATCATCAATGAAATGCCATTTATCAACAGGTCATGTCAGTCAGTCGTCAAATGCAAACCTGTCAGCTATAACTAAATCAAATAATTAATGTTATATACAAATGAAATATGGTTACTTATTATAATGATGCTACAATGCACAATCAATTTAGTGAATTTAGAGAATTATGAGCTTTTGGAACTTTACCTCTTAACAAGTCCAGACAGAAAAAAAGGCTATAAAATAAATACTAAAGGTGTAAAGCGTCCACTTTGTGCTACACATTGTTAGGTCTCGTGTAATAGGAGGCGAACTTATTGTTATCTTCCGATCACAGCTCCTAAAAAATAACACTTGTGAGACTCGGAAATTGTTGCTTGAATTTAAAGTATCTTCTTTTGAAATCCTTCCTGTTAAGGTTCGGTGAAACCCAGAATACGTCGTTTTTATTTAAGATGTAGCCATAGTTACTTTGTACAAACTTGAGGTAATGGTATTCATAATTAAGACTGTCCATATCGTTAGTCCTATTTAAGTCCAAAATAAATGTTCCGATTTCCATCAACAGAAAACCAGAAATCACGTCTCACGTGGTAGACGACGTGTTCCTCCGAACGATCACCGAGAAGAAGACCATCGAAGACATCGAGCGTCACAAGCGGCTCGTCACAGAATACAAACAAGTGCCCGCTCCACCACCACAGTTCGACGTTACCATAAGGAACCACACGTTGCCTGATGCCCAATGGGAGAACTTCTCTGATATCAGCAGCGCTTCAGGAATGACCTTGACGCCGAAGATGGAAAGAGTTCCAATGTCCCTCCCGCCTCAGAAGTATATTGGTAAGTCCAGATTAATGTCTTCTTCAGTCTTTGGAGGTGCAAAATTACAGTATACATTTTTTTTATGCTTGATAGGTTAGCCTTTGACCACTATCTCACCTGATGGTAAGCGATGATGTGGTCGAAGATGTTGTTCAGGCTAACCTAGAATAGCATATAATATAGCATAGTTTTATAAACCCAAATAGTTTTATTCACGATAGTTAAATGAATAAACCATTATGGACTGACTATGTCAGCTGGTCAGCTTTAGCTCTAATAAAAAGGAAAGGGACCTCCCCCTTTCTTAAGTCGTTATATTTGTTTAACTGTGGACGACTTCCGGCTGACGATGGTGATGAAGCGAATAAACTAGACTTCTTTAAAGCCGGTGATATTACAGGCACATGAGACTTACTGTAGCCGGCTAGTCCAGGTCTGAACACAGCCTCCCGCTTTATTGGGGTGATTGGCATAATCGCCACGCATGGCAGGCGTCTTGAGGATCGCAGTTTGAGATATCAGTTCCTCAGAAAGCGCCGCTGCCAACCTTATCTGATATGTAACTCTTAGTCGCCTCTTATGACACCTACGCCAATCTCTACAGATTGGGTGACATACTAGCCCGTCACCCCACGGACATGAGACCTAACAACTTTATAACTCAGGGTGATGTGCGCAGTGCAGCTCTCTACTTGTTTCAAACTGCATCTGTTATTGGGCGAGGTAGCTGCTTAATACCACGTGGGCCTTGTGCTGTTCCACGATGGCACAAAAAATATTGAACCAGATTCCCAAATGTCACATTTACATTTTTAATTGGTAGTTTCTGTCATTCAATCCATTTATTTCCAGGAAAAGGCGGCCCTGATTTATTCTCCCCAGAGCTGATCAAGCAAACTGCAACAAGTCAGTATCCCCCTGGCCCCCGTTCTCCTTCCCTGCCACTACTTCCAGAACTACCCCCCGCCCGCAACCCTCTCTACCGGGAGGAAGATGACGAAGATGTACCTGAACCCATCCCTTCACCACCTGTTCCGCCTAACTGGTCGGTCCTCACTAGGGTGTTGAAGACTGAAGCCCAAGATGAGGTAAGATGTAGTCAAGTAGTGACTTTTTAGGACACTATATTTTAGGAGCGCTTTGCATAGTAATTCAACGTACCACTTTTTCTGTTACAAAATCAAAGGAGGTTAAAATTTGAACCATGAGCAGATCTTCGCATGCTTGTTTGGGTTATAAATAAAAATAACAGGCTTTTCTCGTTCAGTGTGATGCTTAACATCTGCTGACCGCCATGTCAGTCTCGTTTTTTCATGACATAGAAAAACAAAGTGCTTAAATAATCTGATAAGATTTTGAAGACAATATAGTACGTAATATTTAGAAGTCAAGCTTGCCGGCTGATGTAGAAAATATCACCACATTGTGAGGGACTACCAGATAAAACGAGGGCTCAGAGCCACCAGTTAAACAAGCAGATTTTAGCACAAAGTCGATACATGAGAATTTAATTGGAGTGCATTTTGTGTATCCGAGTATATATTCACTTCTTAACATAAAAATTAACCACGTCACATTTTACAAATTTGTATAGTACAATACTTTCATCCAGTGCGGGAAGACCAACCCGTGTCGCCAGCTTTAAGCACCGGGTGCCTTGCATTCAAACTGCATTCAAACCGAATCAAAGCGCCGATATGACGTCATCGACGTCAGGTGCAGAGCTACGTATACGATTTTATAAAAGAGAAACGACAGGTACTGTCGGAGTCGGAGCGCGCGTACCGGCTGACCCTTGAGGAGCGGCTGCGGTGGCGCGAGGTGCTGACGCACGAGAGCGCGGTGCGCCGCGAGCTGGCGCGCTGCGCCACGCGGGAGGAGTTCTCGCGCGTGGCGCACGACCACCGCTACGCGCCGCTCTACGCGCCGCACAAGTGGGAGGTCATCATCAGGATCCTGGCGCCGCCCTTAGACAAACCCAAGGTACGTTTACTCATGGATACTAAAAGATACGCCAAAAGTTGAGTACAGAAACAAACTATTTTATTAATTTTTTAAGATACCTTCAATCTACCCACATAACTAAAAGTAAATCACTTGATACAAATCATGGAATAGTTATACAAACAAACATAACAGCTACTATACAGGGTTATTGGTAAAATTCTAACAACTTCAGGGTTGACTGTCAACAATAGGGTTGAGTTCTACTAGTCCTAACGAAAATTTCGAGGTTTTTTTGTTATGTGTATTCAACGGAATAAACCCGAGGACTACCTGATGTTAAAAGTCTCCTGAGCCTGTAATGTATTATTTCTTATTACTTTGATCGATGTAAATAATCAAAACTCTATTCAAAGGGAGCGCGGTGCGGTCTAGTGCGGCCGCTGCGGGCGCTCTTGGCTCTGAGTGGGCATTACACACATAAAAATAAACAAAAAAAATATGAAAAAAAAAACATTAAATTTTTTGTTTCAAAATTATAAAACATTAATCTCAACATGTTTTTTAGGACTAGCAGAATGTCAACCCTAAGAGGTTGATGGCCATTTACCAATAACTCTGAATATTACGATCTTTTTACTTTTTATTTACTTTTTTGCTTTTTAGAGACAAGATCGCCCATTGTAATACAATTTTGTAAGGGTTTTATTGTTTATTATTTAAAACCAAATTTAAGTTTGATTTGCACAACGTGTGCTATTTGATCCAAATTGAAAGATAGGATAGCTTACATCTCAGTTTATAGTGGTAATTATCCGTTCGAAGCCGGGGCGGGCCGCTAGTATGTTACTATATCTGGTGGTAAGTCAATCATAAGCCTTTATAAAGCCTACAAAATCCGTGTTATATTCCAGAACCGTTACCGCAAGAAGTCCGAGTGGGACTCCCGGTCCCGGCGCAGCTCACTGCCCACTCTCTACGAGTACGACTCGGACGCGACGTCACTGCGCGAGCCGCAGCGGTCGCGCCGCTCCTCCTACCGCAGCGACCACGTCGACATGAGGTCACTCACTTTACCTACCTATAGCACAACAACTCACTAACTATATACATTTCTTTATCTTATTGTGACAGAACAAGCTCGAGGCCCATCTGACTAACCTCTGCCTATAATAGATGCATTTCGTCACAAGTCACGAATTGTACTGCGCCTTGAGACATAGTTGTTAAGTCTCATGTGCCTGTAATTTCAGCGGTTCTCAAGGACTGCTGCCGGAACACACCGTTAGGTGCTTGGCGACAGATACTTGAGGGTACACATATACAATATGTCATTTCCTTCGTCCAAAGCAACACATGCACTTTTGAAAAAGTGATGCTTCAGTGGCTTTGACTATGGACTGCCGCGCAGCAGGTCCATGGTTCGAATCCTGCCGCGGGTTTGAGCTTCACTGCATGGTGGAAGGATATTTTGCAAATGTCCGCCTGACTAGCGACCACCCTCAATTGGAAAATTTGTCGCCAAGCACTTGTTGCAAGCACAAGCTAATGTGTAGGAACATCGTATTATAATCATTATTAAATAAACTATGGGTTGCCATAATCCCTGGCCATGTAACCATTCCGTAACCACCGCTAACTGCCATGATTGGCAGTGAGCAGTGCTGGGAAGCAATGACCTCCTTATAGATTATATCAAAAAAAAAGGAGGCCGCGGAGAGGGTCAGGAAGGATAGTGAACTTGCTGACCAGATCCGAACGAGGAGACCAGGGCGTAGATGGCGCTGCTATGCACCCCTTTAGAGGAACTGCCCACCTAGTGGGTTGGGTCTTACCACTAATGAAGGGCAAGGATGAAGAATGCCCTCCAGAGAGGGGTGCCAAAGCCAGGAGGCTCCAGGGAGCCTAGCATCGGGGTGATTGAGGAAGAATGCGCAAGCGACCACGCTTCACACCACCATAAGACGTCGAGGCCCACCGCTGGGTTTTTAGTTTACCGGGCAGTCTGCCCGGGGAGTCCCACATAACCATGTGGCTTCCCCCCGGAACTGCGTGGTAGGCGTAAGGCGTTTTCCCAGCGAAAAAAAAAGAAAAAGTCGAAACAGTCCAAGCAATTTTGTCGTTTAAGTAATCACAATGTGTGTAGTAAGATTGCTTATTCAAAATGTTATTCACGTCCACAGATCTATGTCAGAGATGATGGTAGACTATGCACGGGAGCAAGCGGACACCCACTCGGAAGTGTCAGCAGGAACACAGCTGGGCAGGTACTACGATGACGACAGCGACAGTGAACATCCCTTCCACCAGAACCAGTAAGTGAACTGAACATGCTTTTAACATTAAGTCATCAGTTTTGTCAAATCCTACTTTCCCGTGTTCGCAATATTTGCCATTGATAGTAAAGTCAATACAGCTGGAAATAAAGTCAATGAAGATTTGAATAAACTCATTGAATATTTGAATAAACTCATTGAATATTTGAATAAACTCATTGAAGATTTGAATAAACTCATTGAAGATTTGAATAAACTCATTGAAGATTTGAATAAACTCATTGAAGATTTGAATAAACTCATTGAAGATTGAATAAACTCATTGAAGATTTAAATAAACTTAAAATAGAGTCATTGAAATAGATAATAGTCATTGAAATTGTGAATAAAGTAGATAATTTTTTTGCAATTCAACTCGGCAATGCTGCCAGCATACTGGGCGCGCTTCCAACTGGTGGGCTGAAACATTTGGACTGCCTGATATAACTTATTTATTTATTATTGAAACATTCATTTGGGTGGGCATAACAGTCTCCCAAGTCACACACCCAAGGTTCAAAATACACAAGAACAATACTTTTATATAAAAAAATATAAGATATTACATATTAAGTTATTCATGATATAAGTACAGGTACAAGGAAGAAAAACAAATGCTTAATTTTTATCGTGCTAGTTCCGGAAATTTTGTGATTAAATCCATTCCCGCATTACGAAATTCGTTTTGCGTACAGTTGAACAAATCCAGATCTTGGTTCCGGTAAATAAGTTCGTTAATAAGGCGTACCGCTCGTACTAAAGGTGCATGTCTTCCTAGCTGGGTAAAACGTAACGGCTCAACTAACAACCTATAGTATAGTTTGTCTAAATGCTTTTATTGTGGTAGCTGTAGAGTTGTATATAGTTCGTAGTATTTTGTTAACCGCTGGTAAAAAAAAACTTGTAAGTAATGTCTGAAATTCTAAATACAGTCATTGAAATTATGACTAAATTAATAAATAGATCAGGGATGCAAGATCATTCGCCTCATGTTAGGTGCCTATGTTCAAAATAAAAGATTTGTTGATGATTTTGCTAGCTTGTCAGCTCATTGTTACTGATCGAAGAAGAAGACTTGTATCACAGAATGCAATTTTGAAAAGTCATACTGTTCGTACCATGACTAAATTAACCAGAAGAATTTTAATGCCATACAATATTACAATATATTTCCTCTCGATATTACGCATTTAAATGGTTGACAATAAAAAAAATATTTTACACCGCGCACCGTCCCCTATGACGGTTTAAGAAATACGATTGGAGTACGAAATTTCGGCGACACAGCCGTACCCCCGGTAGCTTAATAGATAAAGCATCCGGCGCGAAATCGGAAGGACGCGGGTTCAATTCCCGCCCGGGGCAAAACATTTTGTATTCCAATAATTGTATTTTATAATATTTTATAACTTATTGGAGCACAAAATATTATGGCAAGGGTGGGAATTGAACTCGCGTCCTCAGATTTCGCGCCAGATGGCTAAACCACTCGGCCTCCTAGGCACGCTATATCTAAGCGAAATTACATGCTCAATTAAGTTATTTTATAGTAATTTTGTAGTAATTAGTATTACTTTAACCGTCATAGGGGACTGTGCGCGGCCATCAACCAGATCACTAGACTTCATCTGATTGAAAGAAGTGCGTTTTCAAACACTTACAAAAACAAAGCGAAAATCATATTGTACAAATTATTGGATTTTGTGCTCCAATAATTTGTAAAATATGATTTCCGCTCAGCACGCGATTAGGTATATATATACCTAACCTAAGTCTAACAAAACATATTTATTTATTTATAAATTTGTGTAGTTCTGTTTTGTGTCCTGGTCTTATGAAAGAAAAACAAATTGCTAGCTCAAAATGAGCAAACTGTTGTTCGAATTGTATATGTGATTAAGTTCGATATAATAATAACTACAAATATTACAAAATTACAAATTTACGTCAGGAATAATTTAAGTCATGTGCGGGATAAACTATAAAAAAAATCCCCTCGTAAATTTGTGATGTAATCCGTAGTACATGGGTCAAACATAAAAATAGTAAAACTACAAATATTTTAAAATACATGTTATTGATAAAATTACTATTCCACAAAAAAATACTGAATATAGTAATTATCAGTCCAAATATGAAATCAATGTATTCTGCTCGGTGACATGCTTGTTCGGAACGAAATTGTAGATATATTTGCCGATAGACCTGGTACATTTTCTAGACATGCTTATATATATTTGAATTTTTATCTTAATTTACTTTGACTTGACTGTGTTGTATATTTTGGTTTTTATTTCAATAGATATATATATTTTTTTAATTTACAATTATTCTACATAAAATGTCACTTTCTTTTTACGATAGCTTGACATTTATAATTTTATTGTATGATTATTTTAATTATTTATATTATGTCTATTTTAATGGTATGATTCATAAATATATTGTATAAATTAATTAGTTAGTAATTAATATGGCATGCTGTAATTTTAAGTTTATAATGAATATATAATGACATGTTGGCGTTTTGGAACATTTCTGTAAGCCACAATGTTTGATAAATAAATAAAATAAAATAAATGGATGGTATTAGGTATTTTTAATCGATTTTTTTCATATATTCCAGGCCGTGGTCTCGTCACTCTCTGCATCGGTCCGTGAGCCAGCCGTCCCTGGCTCGCTCCGCCACTGAGGTAGTAGAACAATGGACCGCGCCCGAAGGTGACGTCACGCCCACGCCTGGACGACGCCTTAGAGGTTACTACCTATTTATTTAGTGAGATTCATTCATTCCTTTCGCATGAATGGATAATTGAACCTTAGATGATGTTTGCCCAATGGGAGGACACCTCCACAGCCCTGTAAGATGGATATCGGTCATCTTGTGTGCAGGTGGTCGGGCACTGGGGACATGACCGTAAGTGTGCCATATTTTGCTCAGGGTCACCACACTCACATTCCGCATCTACCTGTCCTTAACTCCTTATTTGGTCAGGTTACTTTTACAACAAAAATTTAGTTGAATACCGAGTATAAATTAATTAAAATAGTAAAAACCCGACTGCATATTTTATTTCCGTTAAACGTTTTATCGTTCCATTGAAAAATTGCATATTATAATTATTTATGGAATTGTGTTTTAAAGCTCTTCATTTTGATACCCCACTTTTTTTATTTATAAGGTCACTATTAATTCATCAACAATACTGCGGGGGATGGTGTAGAATCGATAACTGAATGTGATCCACTCATAATTAATTTTCACATTAACAAAATTAATATTAACTATTGCCTAAGCTGTGGCGCGTTGACTTTGAGAATGATAGCGACGACAACACTCGCGGCCGCCGTGGACAAGACTCACACATACACACGCGTTCTAGGTATTCTAACGCATTGCGAGGGCAATGAACTCGGTAGGTATACCTACAGAGTTAATTATGAGTGGATCACATTCAGTTATCGATTCTACACCATCCCCCGCAGTATTGTTGATGAATTAATAGTCGCCTTATATATGGCGTCTTAAATCCGCAGGTTTGATTTTTTTATTTATTTATTATTTATGTACCTAGTGTCACTTGCACGGTCAAGACGAATCTAACGATATCTCTTGTATAGAAATCGGCTAGACCGTTTGGAAGTTATGGTGGAATAAAGAAACTCACAAACATACATACATACATGAACCCTGAAAACATAACTCGCCTTTTTTTGGACAGTCGTGTAAAAACGACGCACGATCAGTACCAGCTATCTCACAAGTAGCAGCTGTTCGAGATATCTACAAATTCTAGGTTATGGTGGAAAGTCACGTTTTTGGCGGAAATTTCAAAATTTAAACATTTTTTATTTTTAAATCGTTAACGGGTCAATTCACGCACGAATTAACATAAAAATAAAAATATTATAATAATCAGTTGTATTGACGAGTAGACTGTCTACTCGTGACCACGGTCAATGCAACTTGATCGAAATGTCGAGCTTAGTCAAAATACTTTTTTAAAATGTGGTAACGACTTAGAAATATGAAATTAGTTCACGAAAGTTTACACACAATTTTATCGCTCTTTTAGCTAGATTTTGTAACCATTTATATGTATTCGTGAGTTAAAATATTTCTTGCATTATCTTGAATTGAACTAGTTGAACAACAATGCAAATGATTCCATAAATTAGCCCTTATACCATAAAATATATTATTACTCGTAACGAATGTCATCAATTCAATAAGTATAAATATGAAGTGAGTCTCAATAAACAAATTCTGTGCATGTTTTTTTGGAAAGAGTACACTTTACAGGAATTAAATATATAATTCCTATTCTAAAGGATGTGAAAAATTTTGTGCCTGAACCGAAAACAGGATTCTATACATTTCTCTAGAAAAAAACTCGCAAAGATATTTAGATTTATTATATAGCAATCATGTTTTTTTAAGCTCACTTTTATATCAATTTATTTTAAAATATTCCTTCACTCTATTTTGGTATTGCGTTGTTCTGTTTCGCTCACTCGCATGCGAATCCAGGTCTCTCCGTCTTACTCCCTCAGTATAACATTATTCAAAGACTACTTCTTCTTAACAAATATATAATTGTTATTTAATGTGAAACATATTTTCTGTATCGTGCGTATTATCCACGTAAGTAAAATAGTTAGATGAGCTATCATCAAAATAATAAAAAAACATTAAATTTTGAACTTCCCGCCACAGATGTCAGCGTCCTCCTTAATCCTGCTTGTTTTCTATTCTCGACCACATCATCACTTACCAACAGGTGAGATGTTAGTCAAAGGCTTACCTAACAGTTATTTTAAAAAACTATCTACGTGTGGTGAAATCTACTGGGAAAACTTGAGCGGTTCATTTGACTCATATTAGAATAACATTTTTGGAAGGCCAAAATTATACCTTCATTATCATGGAAACTTTTTACTTGTCTTACTCAGAGAAACTCATTTATCATGCACTCTTTTCATGTTTTTCAGGTCCACAAGGCTTGACTACTTTCACGTCATCTGAAGTAAGAACATTCCAAGCGTCCTCCAGAGAATGGAGAGAATAGACAACAAGATCAGAAGGACTCTGTAATTTGCAACTTAACATGATATCACGAATCTTGATAGTGGCCCAAATGACGTAAATATAAATCATTCTAAGATCTTTGATTCAGATATAGTGACTTTAGAGGGCGTTGTCTTATAATAAAACTTGAAAAGTTTCCATATTTCATCACAAGATGGCGTAAGTTCGGTTGTTTTACTTACATCGTATTACAGGAATGAATATAGAATGCTCAAATGATAACATAGTGATATTTTTCACTGCCTTATTCGTACATTCCGTTTTTTTATGTGTTTAACAAGTCCGTCCTTTTGTGACTAATCAATTACCTGATTAAAGTGACATACTAATAAATAATTAAATTTAGATGTATCGTTTTGAATTATTAAATAATAAAAAAGGATATATGGTGTAGTTTGACGTAACAGGTAGGTAAATATGCATTGAGATATATATACCATTTTATGTAAAGATTCTTATTATTTCTTAAAACAATAACAGTAAGTACTTAAGTAGTAAAATAATATTTTCATATTCTTTATTTACTAACATCGTGCCAAACTTATATCATGTTTTTTACCAGTGATATGTGTTATGGGCCTGTTTCAAAGTAAATTTAAAGCATTTGTTACCGATATCAAAAAGAGAGAGTGTAGGCACGTTGGAACAGGACCCAAATTTTGCTTGTTAATTCTTATATTTTCCGCCAGCTATATTTTAGCTTGTAAATATTAAGTCAGAAGGAAGATTTATGTGACTTCGAGGTAGAGTATTAAGGCCTAGCGGTAAAGGCAAGCCTTGCTAACGCTTGCCTTGACTGCTATGCCAGAGACGGGCAAAGGGAGAGGGATAGTACAAGATGAGCTCAACGAAAAGGTTGTAATTTTTAGGTCTTTTCTAACTGGAAATGAACATTCAAAAAGTCAATTTTATACCGAAATCACCTTACATATAACTTCAATATTGTACGATAGTTATCACATTTTTAAATTTTTGCATTTAAAATGCTTTTCAAATGTAATATAGGAAATGTTCACGCTTTATTTCTGGTTAGAAAATCAATATTTTGGTGCTAAGCAAAAATATAAACTAATATTTTTCATCGTGAATTATTAATGAATTACAATGTAGATTTCTATTTACAGATTGGTTTATAAGTGTACCTATTTTGATAACTTTTAGTCAAATATACGTACTTTAACAATTTTTGTGTTTTTTTTCGGATTTATAGTATTACAATTTGCATGACACTACCATAAGTATAGTAGATATATATCTACCATCCCAATTTAAAATAAAAGTCAAAACAATATATTCAATATTGGAGTCTAAGTTATGACGCTCTTATTAAGGTCAATTGCAAAATTTTACTTTAAAAAGATTCTACTACCGCGTAAAGAGCCTCTGTGCGAAAAACGGGCAAGCAATTCAGGGCAATAATTTTTAGATGTCTCCAAAATATTGACTCATGTGAATCTGTAACATAATATTGCAATATATATAAGATATCGTATATAATAATTATAAGATTACAATATATATTGATATTACACAGGTGACCGAAGGTGGCTTGTTAGAGAAGGCATGTACCAAGCATTTTTGTCTATACTTATTCATATTCGTCTAAAAATATAATAAATACTGTTTGAAAGGCCATACAAATTGAGACTGGTAAAAATAAACCTAGCCATTCTAAATATGACTTAACTATTGACAAAAATTCAATCTTTGATCCAATACAAGTGGCCAATATATTTGAAAAAGTTTTTTCTAACTTACCCCTCAAAGTCACTAAGTCATTGGATACTTGTCCCCATGTAGTAGAAACGACAACCTTCGAAATTGTAAAGACATTCAAAAGTATAAACATAAAGAGTACCAAATACTAGTCTGGTACGTCATTTAAAGTGGCAGATAATTTTATTTAGTATTTGCATTGTTGCACCATATTGAGTAACAATATTCAACCTTTGTGTCAGTAGAGGAACTTTCCCCGAATTAATGAAACAAAGTAAAATCATTCCAATTTGAAGTCGGGAGCTACTTCTGACCCTTGCAAATATGTACCTATTTCCATCTTACTCGTTTTGAGTAAAGTTTTCGAAAAATTATGCTTAAACAACTTCTATCGCATTTTAATAAGTGTAATATATTGAATAAGAATCAGTTTGGTTTCACAAAGAGCAGATCCACAAAAGTTATTTTTTTTAATAAATATTTTTCACAGCAAACTCTGGGTCCGTACTCTTTATTGATCTATCTTTTTATTATAATCAGTTTATAACAATTTAATCCACAAAAGATTTATGTGTTCAATCGATGGTATATATACTTGAAGCCTGGGAGATATGAAAAGATGCTATAGGCGTATTTTGTGCTCTTTCCAAGATATTCGGGTATGTAGAGTACTGCAGTCTGATTCGTAAACTTTTAAGTATGATATTGATGAAAAAGTTCTGAATCTTATAGTCATATCTATCAGACAGGCTGCAGAAGGTTGAAATAAATTGCAATACCTCTTCCGGGTCTTTGGTAAATATGAAAGTACCGCAAGGATCAATTTTAGGACCTTTTCTGTTTCTAGCGTATATTAATGATCTGCTTTTTATGGTGAAAGATGTCTCTGATATTTAAGGTAGATAGGAAAGAAAGTGAACCATTCATGTAAATATTGTGTTATTTATGATCTCTTAATGGTTCGCCGCTAATAATCTACTCCATAATTATAAAAAGAGAAAATACTTCAAGTTTTTTTGTCAAATGTTAGTTATGTTAAAACCTTAAGCTTGGCCCAGATAAATTCTCTATTGACTATGCAAGTCTTTCTGGGAGTCAAAATGGATTAAATTTTACAGTGGGATCCACATATGCGTGATCTATCCGGAAGACTTCGTTCTGCTGCATATGCAGTTCATAAGATAAGACAGTTAACAGACGTAGCTACTTCTCAGCTAATTTATTTCGCGTCCTTCCACAATATTATGTCGTATGGTGTATTGCTGTGGAAGCTGCTGCTGAGATAGAGACATTCTTTATATTACAAAAGCGTGCAATTCGGGTAATATATGAAATGGATCCTAGGGAACCTCTAAGGGATCCTTTGAAAGAAATTGATATTTTAATTTAACTTATTTAATTAATATTAACTTTACCGAGTACATTTGAAAATATTATGTATGTTCGTTAAAAATTAAGTAAAGTTAAATTAAACACTCACAAAGTGACAATGAATACAACAGTGGGAATAATTATAAATAGAAAATTGTAATTGTCATTTTTTGCGGTTTTATAATAAAGATCCTAAACATTACTTTTTCGTGCTTCGGAGGGCACGTTAAGCCGTCGGTCCCGGTTGTTGTCTTAGGATGGCAGTCGTTACAGCATGGTGGTAGGGCACTTTGCGAATGCCCGCCTGGCTAGCTACCACCCTCAAGTTGAAAATCTGTCACCAAGCACCTAACGGTGTGTTCCGGCAGCTGTCCTTTAGAGCCAGTAATTCTAGGTTAGCCTGAACAACATCTTCGACCACATCATCACTTACCATCAGGTGAGATAGTTGTCAAAGGCTAACCTATCAAGCATAAAAAAAAGAAAAAAAATTACAATGCGCACAGAAGGAAAATTCAAATAGCACGTGAAAATAATTTTAATTAAGAAATTCTATTACACATTTACGTAATTTCAACAAATATTGTAATAATTTTAAAACATATTGTTAAGAAATGTTAAAAAAAAATGGCTTTTTGCTGAAAATTACAGTAGAAACAGTGTAGAATATTTCAATGTTAAAATTTGTAATTGATCTTTATACGAATGTAGATGCCTAAATTGAACAAAGGATTTTGATATTGACTTTGGTCGTATAATGATTAAACGTAGATATATATGTCTTTTAAGAGGTATATACTGAAATAATACTCTTGAATAGTATGGACCTTTGTTTTTAATGAATTAAATGATAAGTATAACAATCATAAGATATATAGAACTTTATAAAAAGAATAAGTTATATATTTTTCCTTCCAAATCCTCAGAATACGATATAATTTAAAGACAAATTCTTAAAATAAAGAAGCTTTGCATTTCGTACACATCATTCGTACTTTGACGCATTTCTTTACTATTTTTGATAAAATTGTGCTATCAATAAGTAAAGCGCAATTTTTTTTAGAAAACGTGGACGTAAGATCTAATTTTTTTATGAGAAAACTTTTATATATTACAACAAGTACAACTAGTAAAACAACTATGTACAGATTATGTGAAATAGATAACAGATTTTAAATACAAGATGGCTAAAACTCGAGACACATATAACATTACAGACTACAAGCTCAGTAAAACAATAGCTAATCTCATTACTGTACAAATATTTTGAGAAACTTTAGACCGTTCTTTGATTATTTACAATAAGGCCTAATATTATAAGGCCCGAGATGAAGTTATGTCCAAAACTGCATCTATACCATTCACGTTGCTATATCTACTTACGATATGAAATAAGTCGACAGGTCCCTCACGAGTTTGGCATTTACATCATCAGCATATTTGGCATCCGTTCCAAAATTCCTATTACCGACACCTAATTCGTTTTATATCAAAATGGCCTTCTTCAGAAAAAGTTTTAAGTCATGGTCCATACACCTTCTAAGTCTGACCGTCTAAAGTATGTAAATTGTCTAAACTATCTAGATAAACTTGAACACTTTTATATGATCTGTCCTGTATGTATTTATATAAGTAACTGTGTCCAGTTCACATCGGAGATTCACATCCTTATATCTGACTGATGGAGCCCAGAGACTGACGTCTTCGAGTCACTTGTTTCCAGAAACGTTTGTCGAGTTGCTTCTCCTGTAAAAATATTACAGAAATTATGCTTTCCACAGTATGTCACTATTTTTTAGTGCTCTAAAGGTGCTTCTACTATTTTGTAAAAGCATCTAGGACTAAAGTTTAACTTCAGTGATAAGTGATGTGCTAACATTCATTTACTCATAGTAACTATAACTGTAAATGTTATCTATAATGCGAAAACCGACTACAAAAAAAGAAATTAGGTATATATTGATAAAAACAGATTATGAAAAGGGACTTGAAATAATTGCTAAGCTGCAGGATGAAGAATGAAAAGCGCAGTGATATTTTAGTAAAAATATATTTTCAAGAATTCTCGTTCCAATAAATATGGACAGATTAGTTAATTACCTAATCAATAAATTGAGAAACAATTTTATAATAATAAGCTGGATTTACACGTAACATATTTTTTTCGAAATTTAGAATTGACATGATCTTAGTGCCGAGATAAATTTAGAATTTTGTAAAGATTATGATAACAAATTAAAGGCTAAGCGAAGAAATTTTTAACAGGAAATACATTTCAATTTCTAGAATTTAATGTTATTTATCTAATTAACAAAGTAATTTTTAAAAAGGCAATTTTATTGGCCATTACATACATCTATGAATTTGACAAACGATCTCACTACATTTTTTCGATTTCTTGAATTCATACAAACACTTCTCACGCGCTAGATTTAAATGACATAAATCTTAATAGTTTCGTTCTTTGCATCATTTAAATTTTATAAATTACTTTAAAACGTCAGTGTTTTGTTTACACCTACGTTTAAATGCTGCTATTGAAATTAAAAGGTTATATATACATCTAACGGCTGTTTAAATACTACTTAAGTTTACTAGAAAATTTAGAAACATTTCAGTTACATTATTGTTTATGTCATAATATAAGTAAAAGTCGCTTAATGATGAGGAAAGTTTTTTCATTACAAATTGTAAGTATCAATAACCAGCATCACAATGTTCATTAAAGTAAATTTGTTAAAAAAGACCTTCCCGCATATAGGTCTACTACCCCCTTACTAATAATCTAAAAATAACTAAACCAAATATTGTAGTACCACACAAGGGATAATATTACACAAGGCTTATTAGTAATAGTGTAAGAGTCTATTGACGGTCTAAACCTTTAAAAAAAATATCAATGTGGTGGCTGATTACTATGCCTTTATTTTGATAAAAGCAAATACGCCTTGAATCATGAATCCCCGACTACAAACAAAATACGGCAACCATGGTGTATGAAATTTAGGACGGCGGCGCTCCCGGGTCTTGTCCCTCACACCCCACCCCGTTGCCCTGCCTAGACGCCTTCGTTTAACGTCTGTTTGGATATTTAGGCTGTGTATCCTTATTGCGGTTGTAAGACTGAAGTTTTAATAATTTTAATAAAACGATTAAATTGGCAATGAATGTAGAGGGCAAAAAAATTAATAGTGGTTTTCAAAAAAATACGGTTCTCAATTCTAGAAATTTTATGGAAAACTAAACATTTTCCTATAATTATTTGTATTTGGTTTTTAATTATTTATTTTTCTTAAGGTGCAAGGAAATTTATCTTATTACTTAACATTGATACATAGGTCTCCTATTTTATTGTGTAAACTGTAGAGAGGCTCAATTCACCTTGGTTTCCCCTTTATTCTGATTACTGAGAAAAATTACCCTATCCAACCACCAAATAGTAACCAGTATATTCAAGTAAAATAAGTATTGTTATTAAGAAAGTATGTACGATTACTAAGCGGAATTTCAGGAAAATAAAACAAACTTGTATACACAATCGAGCAGCATTTTAGATGCGCACTTGGCCAGCTACTCGCCTCAACAAGAAAATCTATAGCCAAGCTCCTACAGTGCGCAGCAGTCATTAAAAACTCGTTCCTATTTCTAGCCTGCTTATCTTTTTCGACCGCATCATCACGCATCAAACAGCTGAAATAGTGGTTAAAGACCAATAATAAAAAAAATGGTTAGATAAACTCATTGCTCATACTGAATTGCCCTTAGGACCATTTCACCACCAAATTTCGCCATCAGCGTTCAAATGGGACAAAAAACGTCTTATTTTACAACCAGTGATCCCTTTCGACCATACACATCTCAATTCACCACCAGCGTCAATGTGGACCAAATACTTCTCAATATCACCTACAGTGGTAAATTAACACTGCACAACCGCTCATAATTACTACTTAGGTAAGTGATTTGTGTGGGATCTCATGCGCACCAATTTTGGGACGTCTTTCTACTTTTCTACTCAGACTAAGGACGAATTTAGTATATATTAAGTTCCCATAACATTTCTACTTGAATTAAATAGACCTCAACGTATACATATTTTTTATGCGATCCATCACCATCAGGTGAGATAGTGGTCAAAGGCTAACGTATCATAAAAAAATAATAATCAAGTCCTGATGCCGAGAAAATACTTGTACATATTAAACTATTCCAATCACAATAGTATAAATGAAAAAACTTTCCCCGGTTAAATCCAGCTGGTGGTTTGGCGGTTGGCACAGAAGCGAGGCGTGTGCGCATCACACAGAGCCATTGACAAAGCATATCTTGTAATAGCCGTTGTTGCTCACTGTGGTGCGGCGAGGAGAGAACGGACGGGAGCTGATGATGAACGGCTCCCGGCGGGGGCTATCGGAAGAAGCGCGACGTCGAAGGAAACCCATTCTGGAAGAAAGAGTTATTTCTTATGAAAGGCTCCACCAAAGTTGTTATTTGGCGGGAGAACTTTTAATGAATCAAAAATTTACGAGAGGAAAAATTTAAGTCATGTGCGGGATTCGAACCCGTGTCCATTCACCCCTTTAGCCGGGGTATACTCTAATCCAATTGAGCTAACATGACAATGAGTTATAACTCAATTTTTTCCTATTGTTCTTTAACAATCGTATTGGGATGGAGCGACATGTATAGTTCAACTTAAGTTGTACTACAAACGAACCTAATTTTGCAGTTAGGTTTTAACTTGTTAATGATGAGGCAACCCTATAATTTCAATATTTTTATGTTTGCAATAACGCATGCTTTGCGGATTACATTACAGAACTAAAAATTTACGAGAGGAAAATTTTAAGTCATGTGCGGGATTGGAACCCGCGTCCATCCACCCCTTTAGCCGAGGTATGCTCTAATCCAATTGAGCTAATTGAGCGTTTTAGACAAAACGAATGGTATACCAACCAATATCTATTACTAAATCTATAGATATATGGTAAGTCAACCTCGATACGTCATGAGTTTGAGAAACCTTAAATTGCTTCACTAGATGTCAGAATTCTTCGTAAAGATGACTTCTTGAATGCGCGTGGTGGTAGGACAATTTGCGAATGCTTGCTTGCCTAGGTACCGCTCTTAAGTAGTAAATCTGTCAGCAAGCGTCTGATGTCTGTACATGTCTGTACATCAGACGCTTGCTGACTGATCGGGATTCAATGTAAGTTCTCAAAGCTGTCTTTGAGAACTTACATTGAATCCCGAGGGGATTCGAACTCTCGTAAATCGAAGCATGTCCCCTCGCTTTAACCGGGACATGCTCTGCCAATTCCGACATCTGCATCGTTGTGAGTGAGTCATAGCTCAAATTTATCCTTTCTTTCCTATTGTTTTACCATCTTAAGGGGGCGGGGACAGTTTAAATTTGTAAGCATGTTGACCAACCTCGATCACATCATCACTTACTAACAGCTGCGACTGTGGCTGAATGCTTGCAATGCTTTGCAAATAAAATAAGTGTTAATTATCACTCTGGCCATATATTTTAATAATATTTGGAAAGTTTAATATGGGATATTAAATGAAAGACAAAGACATATATAACATATAACGCTAAAGACAACAGTGACAGAGTAGAACTTGAATAGACTTACATCTTCCCGTTCTGGCATAGAGAGCGCGTCCGCGAACGCATCGTCTGAGCTTCCACTCGTGCCAGTTGCTCCATCTCCGTAAGTTTCTCGTTTTCTGGAACTGGATAAAACGGTTTTTAAGGAGCTGAGACAAGATAGAGATAGTGCATCCTCTTCCGTGTGCAGACTAAATGCAAGAGAAACAGAGTTGGAGATAGCACACAGTCTTGCGGAACACCAGCATTGATAGATTTTAAGTCGGAGCATGCACCGTCGACAAATACCTTGACGCTTCGATCTGGCAAAAACTAAGAGTAACTAAAATAAAACTGGAGATATGGAACCTGAAACTGTAACAGGTGCTTCGAAAGAAGCGTTTTTATGCCAAATACTATCCGCAGTGCAAACTATCCACGCCACAAACAACGCTTCACCCTTAGAAACAAAACCTCTACCGATCGATGTGTAAGGTATACTAAAACATCAACAGCTGCGCGACCGCGAAGAAAACCATACTGGCGATCGATAGTCAGCTGGTGCTCCTCTAGATACTGCAAGAGCTGGTGGTTAAAAATGGATTCCATTAGATCAGTGAATGAAGACGTTATGGCTATAGATCTGTTGTTGGACGGATCAAAGCGGTCACCTTTTTTGGGGATCGGGTGCACCAAAGTTATCTTCCATATGTTTGGGACAACGTCTGGTGATATATAAGTCCCATCCTTTATAGCTGTTATGGTGTCGATCCTATAAGTTATTTTTGATATAAAGACCCACCCACGGTAAAAATAAATGTTTCCATTTATAACCTGGGTAGGTGAAAAAGAAAGTATGGCGTGGCTCAAGTAGGACCCATTGGAGCGTTTTTGAATATTGTTAGTTCTTACGAAATTATGCTTATGATTAACGACGTTCTCAGCAAAACTACTGTATCTTTGAGGCTGCGATATTGTAAGCCCGAGGCTTGGGCAACGGGACTAGAGTGTAGACTTACGTTTCCAAGCATATACAGAACTGCGCGAAGTAGTATGCGGGACGGTGCGGCGCGGGTGCGCGCGGCACATCGTCACTGCGTCCGCGCTCGAGACGCGCCGGAGTAGCGACCGCTGGCACGCTGCGCGAAACGACCAGGGGTCGGACCCGCCAACCTGCAAACATCACATTACAATCGATAATTCCCGAAGACATTAAATATTTCACGTTCAAAAGATACAAAGGTATATTTAATACATATTTATATTACTTAAATACTTATATTAAACTCTAATTATGTCTTTGTAAATAATTGATTTATACATAGTAATTAAACAACTTTAAACGGTTTAAATCGCGTATATTTTTCATTATTTTATCCCGACGTTTCAAACACTTTGCAGTGATCGTGGTCACGGGGTGACCACGATCACTGCAAAGTGTTATGTTTACACTTAATACAGTTAAATACAATTTGCAGTTTTCGCTTTTGCACTTGTCCTAAGAACAAAGATTCTAAAAGCTGCATTGACATAATTTAATGTGTAGAAGGGATTTTTTTCAAAAAAGTTCTTTGACCAAACTATATTTTAAGGTGGTCATGCTTTTTGGTAATTTATTATACATCAGTATTTTCGAATAACGATATTGTTTCTGTACTTTAGCTTATCTGATTTTTGGTACAACCCGAATTTCATTATTTTTTATATTCCGATTTTCATTATTACGCAGATTGTAAGGTAAAACTTTTCCTGCTTTTCTGGAATGTCTCTATCCTCATGAATTTCTAATAAACAATTATAGATGTATTGAGTAACAAATGCCATAATTTTGTCTTTCTTAAAGTGCTCCCTTGTGGGGCTATAAAGAAGGCTTAAAAATTGAAACAAGGAATTAAGATGATAATATTTTCGCGACTATCACACATATAATGAAATAACTAAATCGGTTACCCCGTGACCACAAACATTGCAATATCTTTGCAACGTTTGGATGATGTAAAGTTAAATTTAACCGATTTTAAATCACTTAATTCAGAAGGCATATTTACACGAAATGAATAGTTTTCTTTGTCCTTATCAAAGACATAAGAAATCTATATACCAATATGAATCTAAATCCATTCAACTACTGGATTTAGGTATATACTGGGAAGGATAGAGTAAACTACACCGATATAATACATGTTGCAATTGAGTTATTTGAAATTGACACTAACAATTTGTCACACAAGAGAAAGAAATGCGCACAATTTGGCCAAGTTGGTTCAAATGATGAGCAGAACGGAAGAAGAAACCAACAAACCCAAAAGACGCCTATATTCGAAAAAAAAATTAACATCACGAGGTAACCCAAGGCGAAGTTGTTAATTTTATCACTAGCCAGTAACACCTGATTCTCAAAATTGCAACTTTGCAAATTTAATTTCATAAACAATTTGACAATTGTAGTTTATTATTATTAGCATCCCAGAAACAAAAACTGATCAAGGTCAAATATTTATTTTTGCGATTATATTCTATTTTTTTTTTGGTGCAAATAACTTAAAATCCTTGTAGCAAAATGATTATGGTAAGTGCTACGAATAGTTTAACTTTGGATTTTGTATGTATTTTCCATAAAGTATTTGATAGATTGGCGAAATAAGTTGCGATAACCTTATCATGTGTTAGCAAATATTTACTGCCTCGAAGTACTACCTCGTGGTATTCATTGCAATATGTTCCTTTTATTCCGTACGGGAATTCGATACTTGTTTGTTTTAACTACTAATACTTATTATAGCTACTTATAACTTAAATCATCTACAATTCTATTATAATTACAAATCATTACAATATTTATAGTGGGTACCTATATATATCGCCCTTTCTTATTATTTATTTTGCCAATGATAGCAGGTACTATTATCACTGTAACAGAAGGAATCCTAGCACAGCCACTACGACTAACGACCTCCTAGAGTTATTATTTATAATTTTATTTGTAATGTCTGGTAGATATTATTTTTGTTAACGCTGCAGGATGTGTGTGATGTTATCTTATAGTTGAAATAAATAAATTTAAAACAATTTATTTTACAATATTATCTGCAGGCTTTTATGGCTTTCGAAATTTAAAGGCTTTCGGTCATAAAATGAAAATTACGGGCCTAGGCCAAGTGAGATTCATGTTGAACATTTTTCATTTAGTAATATCTTCTTGCAAAAACTTTAGTACCATGCGGCAGGGCAGGTTTAATGTAAGTAGCAACTTTTTGCATTGTTATGAAAGGACGGCGAGGTAATTTAATCTGACATAAGTAGTGAATGGGGTGTTTAGGTATGACAAAACAAGAGGCACAAAGTACACGTTCCTCATTTTCCAGATACGAATGGTTTCTACTTTCAACTCTGTGTATCTGTGTATTTTAACAGAAATTATTTTTTCCAAATTGTGAATATTAGGGACAGCTATATCCATATTATTATTATTATAAATTTCTAGCTCCGAACATTTTCTATTGACAGTTCAAGTTAATACACTACGAAATAGAGAAGCTCATCAAAATGTTGAGCTTTTAATTGTATCCTTAACAATTAAAAGTTATAGTAAAATAATTTACCCAGGACACCTCCTGGTCTGCCAGCATGTCCTTCCCCTGGTCGAGTGCGAGCCTCATCTCCGCTCGAGGACTGAGGCGTGCCTCCGAGATCGCTGGTGGTGCGGCTTGTGGAGTATATTCTTCCACTGCTTGTACTTGCTCCGAGGCTATCATATAAATCATATTATTGGTTATTTATGAAAATTTTGGAATAGTTTTGATAAATAAATCATAGTGAGAGATAATATTAATAAAAGTAGTATCAACTTTTAGATATTGATGAGCAGAATGTTGAGATATTTTTCACAGGAGAATGTTATGAGGAGGGTTGAAAGTCAAATAACTAAGAGATATGATAAAACCCGTCCTACATTTCATAAATATATATATATATATATATATGTACATATATATTTATACAAAAACACCCTCCTACAAATCATTCTAGTATGTACCAAAACTCATAGTTTTTTCATTCAATTCAAAGCACTCTCCTTGTATTTTATAATTTTTATTCAGTTTTATATGTCATTGACTATATTATATATATAAGGTGGATATTAGTTCATCAACATACTGCGGGGGATGGTGTAAAATCGATAACGGAATGTGTTCTACTTATGTTTTATTTTCACATACAAAAAATCAGTGTAACTATTTTCTAAGTGCGGCGCGTTGCCTTTTAGTATGATAGCGAGAACCGTGGTTTACTCCATTCTCACACGTACAAACGCTACCCGATGTCAATAAGACGCTATCACTAGGGCAAGACAGCTGTTTTGCCCTAGTGATAGACGAAGCTGTTTCACGTACCTATTCTGACGAAAGCGAAGGCCTTACCGGCCAATCCAGCTAGACTGCCATAGCTGATAGCTAGCTTTGCATAATCGCCAATCGATTAAACTCTTCTAAATGATAAAAAATGTTACTTACCTACGTTCTTTTTAATTTCAAGTTTACGTAGGTACGTACTGTACTGTGTTGCAGCTACTTAGGTATGCCGTATTGTGACCGCTATCGCGTCACGCGTTCTTTTGTCGCCAGCCGCCAAAGACCGACTAGGCAGAATAGGTACACAAAACAGCAGCGCAAGTACCGAACTTACCGATCGCTAAATTTGACGTTACAATCGTCTAAATTCGATAAAATGACATCGATATAACCCGTTTTATCGAATTTAGACGATTGTAACGTCAAATTTAGCGATCGGTAAGTTCGGTACTTGCGCTGCAGCTGTCATTGAGCTTAGTATTACAGTTCATTGACTTCGCGTAGCAATGCGTGTGTGTGAATAGAATAGATACACCGTGTTCGTTGACCGCGGTTGTCCTTGCTATTATTCCCAAGCCAACGTGCCACAGCTTAAGCAATAGTACAGACTTTTTGTGTATGTGAATATTAAACATGAGTGGAACACATTCCGTTATCGATTCTACACCATAGAAAGTAGGTGGAAGATTAAAGTACTCGTATAATATTTAAGGACTATGCGAAAGATGGTTTGCGTAATTGTGAGGAGAGTGCAGAACTGACTGTTGATACCTACTACTGATACTGCATATATTATAATTTCTTAGTATCGGTAGTAGAGGAAAGGAAGATAACTTAGAATACTGCAGGTAAGTTGGAATAGGAGGGTTTCACGGAAACTAGTAGTACCTTTTTATTTAAATGGCCGTAAAATATTAAAGACAGACGCCATCTGTCGATATGTTTACATTGTTAGTTCGCAAAATTCTCAAGATGGCGATCAGAGACCAAAGTGTGAAGTAGTGTGATTGAAAATATTTAAGTTTCGTATATTATTATAAATAACCCATTCCCATTGCCACAATTTGCTATGTTTAGATAACAAATTGTGTTGTTGGATAGTTTAACTTTATGTATTATTAAAATGAATCTTACATTGTGCATATTGACTTTCTTGATTTCGGCAGTAGGTATATAAATTAATAAATAAATGACACTTCGACGGAGTACATCTATTCCAAAATACCTGCACCACATGTCAAAATCGAAATTCTGTCATTTTGTGTTCAACCTAAAATTTTACTTCATTGTGTAGTTTGGTTAGTATTCGTAGCTAGCAGATTGATAGTTAATGAATTTGGCTTTAATGTAATGAAGGTTTCATTTGTGCAAACCCAATGGAAAAAATATACAGGTATATATAAGTAGAGGAAAGGAAGGTAATTTGGAATACCATTTGGTTTTACAAATGGTATTCCAAATTACCTTCATTACCTCTACTTATTTATATAGTGTAACAAAGATAATATTGTAAGGACCACATGGTAAGATTAGGGCAGGGAAGTCATTATTTTAGCAGTCTAGTGGAGTGATAGGAGTTTTTTAGTATGCTATGGACAAAGAATTAACTCCGTGGCTTTAATTCGATTTATTATTTTGACTATGTACCTACTAAGAAACTTTGTGCAATTATATAATTGCTCGGACGAACTTAGTCCGAGTTTAATTGCATATTTTGATGCATCTCTTATTTCTGGATTATAAAGAGCGCAGTTACAATATCCCGCTACTCTGCTGCCGGTAAATTACTCTCTATATTATAAATTATTATAATTTTTGTTGTATTTATATCTTTTAGGCAACAATCCAGAAAATAAAAACAAAATATTTCAAGTTCCAGGGAGCTCAACATACTGATAATATTGTATTGAATTGCAATAGAGATACGTATTGTTAATATGCGTCGAAGTAGAATATATTATGAACCACATGAATAAAGAACGGCACATAATGAAGACTTCACTACACACGCACAGTTATGTCATAGAACATATAATAATGCTATGTGTAGTGCTATGTGTTGCTATGCGCAACTGGTTACTGTCATAACGCGCGGGAATGGAGCGGCGTTAACGGCGGGCGCCCGCTCGGGGGTAGAACCGGAACCTAAGAGGGCATAGTTTTCGTAGATTTCATTCTGTTCATTTCTTTATTTGTTTGCTATGAACCATCTTACGTGGTGAGAGTTGTTGTGGCACGCTCTGCGTCGGCGTCGGTATGTGTATTGCGGTGCGCTCGAGTGTTGAGGGCGTGCTTGCCGAGCTGGCTGATCCCCGACGAGGAGCAGCACTGCCCCCAGCCGCGGCACGGCCCTCCACAAACTCTTTTGAAACTGTACAAACATCAAAGTCGTCGTTAATGTGAGGTGGTCTTTGAAAAATGTCAGATTGAGGACATAGGGCGAAAAGACCTTGTTTCCCATGCAAATGAGTGAAACAGGCTGTGCAATATTTAAATAATATATATAAATGTGAGCTATTTAAAATGGCAAAAAATCTTTCAGGTATTGCATTAGGTACACGGTTGCTACATAACTATAAGAAATTAAATGTGTATTGATATGATTCAGACACAAATATTATATGCAAAAAGTCCGGTTCACCTTACTAACCTATGTCAAAATCCTTATCTCGCAATATTTGGCTCATAATTCCGAGAGTACAAAATGGAAAGGAAAAAGTAGGAAGACCTTGGGTTTGAGTTGTCATCACAGTTCACTGGGTACTTTAACACAGATGTAGGTATGCGGCCAAATTTACGTCTAAATTTAGGAATAAATGAAAGTGGTGGAAATATAAATGAACCATATTTTATATTAGTAATTGAATGGAAACTCCGAAGCCGAAGGCACGTGGGACGCTGGGCTAGAATGTCACCCCCTCTATCTCCATCAGTGGGTGTCGTAAGAGATGGTTGAGGGTAAAATACCGGAAAGTGGGTGGCAGCGCCTTCTGAGGAACAACTATCTTATACTGCGATCTCCAAAAGGCCTGGCAAGCGAGGGGATTATGGGAAAACCTCCCTTAATGAGGGCAGGCTGTGTTCAGCAGTGGACAATCCAGTTGATACAGTATTGAAGGGAAACTCTAGAACAATTTAATTATTGGAGCTTTACAAAGAAGACTTGTATGAGTGGAGCAACTTACCAGATAGTAAGGGCGTCGAAGGTCCCTCGTTGGTGGGTGTCCGGTCGGGACTCAGCTCGAACCCGGCGCCACCACCTCGCTCCTCTCCAACAGTTTGTGCGGCGCCCGCACCCCCGTCCCCTGCTTCTGTAGAACACAAAACTTTGTAATACAAGAATTTGTATTTAGGGCGTTTAACTTCGCCAACTTAAATTCACCAAGCCAAGGCACTGCTAACAAAGGCCGCATACAGATGAAGATGGGCTCCTGAATCGTCTTGTTCAGCTGTAAAGAGGGCCTAAGTACATATTTCAATCTGGTTATCCGAAAATATTTTCCAGCATTGGGTTTCGAAAAAAATATCTGTTGAAGATGATCATCTTATTTATAAATTTTTACTTAATTATTTTATCAAAATTACGAAAGTTCTTAATAGTTGGACAGTGATCGTTTTTAAACGAGTTTTATTAAGGATGCTGGATCAATTATTAGTGGCTAAAATTGTAGTGGAAAACAATTTTGAATTCTAGGTATCTTTCCAGAGTCAGTGTTTATTTTAAATGTGTCAATGTTGCATAGAAAAACAATATATCTATTCTTTAAAAAAGTAAGTGCATACAGTTGCAACTGACTTGGATATCAATTTACTCGTAGTTACATCATAAATTCTTGCTTTTGGTTTAACCATACCATTTTGCAGACATTTCCAAGAAACAGCAAAATTGGGAGGTCATTAAACAATTATATAATACAATTATTAAAAGATATTCTAATCATAGGAAGGTGAGTACTGCTTCTGCTATGAAATAAGTTAATATTTTATTTTTAGATGGGTATTGCACTGTGTCACTTATCTAAAATTTCGATTAAATCCTTAAAATAAAATACAGTTCAATCTGACAGAAGGCAAATCATTGAAAGTAGGTATAAATATATATAAATAAATATATAAAATAATGCATAGCAGTATATAGGAATTATTTGATACAGTGTAGTGTCAAATCTAAGTAAATTATAATAGAACGTGCTTGTTAAGGAAGTAGGTACATTTTAAGGATATAAGAGTTGCTAATGTAATATGCATTTTCGGCAAAAATAACATTGATTTATACTACTACTTAGGTACACTTCACAGAAAGAAAGTGGCTGTTAATGTACAAAGAAATCATTGATATACGAGCATGCACCGTGCTTAAATATAGTTAATATTCAGTTTATTTAATATATCTTGTGAGTTTTAGATGTGGTCTTTAATTGTCACCTTCTCACCTTTGAGTGTTTGTCAAGTTGTCCACTTTTCTGTCAAAATGTATTTTACTTTGTTAGTCATGTGTTGTTTAGATGCATGTATTGTGCTTTCATCATAGAAGTCTTATAACTGTGTGCTGAGATAAAGTGTTCCAGTTTTAGATGTTTTCTCCTTTATTGGCTGCATTTAATAACTAAGTGCTGATAAAAACCATAGAAGTAATAATAGAATACATCAAAATAATTACGTATTCAAATATCGAACTTTTCATCGTTACGATTGTTAGAAAAATTATCAATAGATTATTTCATGTTCGTGGCACCGATTGAGCACATAGCTATTGTTAGAAACCTTATGATTGAGGCAACCAGATTCAGAGTGGCTTATCTTTTGCAGGCAAGATTGAATTTTATTATGCGTCAAGACAGGTTACTCTGGCACTCACCACCTGAATTATTAATACATTCATTTCGAAAATGATTAAAGATGCATCCGCAAACAAGTAGGAAGTAGTCTAGGTAAACAAGTGCATCTTGAGCGTAGACTCACCTGACTCTGAAGCAGAGGGCGGCAGGTGCGGCACGTCGCAGCAGTCGTCAGCATCGAGGCCACGCCCGCTGTCCTGCGCCAAGCGCCGCACCAGCGGACCAGTCACAATGTGAGATTTAACCTAGCTACGGTCTACGCGACTACTATTTGCTAAAAACTCAGTTCTGAATTCCAGAGAAGAAAAAATACGTGACATTTTGATACACTTGACTAATTTCGTTTTCTAATCTGACGTGAAGACAAAACTCCCATTTCCTGGGATTGCAAATCTATAGTCAAATTCTAAGCTATATATCTGTGACTGGTAGTTAACGTTCTAAGACAGTAAACATTTAGGTTATCAGGGGTTCATGCAACAAGCATGCTTGATCCAAATACATTCCATTCGTTTGTTAGATCACTGACATGCTATAACGGTATTAATAAATGAGTTATCATATATTTGGACACAACTAGATCTAAAGCATCTGTCAGGTTATAGCAAGAACAAATATATAAGTTTACTAGATAACTACAATTTAATTTCTGAAACTTCTGACAGACACTTTTATAAAGTACATTCATATTATTTACTTAGTTATTTCATTTTCTAAGGGTTAGTAATGGTAATATCCAGCAATATATAGATGATACATATTTCAATTGATGATTAGTTGGATAGCAAAGGTATTCACCTGGTCGTCAGAATTGGTAGGGGTTGCTTTGTTGTCTTCACTACCACTGTCCGAGCAGTCCTCCTCTAGTAGAGGTTCCAGTCTTCTTCTGAAAACATCCCTACGTAACGAGGTATGATTATTAGTTTGTGTTTCAATATTGTTTGTACTCGTAAAGTGAGTAGTAGCCAACAGCAACTACTAATGCAGAATTAAAAGTACTGTCAACGTATTGTGAAAGCAATAAAAATCAGGTGCATCAGATATATATATTAAGAAATGTATGTTGTAAATGTAATCACCTTGGTAATAACGGCCTTAGAGTCGTAGGTCCAGTTATAGTGGGTGCCATCAGAAGCTCATCCATCATCAGTTCTGTATCATCATCCCCTGCGTACGACGATGATGACTTTGTTGGCGACTGAAAACGTGAAAGATTTCCGCTCAAAAGATTTAAATGAAAACTATTTAGTCTAGCATCGAAAACATATCGAGTAACATATATTTCATTTTGTTTATTAAATTAATTATATGTATTATACTCTTACAGATAATGTTCCATGTTCTGAGTCAGCAAGGTTATCTGATAAATCTCCTGATGATGGAGTACCCCATGCTTCTTCTCCACTCGCGCCACTTCCTTCACCAGTCTCCCCTCCACCTTCTTCTGCTCCTATGGTGGTCTTCCAATCGCTTACACCAAGACATCTGTTACAAGATACTTGTTAAATATGAATTATTACGATTGGTCATATTAGCACTGTACATCTATCTATTAAGAAGAACAAAACTAGTCCAACACAAAACACTTCTTATTTAAAAATCTAAACACACTAAATTACTATTATCAAAATAATGTTGAGTAAATTTATTTTCGTTTTCTACCACAAACTTCTAAAAAAATACAGTTAAATTTAAAACCATCTAACTATATGTATAATATTTATAATTTCTATACAATGCTTAAGTCTTTGCTAACCCAAATGCTAGTATTTACTAATTTATATTGTTTAAAATATGAGTAAACTCCGAAAGTAAAAAGAAAAAAATTCTATAAAGGAATATGTATTATAGTGATCAACAAATTGTACTGCTAAAATTATTTACCAATATTATTTGAGGGGTGCTGTTTTTTTGAAAATGATTAACATATTAACATATTTTATCTAGCTTTTTACGCTCACTAACTATCAAACCTGGAAACATCTACAATTAGCTATGATCCTAAGAAATGAGTTTTATTATATTAACAGTAAGATTTCTTTAAATGTCCTAATCAAGTACCCGTACTTATCGTTGCGTCAAGTTTCTTCTTCGTATTGTTTTCCACCTATTATAAAAGAAAAACGATGAAATGCGTGGCTTTTCAAAAGTGAAAGATAACATCATAATATATAATAAACATAATCTGAAGGATGAACTTAATAACGATCACCCATAATAAGTGTTTAATATTGCTAGAATAAGTAGGTCTTTAATTAAATTTTGAGTTTGTAATAAGGTAATTTTAGGCTGGACTTGAATTTTTTGGAAAAAGTAAAAAAAATAAAACACTTGACAATAATATTGAAATATGAGAGAATATCGCAAGTTTATAAATATGAATGGAAATATGTACCTTTCCAAAAACGAAGGCTGCTTGTGAGCTATAGCAGTATTAGGTACGTTTTCCGTGTAGCTGAATATACTCATTTTTTCTACGACAAATGAACCTGCTCTGGCTGTCCATCCCATTATTCCTCCAGCAGCACCAGACACTGAAAATGTAAATTAGCAAAGTTAATTTACCGATACATATTTAGATTTTTGGAATATGTGTTTTTTTACCTATAACAGCAGTGGCATCGTATAATTATCAGTTAATATAAATATACAATTTCACAACACTATTTCATGCATAATTATTTGAGATTGAGATTATACCTGTACTCGAAATGTTGTGTAGTAGGTAATAATACTTACCTGGATTATTATAATTTTTTGTAATATCTGGTTCCTGTGTTGTCAGTCTTACGTTGCCATCGTCAGTCTCATCGGACGGTAGCCTCTCGAGGCTTGACATCGTGCCATACCTATAAAAGTAATTTCTAAAATAACATGTGACTTCATATTTCAAAAATATAGTAACCATACTGGGTTCTAGATTGTTTACTTACCTTTTGAGGGACACGTAAGGAAGGTCTTCGGGGACATCTGGGGAATCAGGAGAGTCATCTACAAGGTCATCCTGAAATACAAATTGATAATTATCAATTTGTTTTTGAGTTTTAGAGATAAACGAATAATTAAAACTACTTACAGTCTTATTCGTGGAATTGTAGTCCGGCGTTGGCGGAACTACAGCTATATTAGGAACAGGAGAGTCTGATGTTACTGAAGCCAAACTTGCTGGCCTTGAGTTAGAATTATATAAATTAGTCGGAGAATTCCTTTTAAAAGGCTCCACCCTCATCAAGTGCGCTGCTGGATTGATAGCAGACAATCCCATTAGCATCAATGGGCCTAGCTCTAAATCTTCATCAGACATCACATCATTTGCGTTCATATTAGCATTGTGATCTTCGATTCTTTCAGTCTTTTTAGTTAAGCTTACATCTCCATTCATTTTACTCACTGCTGAGATACCCATTCTAGGTGAACGTCTCATTCCTCTTTCGATTCTAAAATCAGTTTCATCTTCATGTATTGAATCATCTTCTAAGAAAATTGATGATGTTTTCAAGCAAGTTCCGAGGTTTTCCCTTTTGGTGATAATGTTCATGCCTAATACTTTATTCAACACATTTTCTGCTTTTTGTCGTGTGACTTGTTCTTTCCTTGCTGAAGCTGGTGATGGGTAATTTGATTGTACAGTCTTTGTTTTCGATAAAGTAATGTTTTCTACGCATTTGACTTCATTCAAATATTTTTCTTGTGCTATCACGCATTGAACTTGGTTAGCAATGTTCGAATTTGACATTCTAAGATCATTAGAACTTGAATTAAAAACCATAGAGCTACATGTTGTGTGACTAGTGGACAGGGGACTATTATTTCTACTGCTGGATGATGGGCTAGGTGACCGTATTGAATTTTCTTTCCTCAATTCCAGTTGACTCTTCGTATTACTTCTGGACATACTTCTATTTAGGATAGGTGAATCGGTTTTAAGTTCATAAGAGGTTGATTTGAGCATTCTTTGACTTTGCTCAATAGAGTCAATGACTTTCATTGCTGCCTTTGGCGCATCTTCTGGACGTAATTTCATTGCGTTCTTACGTTCTAAATGACAAACAAAACTCTTCGGCTTGCGATTTTCGCAGTTTGCACTGCACGTGCTATTTGAGCTTTTGTTTGAATTTGAATTTTGAGGAGAGGGTTCAGTTCTTGGCTTGGCAGGAATTAATGGAGGTTCTTTTTGAGATATTAAGGGACTGTTTGGCTTGGACAAGCATTTTTTGTGACACTGTCTACATACTGGTATTGTATCAACTACTACAGGACTCGTACGAACTGTTATCTGAAAAAATAAATTGAATCATCTGTATTGTTTTTTTTATATATTGAAATAAATGTGGATTAAGCATATAGGTATACTTATGTATATAAATATTTAACATAGGTATGACATGAATGTGATTGTGTTAGAGTGACGAGTTACTTCGCATTCCATAGATTCACCGTGTGGATACCGGGTCAATAGCATTGCAGAGAAAGAGGATTTATTCTCAAGTGCCTGGTACTTGCAACCTAGGGAGTAGGGTCCTCTCCACCCTACGAGCGAGCTCTCTTTCCTAATCAGATTTGGTAGATTTTACTAATGCCGCTTTGGATACACGTTCAACGATAAAAGTTAACGATTAATGTTCTTGACAGGTCAAGGTCTTTTAGTAGGATATAAAGGGATTTCGATGGTTATCTCTTGTTTCAACCTCTACATTATATAAATGAACTACACGCATGATATAACGAAAAGAAAAATAAATATTATTCACCATTTCGCTTACTGGACTTACTTGACTGCCAGAATTGCTGCTTTTAGAAGGACTTCGATCATTTTCTTTTTTGTCATTTAGCGTTGATCCTTTTATTTCAGCATTAATGACTAGCTCTGCGACTTCTAATAGATTAAGTTCCTTTGATCTTTTTCTTAACTCCTCTATACTCCACATCTGTAATCATTAAAATACATTTTTTAAGAATAAACTTGCTTAATCTATCATGATACAGTTGCTTTAGCTAACAGGAGAAGCAAGGTATTAAAATATTAAGTAAGTAACTAATTATTTAAAATATTTCCGTACCTCCATATCAGGTTCAGGAGGATCCATTTCTTCCGCTTCAGGTAGTTGGGTCATCCATCTTTGAAGGTGTAAAGTGGATCCTCTACTACGGGTGCTTCGTCCTCCCTCTGTTGCACTTCCACCTGCTCCTGTTTGAGTTTCTGCAGAGCTTCTTCTTGTCTATAAGTTGGCATTGAAATATTTTCTTCAATTTGGACTCAATTAAATTGCTTGTTTTAAATATATTTTTTTAATATTTTATAATTTATGAATGTGGATATTTGAGGAACAACATTTTAAGCTTTACTTATAATATTATTAACAATTATTATTATTAATATAAAATTTTCTTTACTCACCCCAGTCATGGCAGAGGTTTAGCTACGCAAGAGTGGTAAGGTCTGTTAAAAGTAATTACTTATTTATTTTGATATGTGCGACTTTGACTAATTGTGGACGTCCAACAAAATATTAAAATTATTTGCTTAAATTATCACGTTAAATTCTTACAAAGAAAAATGGTAGATTTATTCATTTTCGTTAGCGTCGCAAAAGTGGACCTAGTGTACAAAAAGAAAAGAATATTTATCGCCATTGACAAATTCACTTTATTTACGGAATAATTAGAAATATACTGCTCCGATCTAAACATAAACATTCATAATTAAAAATTATTACGTTTATTAAAATTACGTCACAAAAGATCCAGAACTATTAGTAAAATGTTATCTCAAAATTATGAATTTTCCTCGTACAATATTAAAGTCTATATTAAAATTTACACACAGCCAAAGACATCGAAAATTATTGATTCTAACTACGAATTTGTTTTTATAAAAAAGAGGTCATATACACATACAAATAACCCCGAGAAATAGGTTATGTGAACATTTTGCGATGCTAGCGACATAATGAATACGCAATACTAATCCATTAAAATATTTAAGTACATCAGATATTACATGAGGGAACCATTTATCTATATTAACACCAATAAGAAGCAATAAACAAACAATTTTGACACAATTTATTATTAACATCAACTACCATTTTTCATTGTAAATACATTTTATGCTAGTGGCGATAAATGTTTTTATTTATTAAAACTTAACAAGCGTTAAATCAAAATGTGCTACATCTACAATGGTATCTAAATGATTGATCTCGCGAAGCTGATCGCCAAATATCCACATGACCTGTACAAGTAAGGCTATGTACAGATTTACATCCAAATCGTTCTGTACATTGTCTATTACAACATTTATATCATGAGTAAGTTTGATATCAGTAATACTAATTGTTCCATTAAACAGTTTGGTTATAGAATCAGTAATATCAATGCAAATAGAGCATAAAAAATTCACTTCACTAATCGAAATCAGTATCAAAATAACGGAAGCTTTTGAATTTTTCTTAAGAAAAGGACGGAAGACATGAAGCAAATCGTTATATACAAAAATTGGAATTAATGTTGTAATTGTACACACATTTTCTACTATTGGTACCCTATAGTTACGTTTTTGACACAGAATCTTTTACCTATTTTATAATTGTAAATGTTGGCATACACGTTTCCAATATTCTAAAGCGAGTTGTATAATACCCATCATGGATCAGTTTTATTTCAAGTGAATTTTTTGTATCCTGAATATCCGGTTGCTTTTTTCTTTTCATATAAACATCATAAGTGGGTATCAGACTTATAAATTAGATTTATTTATCTATTATAATCAAAATACCGACATTTTATTTAATACTGCTAATGTTCGAAAATATGTCTCTCAAAATTTTGTTACCACAACCTTATTCTCGACTATAAGCAAATTTCATAACAATCCAACAACTTTGCTCGTACCGTCAACGGCCAGTCTACACGACGAAAGCTTTCTGATCTGCCTCTTGGACAGGTTTCTTCTAACACGTCTGCCTATGAACAGCACTACAAGAACACACCGATTAAGGTTCTAGAGCTTGCAACAGCTCTTTATCTCCAGTTAATACGTGTCCGGGGGAAGCAGGAGTCTGCTAACTCCGGATCTGACTCCGCGGATCAAAGTTCTAAATAAGCGGGTGGAGTCGGCCGCTCCGGCAGAGCCATTCGCGGGAGAAGGGGATCATCAGGCAAGAAAATACGCTCTTCAACAGCATGTTTGTACGAAGGGTCTACATCTAAATCTGCCAAAGCCAGATCTGCTTCGAACGATTCCCATCTACACGGGGACGTCTCTGAATACTCTTCTTCACCACCGTCTGGAGTGAGCTGCGCACTTGGAGAAGTTGCTCGCTCATCATTCCTCTCAATGCTTGATGAGGATACGAAATGGGACGAAAACGTTTGGGATTCAGCCGGAGAAAGGTTCGCTGATGGGGTTTCGGGAGTTGGGGCTGTTCTCCAGACGGTGCTGAGAGGCCCTCGGACGGGTTGCGGAGTGGGGGAATCTGAGCTAGTTCTAACGTCAAAACTGACTCTGCATTCTTTTTCTGGCCGTTCTTCGACGAGCATATTGAGATGGGACCTATACGAGCTGGCAGGGAGTAATGCCAGACTTGAATGTCTTTGGATACTGGACGCAGATACCTGACGTTGCTGGGAATCCAGGGTCGCGAGAGAGAACGTGAGCTGAGGGTCTGGTGAGTCTAGTGGAGAGCCGAGCGGTGTTCCTGACATCGTGTGCGCTCGGTATCTGGAAATAAACATTTTAAGTTTAGGTACATTGCAAATCAACAAACATTTGCTTCTTCTCGTGGTAATGATTGACATTATAATTTTACCAACTAAAAAAAACTTTCTGGACTACTCAACTAGAGATGTTTTAAAGACATTGCATTTGACTCTGGCTCACAACTAACAATACTTTATGTAATATACAAGTAAAATGAAAACCACATTAGGTCCTGTTCAACAACCGTTCGTGGGTTCATTAATCGATTCAAGTATTTTTTTTCTGATTCCATATATGTTCAAACAAATAATCGATACGGATTCGCCATAATTTTATGAATCGCTTAAAATTATATTTTTTTAAGAGCCTATAACATAAATTATGCCAGTAAATTCTATTGGTTATGAAGTTTTTAAGATGATTCGCTCTAGGTGACGCTAAAGAATTTCGGCACCCAGAGAACATTTTACTAGAGGCGCCATCTAGTCTTATTCTAAGTTAATGTTTAGTAAACTAGCGAATTCTAATAATTTTCACTTTTAGTGAATATGAGATTGCATCTCCTTTTATCATACTAGTAAGTCCTTACATTTGCCTCTGCAGTAAACTCTGCCATACAGCCTTCAGGTCTATCGACGGAGCTCGCAACGCAATGGTTCGCGTTCTGCCGGGTGTCCGAGGGGCACATGAGACCAGAGGAGATTCTCCTCCTGTCCTACCCAGGATTAGACGGAATTCTGTGACTGTAAGAAAAAAATATATATTATATCTTGGTACGGTAGTTTCGCAACTACATCATAGGATGCCTATATACGTTTACTTTGTTGTTTACAAGATCGTCGTTGAATTAAATTTTATTTATAGCTATTTCTTTATACCTGATAGGCTAGTCTTTGACCACTAACTCATCTGATGGTAGGAGATGATGTAGTCAAAGATGTTGTTCAGGCTAACCTAGAATTACTAGCTCTCAAGGCTATATGTCGGAGCACACCTTTAGTGCTACATGACAAATTGTTCAATGTTGGTTGCTAACCCCGCGGGCCTTCACAAAATGCCCTAAAGCTGCTTTTCCTGTCACGCCAACCACGTCCATGTGACCTGCCGGCATCCTATAATTTCATACCTATATGTTTTTCCTTTCACGTGGGAAGCACGCGCGTTGCCAGGAGCGTGCTATCCCGCATGCGGACAGGATGCGCGCGAGGGCCAAATTTCGCATGACAGGCAAAGAGCCCATATACCATGAAAAAAAATATTAAGAAAAACTGTGGCAGGTGATTCTTTATAAATAAATATATTGCCTGAAAAATACGAAATAATTACATGGCATATATAAGTATGTATAAGAAATCATGAATTAAACCTGTTTTCTCATACACCTTAGGCATTTCTTATACGTTTAGCCAATAGTTTTGAGTAATAGTTAAGCCCTCGTATGGTCCCGGGCTAGAATCATCGCCTATCATATCCTTTCGGATTGCAAGAGGCAACGGGAGAAAATATATCAGGAGGTGGGCAGCAACATCTTCTGAAGGACTGCAATCTTACACTGTGTGTATCAAGACGCCTGTTAGGATTGGGGTTTATAACAAACCCCACTTTATAACAAACCCCACACTAATATTTGAAGCAATGATGGCTCAATGGCATTGTCAATGGACGCAGCAGGTCCATGGTTTGAATCCCGCCGCGGGCTTGAGCTTCACCGCACGGTGGAAGGGTATTTTTCGTATGCCCTCCTGGCTAGCAACCACCCTCAAGTAGAAAATCTGTTGCCAAACACCTAACGGTGTGTTCCGGCAGCAGTCCTTGAGAGCCAGTGAAATTACAGGCACATGAGACTTAACAACTATGTCTCAAGGTGACGGGCACAATTCAATTCGTAACTTGTGGCGAAATGCATCTGTTATAGGCAGAGGTTAGTCCACTTAACATCAGGTGGGCCGCGAGCTTGTTCCGTCACAATAACACAAAAAAAAATAAAAAAATAGAGGGAACTTTGTTTAAACGTGAACGTTCCGATTGGTGACGTGATCATGATGACGATGTCTATATAATATTTTTTGTAATAAGTGTGGCCTTAATATAATTTGCCCAATCCCACTTGCGATGTTGTGGAAGGTTAAGTTTAGATTGGTGACTAGCACTCAGAAACTCTGGCTAACCTAGAATTACTGTAAAGTGTAGCAGACTAAATTTTCTACTTATATTTATTATTTTTATTTTTATTTACAGGTGATAGGTAAGCCTTTGCCCACTAGCTCTCTGATGGTAAGTGATGATGTGGTCAAAGTTGTTGTTGAGGCTAACCTAGAATTACTGGCTCTCAAGGACTGAAGGAAGCAGCTGGAACACATTTTTTGGTGCTTGGTGACAGATTTTCTATCTAAGGGTGGCAGATAGCCAGGTGGGCATTCGCAAAATGCCCTACCACCGCTATAACGATTGTCATCTCACGATAACAACTGGGACCGACGACTTGACGTGTTCTCCGACCGAGGTACGTGGCGCGCTCAATAGTAATACCATTAGAACTACTAAGTAAGCTACGTTACGAACGCTTTAAAAGTTAAAGCGTTCGTACTGCAGTAGCCAGCCAAGCACCCTTACACAAACCTTATGCAAATTTATTTAAGTACCTTTTTTCCTAACATTAAACTGCGCCTCCGATACCGTGGCTAAAGCCACTGGCTCTTCAGTGACGAACAGCACCCTATCCCTTGACACGGTGGCAAAGAGAAGTAAGTCGCTGAACAGCAGAGCCCAGTATGGCCTTATCGCCCGACCTTCCACTCTTGACAGCTCACCGCCAAAGATCCATTGACGACCCGCTGTACTTAAGACGAACGGCTGAAACAGAGACAAGAAAAGATCCTTATTATTTTCTAACTATAATTTTCAAGCGAATATAACTACAGTAAATTAGAGCAAATACCCTTCGGCTCTTGGATATCGAACTCACAACTTCTGGTTAGAAGCGCCGGACTCGTTCACAGTACTGAGAATGAATTATCGCTGATTTTCAACCGATGGATTTCTAACCGGTGGCGATGAAAATCAACTACAGCGGAATACCGGCTCCATTAATTTGTTTATACCACACCCACTCAGAAAGTGTCTCATTCCTCGTTCAAAAACGTATTCCAAAGTTTTTTATTCCATTTATATTGCCTTATAAATGTGCGGCGGGAAAAGTTATATGGAAATTCATTTCTTCCCTTCGTAGCAGTGAAGGAATGTTGTATGAAAATCTATACCTGCCCTGCTAGCATTCTTTTGTTTTATTTAGCTGCTAACAAAAACAAAATACAATCGGCAAATCTTAAAAAGGTTTTATATCAAATAATTAGAAAAAAGATGTGGGATTTTTTCGTACTCAATTTTCAATGAAAGGATGTTGGCAACCTCTCTCAGAGCTTGGCAATTCACCTGTTTTGTTAAATTTTGATTTTGCTAAATAAATAATTTAACAATACGCTTTTAATTATTCCAAATAGGTAATTATCCAAAATGTCATCTGTTAGTAGAATTTTAGAGTAGTAGTTGAAGTAGAATTTTATAAAGATTACGCCACCAGAAATAAGATCTTACTTCAAAAAGGTTTAATATCAAATAATTAGAAAAAAGAGGTAGAATTTATTTCGTACTGGATTTTCAACGAAAGGAGGTTGCTCCACTACGATAAAAAATCGCGGCAATTTAATTGTTTTGTTAAATTTTGATTTTTACTAAATTGATTAAATATGTATGATTTTTAATTATTCTAAATAATTTTCCAAAATGTCATCTGGTAGTGAAAGTAACGATTTTTTAGTGATAGCGCCACCAGAAATAAAAAATACAGCTCACGAAGTCATAAAGAACTTAGGTACTTCCTGAGTCTCGGGACAAATACGAGAAACTTATAGGCACCTAATGATTTTATTTTCCTCGTAGGTGCAAAGCACTATGTATCACTCGGGAGAAAGTTCTATTTCTATTCTCGAGTTTCCTCTAAGCCCTCCGCTGCGCGTTGGGCTTAAACATACTCTCGAACAGAAATAGATCGCTTTCTCCCCTCGACTCGAAGTACAATGTATTATTAAAATTATCGATTACGATTCAAACTAATACACTAATACACGCTATGCCTCGTGGTTTCACCCACGTGGACAATCATGCAAAGTGACGATGCTGATTATGAACGTATCTTATGTGTTAATCCTGGATCTAAACTATCTAAATTCTAAGTATCACTCAAATTATTCAGCAATCGGTTGAATCTTTAATCTCCCTTTTCCGATCTTTAATCACTCAAATTCAGCAATCGGTTGAATCTTTAATCTCCCTTTTCCGATCTTTAATCACTCAAATTCAGCAATCGGTTGAATCTTTAATCTCCCTTTAGTGAATCTTTAATCTTTACAGAATCTTTAATCCTTCTTTAGGAAATCCTTAATTTTACTGTAATGAATTAGTTACACTGACCTTACACCTAGTGAACACGAGTCTACTTTCCAAGTCAGCGACGGAAAGCAACGGTTTTCCATCACCAGCGAGCCCCATCAGACCTGATCCAGCCGTCACATCTTGGTAACCAACCTGTAAAGAATATGTAGTCATTATACAATACTGCCACTGAATACTGATTGTCCACTGCTAAACACAAACTCCTCCATTATGGTGAGGGGGGGTTCCCATAATATCCACGGTTAGCAGGCGTCTTGGAGATTGCAGTATAAGATAGCAGTTCCTCAGAAGGCGCTGCTGCCCACCTTCTGGTATTTTACCCTTAGTCGCTCTTACGGCAATAATTATTAAATAGAATTTTAGTCCTTATCCGAGTACTTTTCGAAAAAAATGGTATACCTAAGTATTTGCTATTTTTTTTACCTTTTAGATTTATATATAGAAATTTTGGGCCACTGGATTGAGTTATATTTTCAGTAGGTTTTTCTTTCTTACTGAAATCATCAGTATAATGATCATCAGTAACTTTTATAGAACCAAAGAAAACAAGGAGTGTACCTTGGGACAGTTGTTTTGTCTACCGTTGGACTGCTTTTCATTAGCCTTAAGTTTTTTAAACTGCCCATACAACTGCGCACTAATAATAGATTGCTCTAGAATCCAAACAATAATTATATATACCTGCAACTGCTCAACAATAACTTGCAGCTGCTTCTTTTCCAGCTGATCATAAGGTCCGGCTCCACTTCCGGCCGCTGCTGCCCTCATCAGCCTCAAGAGTTCTCGGAACTGCTCCAATGGCTTATGGACTAGGGACGTGATATCTGGTCTTCGCCTAGGAATAGGAGGGCTTGTGCAGAACCGGGAGAACGCGCCGCTTGGGTCTTTTGACTTTTTCACCTGTTGAATAAAAAATTTAGCAAAGTTATTATATATCTGATTACTCAATTCTCGCTCTGAATTTTTAGTTTTTTTTCAATTGAACATAAATGGGCCTAGGTTAAAGTAATACTACCGACCTCTTATTTGATATTTCTATATATTATGATTACAAGCACTACCGCGTACTAAGCGAAAATCATAAATTTACAAATTATTGGAATACAAAATGTTTTGCCCCGGGCGGGAATTGAACCCGCGTCCTTCCGATTTCGCGCCGGATGCTTTATCTATTAAGCTATCGGGGGTACGGCTGTGTCGCCGAAATTTCGTACTCCAATCGTATTTCTTAAACCGTCATAGGGGACGGTGCGCGGTCATCAACCAGACTACTAGACTTCATCTGACCGAAAAAAGTGTTTTTTCAAACACTTAACTCTCGGGATGATGTCGCTACCCTTCTATATTTCTATATATTATGATTACAAGCACTACCGCGTACTAAGCGAAGATCATAAATTTACAAATTATTGGAATACAAAATGTTTTGCCCCGGGCGGGAATTGAACCCGCGTCCTTCCGATTTCGCGCCGGATGCTTTATCTATTAAGCTACCGGGAGTACGGCTGTGTCGCCGAAATTTCGTACTCCAATCGTATTTCTTAAACCGTCATAGAGGACGGTGCGCGGTCATCAACCAGACTACTAGACTTCATCTGACCGAAAGAAGTGTTTTTTCAAACACTTAACTCTCGGAATGATGTCGCTACCCTTCTATATTTCTATATATTATGATTACAAGCACTACCGCGTACTAAGCGAAAATCATAAATTTACAAATTATTGGAATACAAAATGTTTTGCCCCGGGCGGGAATTGAACCCGCGTCCTTCCGATTTCGCGCCGGATGCTTTATCTATTAAGCTACCGGGGGTACGGCTGTGTCGCCGAAATTTCGTACTCCAATCGTATTTCTTAAACCGTCATAGGGGACGGTGCGCGGTCATCAACCAGACTACTAGACTTCATCTGACCGAAAGAAGTGTTTTTTCAAACACTTAACTCTCGGAATGATGTCGCTACCCTTCTATATTTCTATATATTATGATTACAAGCACTACCGCGTACTAAGCGAAAATCATAAATTTACAAATTATTGGAATACAAAATGTTTTGCCCCGGGCGGGAATTGAGCCCGCGTCCTTCCGATTTCGCGCCGGATGCTTTATCTATTAAGCTACCGGGGGTACGGCTGTGTCGCCGAAATTTCGTACTCCAATCGTATTTCTTAAACCGTCATAGGGGACGGTGCGCGGTCATCAACCAGACTACTAGACTTCATCTGACCGAAAGAAGTGATTTTTCAAACACTTAACTCTCGGAATGATGTCGCTACCCTTCTATATTTCTATATATTATGATTACAAGCACTACCGCGTACTAAGCGAAAATCATAAATTTTACAAATTATTGGCATACAAAATGTTTTGCCCCGGGCGGGAATTGAACCCGCGTCCTTCCGATTTCGCGCCGGATGCTTTATCTATTAAGCTACCGGGGGTACGGCTCTGTCGCCGAAATTTCGTACTCTTATTTGATTTCAAATATTAATAGCAGTAGAATGTGTCCGGGGAAGTATTGCCGCCGTATCTATATCTACCGCAAAGCAGTAATGCTTGCAATACTGTGTTCAGAGAAGGGTGCACAGTTCGCCACTTGTGACGAACTGGATCTATGCATAAATAAAAATATTTCACTTATTTTTATTCTAAAGAATAAACATATTTTTACATCTCTAACAATTTCCTAAATAAATAAATTTGAATCCTAAATAAATAGTTTAATCAATCAAAGTTAAAACATATTTAAAAATTTTGACATTAAGTGGCCTATGCAACAGTACTTTCTCGGCGCAACTGCTAGAAGACAAATATACGCGATTTAAACCGTTTAAAGTTGTTTAATTACTATGCTAGAAGACTGTTGGCGGCTTAGTATAGAACGCAGTTGTTTGGCGAGTAATGCCATTGAACATGTCAGCAGGTGCATTTGGGAACATGCTAGATGCATTAGAGAATCACGAGCTTCACGAGTGCATCCTAAAGGCGTGAGGTATTTAATATTTACATGTTGATATGGACGAAATTTGTATCAATGCGCAATGTATTGAATTTTCAAACATAACCAAAACCAAGCTGTTTTTTGCGTGATGGAACGAGCACGAGGCCCACCTGGTGTTCAGCGGTAACCTCGGCCTGTAACAGATGTAGGTCGTGACAAACTGCGCCTATCACTCTGAGACATAAAGTTGTTAAGTCTCATGTGCCTGTAATTTCACCAGCACCCATACCTACCCTTCAAACCGGAACACAGTAATGTGAACATTAATGTTTGACGGAAGAAATAAGTATGGAGGTAATACTTCCCCGGTCGAACTCGCACATAGAGATCTACTGCTACTAAATTGGAGTACTTACGCTTGTAAATAATAATGATAAAATAATTTATTATTTGTTTCTGTAATAAATTATTTTTAGTTTACTAACTTAGTAAATGTGTAGTAAAGCTAAGTTAGTAAACGAAAACTAAATTATGTAATACATACTTTATTTAATTCTAGCCATGACTACGCCCACCCAATGCTTTTGGATTGGGCAGTCTAACCGAGCTGTAATCATTTGCAAAATACTGTTGGAACTACCGCGCAGACGATGGAACATTGAGGCAACCTTTTTTCTTATAATTGCATGGAATCCGTCTACTCCAGTACTCGCAAACATCCCGGATGCACTGCAATGGCGTGGCAGTGTAAAGACATAGTGAATAAATTAAGCAACTGGGCCCGTGTGCCCAGTGGGCCAGGACGCGTGATTACTCAGTAGGTACACAAACTAAGAAAGATTTTGTTAGTTGGCTTTTAGAAGTCATAGCTTTCGGGTTTTAGCAGCAATACGCAGAACCTATACTTAAATATATTTATTTTGCTACACTTATGATGAATTTCTGACTCTTTAACTCGACTGGTACATCAAAAGCCCGTGTGGTCATATTATATCATACAAGAGCTATGGTTTTATATTTTATTGCAACTTACTAGCACACAGTCAGCTCGCTTCAATCCTAGACAGTACTTCTTATATAGGCTAAGGAACACAGGGGTCTTCTGCAGGTACACCGCGACTACCGTCGACGTTTGGATCTCTCCATCTTCTTGCACCACTTGGTCAAGGATATCTTCTGATAGTCGGAAGATCTGCAATAGACAAACTTGTGAACGTTTGCCTGAATCTCTGAATAAAAATATATTCCATTTTAATTTTTGAAAATAATCATCAACATTATCAGCAGCCAGAAGAAGTCTACTGTTGAACAAAAGCCTCCCCCATAAAACGCCATATATATGGCTACTAGCCATTTTTACGAAGTCGTCAGTCAACCTAGTGTCGGACCTATCAATTCGAAAAAATCTTTAAATTATTGCAGGTAATGATTTCGAAAAATGTTGCTATAAGGCGAATTCATTAATATAAAAACACAACTACCGCCAATAATTATAGCCAGTAAATTATGTATTAGATTTCCCATACATACAAATCTGTTCAGATTCAAAAGTTATAGGGGAATAATAGAACTCACATACATATATAAATCCTAAATACATTACACTCTTTTTGGGCCGTGGTGTAATTCTATATACAAAAGGACATAATTTAACTGCTTGGATCATTATGTCATACAGAGGTCAAATATCTGCAGAAGCAGGTCAATGCTGGAGCCCGGGTGGCCTCCATCATTGATCTCCGCCAATGGGTTATTTATATTACAAAATTAAACATTTACGAGAAGAAAAAATATAGTCATGTGCGGGATTCGAACCCGCGTCCATCCACCCCTTAAGCCAGGGTATGCTCTGACCGACTGAGCTAACATGACAATGAGTCATGACTCTAATTGTTCCTATCGTTCCTTAACCGACGTATTGGAATGATTATATATTTTGTTTTTGTAATAAACTATTGTCTAGCTTGTTACTTCTACAGACAAAAGCTTATAAAATATGCATCGTACTTACTTCTTCTATATTCTGGAACAGCAACTGATGGTCACTGGGCGCTATGAGGTCAGCCCTCTCAGCCAGTGGTGAGACGAACCTCACCAGGCCGAACTGGAGGCAAGTGGCATAGTGCTGCTCCCTCGCTATCACGGAGAGGAGGGCGCGTTTCCGGCCATCAGAAGACAACCCTGGTGTCTGTCGGGGGTTTGAAGTAGAAAAATTACTAAAGGGTTGTTATCTCTATATATGATAATCATCGTTTGCCACCCAAGAAAACAATAATATATCAATGAAAATGTTTAAGCAGTGACGGCCAAGTGGTAATGACTATGGACTGCGGTGCCGCAGGTTCATGATTCGATCTCCACCACTAGCTTGAGCTCTACCGCATGGTGGAAGGGCATCTTGCGTTAAGGTGATCACCGTAGTGAAACGCGCACTTTTGGAATCTTCTTTTACCGAAACTATTCATTCAAAAAGTGCGAAAAAAATATATCATATTATTTAATTCTTTATTGAGTGAATTAGTTGATTAGTTTTTACTAAAAATTATTAGTTCTTCTGTAATAAATTGTAATCGGCGACCCTTTTTAGACTGTTTTTTATTAATTTAAGAGGCAATATTGATGTAATCGCAACGTTTCTTTTTTTAAAAAATAGCTAATACTATACTCTAATGAACTACTTAACAACTTGTGTTGAAAACATTTTTATGAATTTTTGGCACAAAATTGCGTGATCGCGAGAAGAAATCTCAACGAAAATCAGTCTGCCCGCAGCGCTCGGGCCGTTTGGACGTGGGATCTGTGCCGTTCGTTACGCCATCATTTTTGTGCATTTATTTTACGAAATATACAATATTTTTTTACCATACGTTAATTTGCAAGTCATAAATTATTGAAACTCAAGTAAAAAAAATATTGGTTAAGTACTTTTCTTTATATTGATTTATAAAATCTTTCTAACAACGAGTTGATTAAAGTTCAGACACGGCATTGTTAATTTCTATTTTAGTAGGTATCTAGATTTTTAACCCTTAGTAAAATATTTCATTTTGTTATTTATAAGCTACTGTACAATTAAACGAGAACTAATTTCTAATGCACTTAACACACTTTCCGAGACGACCAACTACTTTCTAGGAATTTAGATATTCAATCATTCAAATAAAGGGAAGTTATAGTTAGTAGGTAGTTAGTCGGATTGAAATTTGTGTTACTCTCTTCTTTCGTCCTACCTATAAAGACATGTGCCCGTAACTTTTGAACCGTAACTTCTGTAGATGTTATCAATAATTCTGTAGATTGTTTCAAAGGTGATGCTTGTCGTTTGGTCCCATTTTATATTTCATCATAATCGGTCAAGCCGTTTTTGAGTTACTCTAAAATACCTGAAAAATATTTACCTATCTTGATGATATAGTTGATAAAAATGAATGATAATCGATCCCGTAAGTGGTAGGTAGGTAGTAAGGTGGCAAGGGTCACTAAAAAGTGTGAAAAAAAAAATTTAAGCAAAAAAATGGAACCAACTTCAACACCCAAAAGTGTGAAATAACTTGTCGAAGTCGGTACCATACGCAAAGTTTTGTGATATTAGGTACTTTTTAACAGTCATGGTACCGACTTTAACAAGTTATTTCACACTTTTGGGTGTGGAAGTCGGTTCCATTTTTTTTGCTTAAATTTTTTTTTATTTTAATTATTATTATAATAAGTGAGGTTCCTTAGGAAAAGTGACTAAGAACCCCGGTACGATTCTTCCCGTATAACTTTTAATGGCAGCAGTCGAATGAGACTTGTCAAAAACCGAAATGACGGATTCACGATGGCAGGCAAAATTCAAGATGCCCCGATCCGGCTGAAAATAAACGCCCTGAGCAACCCAGATAGGGTTGCTTAGAGCGTCGTTATTCGGAATTAAGAAATTATTTCTTATGATGTAATTTTTCAAGATGGCCGCCATACATAGATGTTTTGAAACCATTGGCTTAAATTGTTCAATGGGAAGGAGGGGAAAGAAAGTATTCTAAACCGAAAATAACAAAGTGATTTTCATGATATAGAAATAATGGGAAATCATAAAATAACGTCTGCAAAGTGAAGATAGATGACGTATCTCGTAAACAGTTACAGATAAGTAAAGAAGTTTTGAACAAATGTCATAGGGAATCGAGAGAGCACTCAAATGACACGCAACAAAAATCCAAAATAGCAGAATTCATACAAAGAGCTGAAGTGCGATCCCGCTGAAGTAAGGTTGAGCTTCAGTGTGGTCGGAGTACGTTATGGTGGCTATCTTGAATTACATCATTCTGGATTTGCCATTTTGCTCTTCTTATTTATCATATTGCATTTAGAGCACGGATGGTGCGTGAGTTCGAAGGGCGAGTGCAAGGTGAGGGTGCAGTCTAAGCCGAGCAGGAACTTGCAAGGCCGAAGGCTGAGAAGTTGGGAGTATTTTCCGTATTTCCAAATGTCAAAATCCAATTTCCAAATCTCCAATGTCTCCATGATGAATGGCCGCGATAACCGAAGCACCTACGAGTGGGGTTCTTTAACCAATGTGACTCAGAAACTTGGTGCGATTCTGCCTGTAGCACTTTTAGTAGCGGTAGGGTGAATCTTATATGGTGGTTTCATTAAGGTTATCTTTTGTATTGAGCATTGCATTGGGATAATACTTCTATAAACATTTTGAACTTTTATTATATTATTATTTGTAGCTATGTTATTTCATACTGCATAAAAATAAATGACACACTGCCTGATAAACTTGTTAGCATATAAGTACATAACAAATAATTAAAAAGTTATGGTTACATAAGAAACGTAATTGTATTTTTTTTTAGATTTGTAATACAATGGGGAATAAACGAAAGTATAAAGTGCTCCATTAACGTCTTGTAGTAACACAAACTGTGAACAAGTTCTTGAGTTCAGTGAGTTATAAATCTCGTAAATAAACTTTAAAACTGCATAATGACTTTCTATAACTGAAATTATACCTATACATTACATTTATTCACCTATAGATTTATAGAAATATGATAAGGTAAAATTGTAAGTTTCTGTTTTAGAGTTGGTAAGTATATTACAGTAAGCCAAAACACAAATTATTTGACAGTTTTTTGTAAACAAGGTTATTTAAAATTAAATACACATTCTCACCATTTTCCCTTCAGTCTACACAATTCTTTCTGCTTACCAAAACACTGACACACTTTTTTCGCTTTTTCTACATGAGCGTTATCATACATAATAATAATAATGAATAATAATAATTTTATTTCAAAAAACGTTTAACATGTTGGAGCAGTAAGGAACACATAATGTATACATAGAACTATGAATAAGAACAACAAAACACATGTGTAGGTACAATGTAAGTTCTATAGGCACAAATATGCTCCAGGACGTTATCCGCACCAACCCGGTGGTTGGTTGAATGTCTTCTTTCATACCGCTTTCGTACCGCTTCATGAAATCGAACTACTTTTTTGAGCACAATACTGACTTTTGAACTGACACGGTAACAACTTTGACAAGTAGTTTCACACTTATCAGGAACATAAGTCGGTTCCATTTTTGTTTTTAAAATGGATCTCATAATCTACTATTATGTTGATATGGAAAATAGGCACCTTTCTAACAAAATTTCAAGAAGATCGGATCAGGCAATCGAGATAATGACTGAGAAATATACACTGCTCAGACCTCCACCGAGACCACGCTTCGCTTAGTCTATTAAATATTTCTATACTTACAAGCGATGATATTTTTTACCGTATAGGTTCGCAGTAACTGCAGATAAAATGTTGTTATGTACACTTCTGTTCTGCCGCTTCTAATAGCGCACGAAACTCTACAATTTTAGCGATGCTATCCGTGGTACGGCGACTAGTGCCGCCGTGCGACTGAATATTTTTATGAGTTGAAAGTTAACGCCTATTTCTTTTAGCTCCGCCCGAATTAGAAATTATTTTGACTACTGTCTTGCCCTTGGAACATTTGGTAAAAGAAACTTTAAACATTTGGTCTTTTTTGAATTTAAGAGAAGATTATTAGTGGCAAACCATTCAGAGATCATAGATAACACATTATTTACATGAATGAGTTCGCTACCTATCTACTTTAAAAATTCAAAAATCATCTGTGAATAAAACAATATCCTTGACGATGCAAGGCAGATCATTAATATATGCTAGGAACAGAAAAGGTCCCAAAATTGATCCTTGCGGTACACTTAATTTTACCAAAGACCCGGAAGAAGTATTGTCATTTATTCCAACCTTCTGTAGCCTGTCTGACAGATATGACTCTATAAGATAGAAAGCTTTTCCACTAATACCATAGTGTGAAAGCTTACGAATCTGAGTGCAGTGTTCTACACAGTTTAAGGTGCTGCCCCCCTGCTGTTTAAAAATGTTTACAAACAATTATAACATTTGAAATATTGGCTCGCTCGCAGTTTGTATTTACGTTCCGAGGCATCTGCACGAAAATAGAAAAAGATTTGCTCATTGGATAAGCTATTATTTATTGTTTTATAAAAACGAATATGCGCAATATCTGGATGCGTTAGTAAACAAATGTTTATTAAGTGCAATTGTAGGTGACACATAAAGAGCAATGATTGCATTACCCGATTGATTATCCCTTTAATCAACACAAGTTCCCGGTAGTTTAGTACGACCATAAGTAGGTATTTTATTATGATTGTTTTATAAAAAAAAGAGTGCAAAATGTCTCACCTCGTGTGGAACTCGATCCCCCATTTTACGCACCGGTAGCCTTAACCACTGGGTTATCGAGAATAGCTCGACTGAGCCGAAATTTTTATACTCTTATTGTGTTACTACCGACATGGGGGAAATTGCGGTCATCAACGGCGCGAAATTTTGTAGTAATTTTAAAAAAAACTAATTATATCCGTGCACACGGTAGTGGTTGTTATAATATTTAGTAGCATGATTGTTTTATTATTTGTTTTTAATTTTATATTATTCTACAGTTTATGTCAATGGATTTAAAGTACAGTAAGCAACATACGAAATATTTAGTACATTTTAAAATGCCAGCAAAATGATAAAGCGATACACCGAAATTAGATATATCTATTATATCACCCACCGAAATTACATATATTGTCACCGAAGTAAAATTTAGGTTATCGATGAATGAATATGTTAATGTTATGTAACTAAAATATAATTGAAGCCCCGGTTAAATAGCTAAATTTTCTAGTAAGAACATTATTTCGATTGTACAATAACTTTCTGAACTGGCGATATTATAAAAGTAAAAAAATATTTTCTGTTTCAAAAAATTCTTCCATCCGACATTTTAACTGGCACCAAAATAACATTCCGTACCAATGTATGTTATTTTGGTGCCGTTAATAATTAACATGCCATTAAGACATTATTTGTGTTTAGGCATTGGCCTAAATGGCCAATGCCTAAATGACCACCGAAGTTAGGTACATTTAAGGCACTGAAATGAGATTTTTTATCATTTCCTTGAAATTTCTCAAATCAGTATTGGTTTCAGGCCACCGTGATGAGAATACCGAAATGAATAACAAGACAATAACGAACAATCCTTTTATATATAAAATTTACGTGTCACGTTGTTTGTCCGCAATGGACTACTAAACCGACTTTGAATTTGATTTGCACACCGTGTGCAATTTGATCCAAATTGAAAGATAGCTTACATCTCAATTTATAGTCGCAATTAGCCATACGAAGCCGGGGCGCTAATATAATATAAATAAATATGTTAACTACTACGCTACCCAAGTAAACGCGTAATATAATACAACATAGAAGGCGCATATACAAGATACAAAGATAAAAAAAGGTGTAATAGCTGACGGTAAAAGTTTAAACAGCTTGCGACACGATAATTTTATTGCTCTTGTTCACCGAAATGAATTATTTTTTGGCGGGAATAGGCACCGAGGTAAAAACAGTTGGGCGCTCGAGCGCGACTGACGAAAGATGTGACAGCAGGGTGGTCCTTTACTATGTTCTAAGTAAAACTATAGCAGTGCAACTTTTATTCACCGGGATGAGTATATTTCGCAGGACACTTATGTCTTCACTTGTTACTAACTGCTTTGGGTATACCCAACCTTACCTTAGATCTATAAATCTAAGAATAATATCACGTTTTGTCAACACCATAACAAGTGGCCAGTTAAATATTAGAAAACCACAACCTAAATAGCTAATGGTTTTCTTGTACAATATAAGGCGAATTTGATCCAGCCACCGCGATGAGAAATTTTAAGGTTTGACGTTTTTGTGATATCATTAATTCAAATCCTTACTAAAATATAGTTGTTGCTTAATTTTTTATTCATGTCAAAATATTTTAACATGCTGTACTGGACCACTACTACAGTTCATCAAAGTTTAGTTTTTCGTGTTTCGAGCGACCTTGACACAACAAAAATTTAATTTGCGGAACGAAGTTTGTTGTTTGTCTATGGTAGGACCGCATCGTTCATCAGTCATAAAGAGTATAAATATATCTGGCAAGAACGTAATATATATTGCAATTCTTTCTTCTCCCTAACAATTCGTATAGTTCGTGTAGTGTTTAGGCAATTATTAATACTATATTACTTTTCATCTTGATACAAGAAAGCATATTTGTACCATGCCCTTCGTGTTCTCGCCTAAACTGCCTATCTAGTTTTTTTTTGTTTAGTGGAAGGTATGCCTTTATTAACAAAATACGATGAACTATATACAACACTACAGCTACTACAATAAAAGCATTTAGACAACCTATAAGTCATTGCAGACTCACAGGCAGTCCAAATGTTCCAGCCCACTACCAGTTGGCAGCGTGTCCAGCATGCTGGCAGCCCTTGAATTGCAATGCTTATTTGTTAAGCCAAATAGGTGCCAGCATTTTAAAGCGCTCTGATAAGTTTTGGAAAATACGATGAGCTCCCGGTCACCACGGACCCAACGTCTCTACACCAAACGGCTGAAATATGTAACCCATACCGAGGTGAGCATATTTGCGCCGCTTGAGTTGCTCCGCCGAAGTAGCCGGGGCGCCAGCCCTCACTCACGTTGGTTTATAGATTATTTTAAATTTATTCAGTTTATTAATGTAGCCATAGCAATAAATAATAACTTTAAAACATATAACTAAATAATTACTGACATGATTATGAGACGCATATATTATAATTTCATATTTAGGAAATGTACAAACCATACGCATCCGATAAAAAATGTTATTCAGAATCTATACAGACGAATGCTTGCCAGTCAATGCCATGAACGAAGTTAAAATACTTATTTTTCAACATAACTTGTTTTTCAACACCCTTGCTCGTAAAGTGAGCTTTATATGGTTCATAGGGCCATAAACCGAACTATAACACCCTCGTGCATAATAAATTCAATAGTTTGTAATAGAATTATCCCTACAAAGTTAATTTAGTAGAGCATTTTCAATTTAAGCGGGTAATACAGATTTGTAACAACAAAGAGGTTTATGGCTAAGTATAAGTAATCAACCAGCAACATTTGCCGCACGCAAAAAAAAATAACTTGCGCGCTATTTTCCATAATTTTCGTATGTTGTTTGTATCGCATTTGTGCAATATATATTTTTTTCCTCGCAAGGGTTTTGAAAAAGTGCGTATGAAAATCGTAAGCAACTTGCTCATTATACACTGGGCTGATTTACGCCCTCGCCTACGGTTCGGGCTGCAACCCACAGCCTCGTGTATAATGAGCAACTTAGTTCACTTGTATTATAATATACTATTACGGACAGGTACAACGATTACGATTTTTCACTGGGAAACACAGGTGTTTAGATTCACTCCACGAAGATTTTATATTTGGGTATTCCATCCAAACTCTGACTAAGCTTGTTATTTCTTAGTTGGTATGAGCGATTACGTGTGCAGTTACTTTACTAGCTGAATGAACTGAAAAGTGTAGGTAGCTGTATTTCTAGGATGTGTTGTCATTTATATATTTGGTTATTTATTTGCTCTTTGACTTTCAATTTAATCACGCTATACTTACCTATAATATTTTAGACAGAGACTTGAAATATTAGAGTAGTTATATCCGAACACCACTGCTCTAAAAACTTATTAGAATTTACCTATCTACATAACTACGCACATGTATATGCAGTTTGTAATGACAAGGAAAGAACGTTCAAATATTATGCGTCATATCTGTTGTAAGAAATAGATAAATAAGCAATTCGTGTAACCACCGAACCGCCACGAGACGTTCCGATCACCATTACACTGCGATCTCTTTCACTCTCTCACACCAAACGATACACATAAATATCTCTCTCATCCATTTCATTGCATTAGTTCCTAAGATAAAACAAAACGACGAGATTTTCTATTTCATCAATAAAAGCAATAATTACGCGTGAAATGAAACAGTTTTCTTATCTCTCACAGTGCTTGTATAATTGGTGCAGAGTCTAAAGACACAAGGAGGCATATTGTCCACAGATTATTCCTGATAAACACGATTAGCGGCGATGTATTCACCGGAAGCTTGGAAGTGCAAGACTGGTAGAGACTCGGGTAATTACCCTGAATTCGTCCAGTAAATATGGGGGGCACACAACTCATCTACAGGTAAAAAATCTTAGATTAGATTTTTTACCTGTAGATGTTATATTATATTATATTATGATTATTAGATACGAAAGTTTACGAGTGTGTTAATATTTAAGGATGAGACTGTTTTTTGTAATCTTTCAAGCTGAAACGGCTAAACTAATTTGGATGAAACTTGGAATAAAGATGGTTTAGGTCATAGATTAACGCGTAAAACACTTTTCATCATCATTAATTCGTCAATAACAGTTTTCATCATAGTACCGCGAGAAACCGCGGCGCGCAGCTTGTTGTGCTTTAAAGTTGCTCCAAATTCGCTAATTATAGTATTGATTAATGTCAGTCCTACGAGTATATGACGATTGTACTAAAGTTCGAATAAATACTTGGATAAAATCGGTCTGTTTCTTATACCCAGATTCTCCAAATATATTTACAATTAGAACGAGCTGCACTGCCGATGCTGAACGGGAACGCTATAGCTATCGAAGAGTCAACAAACGTTAGATTTTCAGCATCTGTTCTAGCATGGTTCTGAAGTGTGTCTAACGTGTATGTACTACGATCTTTATTGCATATTTCTTTTGCTACCTTTACTCTCATTACATTCTTAATACGTATATGTATGTCTGTTTAAGGTACTCATGAGCTAGCCCCTTTTCCAGAACTTCAACATTGTTATGAGAAAACGTTTGCTGAGGTCTTTTAACCCCTAGTGATGCATTAAAACTTACAATATAATATGTTGGTTTGTATTTTATCCTTTCATACATCTTCACTACACATCCAACCATAGGTGCTAGGATTTTATCTTAATTAATCTGAAGCTATTTACTTACAAAGCTTATTCAAAATATATTAAGTTGAATATCAAGTTCACTTGAAAATAATATATTCTCTTCGCTAGAGAATATATTTTCTTTCATTGTAGCATCTAACAGAGAGACTTATTTTTTTACGTTGACAATATGGATGAGGTGTATGAACAAAACAAAGAAAATAAAAACAAAGTAAAAGCAATAAATTTATTTGCACATAATGCTACTAAAACATAAATTAGAAACGAAATAAAACAACAGGAACCAAATGTTTGATGATAACCTACATCAAATAAATTAGAAATAAAAACTGGGAACTGAAATAGTTCACTAAACAAAATTACTTATACAAAAAACACTAAGTATGATTTACGTCTGAATACAAAAATAAAAAAATAACACACAAAATTATAAAGAACATAAATAGAAAGAAAACATGATAACAAAATAAATATTAACAAAAACAGTAAGCTTAAACGTAACGATTCCCCATTTAATGATTCTGACTCAACTAAATATAATTAGATGTTAGAACTATTCCTACAGATAAATCTATGCACACATCTTAAAACTAAATGGAATGTATGAAGTCTGTACACAATATTTATCAGACTTAGAATCTGTATAATCTAAATTTGGAAATGAACAGAATTATTATTATTTTTTGTAATAAGGCCTAAAATAAGCCTTAAAAGATCCCACAAAATATTTTTTACTTTAATATACCTAATTTTACCATAAACTCAGCAAGTGTTGCTTTTTAATATACATATTTAAACATTTATTATAATATTTCTGCGATGTATTTCCTTTTAATATACGCAAAATAATTACTACTACATAGCCCAGACATGGATCGTTTATTGGGACCTAAGTATTTGTCATCTTTGTAGAAAACCATTCAATATTTATTTCGTAATATATTTAAAGTAACAAGCCCCCATAAAATAAAACAATTTAAACAAATAAAATTACTATTAATAATATTGACGGTCAAGAAGGTGAAATAAAGCCAACCGGCTTTATTATGGGATGCATTTAGACCTTGTTATAACCACGTATTTCAATATCGTCACTATAATAAGAAATGTTATGTTTTATGTATTGATATAAGTAGAGAATTTTATTTGTCAATGTTCCCTTTAATTACCTATACATTTAGACTATAGGAAGTAAGTCCTATATTTCTGATATAGGCCTTGTTATCTTTAAGGGCCTTAAGCTTCTAGAAGGTTTTATATATGTACACCCAGGCACAACATTTTGTGTTGAAGTTATGTCAGTGTACTTTTGTAAAGATACATCTGTGTTACATACTACTAATGCCCAAGTCACCACAGTTAATAAAATCAATTAACAATCAATACATTTACCGTAGAGCGCCGTTTATGACATACCAACCAATATAACTTTTCTAGAGAACCTAACGCTAGCACCACATTTATTTACCGAAATAATAAATTCGAAAGACGCGTGACTAGTTATTTGTCAATTTGAATTTGGAAAAGACTTCTATGTGTGTGATTAGACGATGATGCCGTTACCGACCTCTTTGGAGAATGTGACTTGAGGCAAGTGCAGCTTGCGACGGTCCAAAGATTGGCTGGTTGATGAACAGGCGGTGGGTGGTCTGGCTGCGGCTGCTGGTGACGACAAAGCAGCAGTTCTTGGTGACCGCGGAGGTGGTGGTGGAGTTGATTCTGCCGGGGGAAGTGATCCCGCAGCAGCCTGTGCTAATCTAGTCCGGATACCAACTCCGTTCTGTGGTACTCGACGGAAAGTTTCGATATTGAGCATTTGGCCGGCTGATCTGAAAACAGAAAGACTATTGTAACATGGCAAGACATTATAATATTATAATAATTACTAATACTTATCTTATTACAAGTAAGGGCATTTGACAGCAGCTACATTCAAAAAGTTGTTTGCTAAGAACCGAAGGGTGCGTTTCAGAAGCAATAGAAGCATTTTACAGCAGCTACATTCAAAAAGTTGTTTGCTAAGAACCGAATGGTGCGTTTCAGAAGCCCTAGAAATAAAACTGACTATTGTCAGTTTCTTCTAGGGATAGTTTTTATGCTGTGGGAGTTGTAAAAAGCGCTGAAGGGAAAAAACTGAAGGTAAGCAGCAGTGGCTCCTGAAGTACTGCCTTATTACAATGCGATCCTCAAAACTCCTGTAAGAGGCATTTGCACCCTATTCTGAGGGGTTTGCTTTAATACCCACGCTTGGCAGGCACCTTGATTAAGATGGCAATTCTGTAGAAGGCGCTACTGCCCACCTTCTGGTATTTTTTTCCCCTAACGACTCCCAGACTGGGACATCACTCCTTAAATATACTACTACTAATATGCTATATTCAATCAAATCATCAAGCACAAACATAGGGACTTAGATCAATGGCATACCTTAAAATAATAGTAACTTACTTGACAAGCCCTCTGACTTCTTCCTCAGAGCAGGTAACAACGTTCTTGTTCCCCACGAAGACTATGTAATCCCCGGCTCGTAGGCCAGCCCTCTCGGCCGACCCTCCCTGCGCCACCCTCTCCACTCTTGGAGGGCGAGTCCACACCACTGTGAAGCCGAAGCCGCCGCCTGCGCCTCTGACCAATCTGGAAGAAGAGATTAAAAATAAGTAACATTAATCTTAGATCACCTGAATAATGAGGCATGCGATATACCGCATGCCCCTATCAGAAGGATTTTTTATTATGAGATTATGACGGAACTCACATATTGACTACCAAGAGGTTACTTTAATTGGTAACCTCTGCCTATAACAGATGTGTTTCTTTTGTGTGTCAAGTGACTAACGGTACTGCATCCGATTAAGTCAAGTCTCATGCCTCTGTAATTTCTTACTGGCTCTCAAGGCCTGCTGCCGCAACAAACTGTTAGGTGGTTGGCGATAGATTTTCTATTTGATAGCAGTAGCTAGCCAGGAGAGCATTCGCAAAATGCCCTTCCACCATGCGAAGCTCAAGGCGGCGGTTGAGATCAAACCATGAATCAGCGGCATGACATAGCTATTACCACTCGGCTATCATTGCTTGAATAGTGGGCAGTTATTTAGAACGAGTTCTGAATAACTTATCTTACATTGTGATCCCCAAGACACCTGCCAAGCGTGTAGAATATGACAACCACTGCTCATTTTATCACTTGTTACGAAATGCATTTTATCAAGTATCATGTGTGTTTATGTAAGTATCTATACCATAATACGTCTTCTGGCTTACTTTCTAGTGGTAGTGAACGGGGTCCGTCCATTTCTCTGAGCCCGTCTCGGCGCGCCTGGCTCTTCAGGAGGGTCAAGCTCCAGGTATCTTAGGAACAGGTGCTCGTCGGCCTCTCTTTGGAGAGCTGCTGCTACTGCCTGGGCTTGGTTGGCCGAGGTGGTGGATGACGGGCCGTTGGTAGCTACGCCTGTAAAGAACACAAGTGGTACTTTAGCGATCAAACAGTTGTATCTTATAGTTGTCTATACCATAAAGTGGATACCTTCGTTATTGTTCAGTTGGCTTGACTAACAGAGCTCTAAGATCTTAACCCACTAACAATGTATATTTTATGTTTGAAGTCAGTTTTGTTTTGTTAAAATTGTATTTTAATATAATATTTAATGAGATATACTAAAATAAATAATTTAAGCTCTTCTCTACAAGCCACAAGACATAATTTGTGAGAGCACTCGCTCCCAGGTATAAGTTTTTTTAGAACTTGGAAGGTGGACAAACAACCCTTAGAAACGCAAATATTGATATATATTTCGATGTATTGTCCGGCTTGAAAAGCTTTTTAAGTTTTTACCTGGAATGGAATTCAACCCAGGACTATTTCATAAATCGTTGTCGTTAAAATTATTTTGGCTCCATCCAATTTGTTAGTTGCTATTTTGAGTAGATTTGATCTCGTAATTTTGTTTCAATATATTGGTCTAAAGTATTTATTAAATTAATTATTATACTCTTTCCAAGTAGAAAAAAATCACTTTCCGAGTCAATTCTTCGAAGAGAGAGAGAGCGCACTGAATAGATACCTTTAGCGCGCTCTATCGTCGACCGCATCATCACTTAACATCAGGTGAGATAGCTACCTAGTTCAGTACAAAAAAACCGAGTCCGCGGATACAACTAATCTTGTCTTAGGTTTTCGCGATTGTAACAAATAGTAATTCAACAACCTTAAATGGTTTAAATCGCATATTTATTTTTGTCCCGACGCGCGACGCGACGTTTCAAACACGTTGCAGTAATCGTGGTCACGGGGTTTCTAATTGGTTTTATTTGCCACATGAGTTATTAAGAAATTATTTATTGGCGTCAGGACATAAATAATGATAAATATACGCGATTTAAACCGTTTAAAGTTGTTTAATTATTAGACGGATGCAACTGTTTAAATAGGAGTCTATATTACGAAAGTTTTAATTATATCTTTTATTAGGATTTTTTACGACGTTATAGTTCTATTTTTGGTCTAATTCGTGGATCTAAGATAAGTGTTATTATCAAAAACGTATGGTGAAGCTAGTAGTAGCCTTATGTTATCTGTGCTAGTAGTAGCAAATTATAAAAACCTCTATGCTGATAAAAAAGCACTCTTTATTCTTCACAAAGATGAAGAAAATAGTTATTTGTTATACAAGAGTGCAAAGTTGCTTTTTAATCGCGTGTTCAATTTTGATGACCGAGCAAGCGAAGGATTCTAAAATTAGAATCCTAAGCGTTAGCGAGGGAATCAAAAAAGCACGAGGTGAAAAATCTTTGCACTCGAGTGCAACACGTAACTTTTCATTCCACCTCAGCGAGGAAATGACTAAATGCAAAAATTGAAAAAAGAACATCAAGAAGGTTCTGAGTCTGAGTTTTTAACAAATTAAAAAAAAGTTGTATGATATATTCGGCACCATAGAGGTAGCAGTAAATAGGTTTAATGTTTTTTTTTAATTCACAAACTTAGTGCACACGATGTTCTAAATTCAATTTACTTTATCCTCTAGAGAATAAAAACGGGTTTTTCCACTCAGATATTGAAGATTAAAAATACTCTTACCGAGATGGTGGGATGAAAAAGACTTATAAACCTTCCCTATCCTATTCTGTTGCCTCTAACGATGAAGGTTACCTCCATTTTGGCTCTGTCTCTCGGCGTTGGTTTATTTGAAGTTCCACTCTGGATTTTCATACGGCAGGATTTTAGGCACTTGAAGGTAGAAGCCACGACATGCACGGGGACTCACCCCCACATATATCAACAACATCACATCGCTTACCTTTATCGTTATGGTTCTCTTTGGTACCGTCGCTAGTTTCGGTGTTGTCAGTGGCCATCTTGCGCGGTTCTACTCTCGTTTTCTCATGGGGCAGGCGTCCAGTCGCCTGTAGGAAGAAGCTGCCACTGATATCGCCCTTAGTTGCATCTTTCAGCGGGAACGAGACGCATCCTAGGAACTCGCTCCGCCTGAAACAAATAAACATCTTGTTAAAAAAATACAGGTAAGGTGGAACTTTTATTATTGAAATAGACTACATGTATTGTTTTATGCGATACATAAGACATTTTACTTAAACGAATGTGTGTTTATGCCTTGGAGAATTCTTAAATCCTAAATTGAATTGATTTGTAAACCAATGCTTAGATACCAAACGCTGTGTAATTTTCTGCATTGAAGACATACAATTGATCAGATTTAGTGATGGGAGACAGTGCTAGCGATGAAATCACATTACTAACTGGTATATACCATTGAGTAAATAATAACTATATGAAAAGTGCAAAAATCTGAATAATAAAACACAATTACAAAACATCAAAATATACAGGTCTATTGGAAAAATGCTAACAACCTCTTAGGGCCGACTAAAAAAATTATTTTTTCTTAATTTTTTAAAATTATTTTTGTTTTTTTTATATTTTTTGACGGAATACGCACGAGGACCACCTGATGGTAAATGTTTCTCGTGTCTATAATGTATTCTTTCATATTTTTGATTACTTTGCTCGTGGTAAATATTCAAAATTCTATTCAAAGGGAGCACGGCGCGGCCCAGTTTTGCAGCGGCGGGGGCTCTAGACTCGGAGTACGTTTTAAAATTAAAAAAAATTAAAACAAAAAAAAAACTTTTTTTTTTCAAAACAAAAAAAAACATCCCAAAATGTTTGTTAGGACTAGCAGAAGACAACCCTAAGAGGTTGTTAGCATTTTACCAATAACCCTGAATAACAGCTATGTAGAAGAACGCCATTACGCTAAGGTATACTAAGCGCACGGAGTTATCGCTTTTAAGCTATATTTCACAGAATAGCAATAGATTTCATGCGACGCCATGAGCGTTGACACTTTAGTGCCGTCACATCTTTCTGGAACAATCGTGTGGACTGACGCCGCGACTACTTCGGCGGAGCGACTCAAACGGCGCAAGTATGCTAACCTCGGAAGGGGTTACTTAATATAAGCTGTTAGTATACAGACATTGGGTCTGTTGAGGGGCGAGATTAATTTATTTTTCCAAAAATTTACAATGACCTTGGTAGATGCGACGTGTGATCAAATACTGGCACTTATTTGACCCAACGAATAAGCATTGATATCCGCCAGTAAAAATAAATGCATTTCATTGTTTTCATTTATTACCGATCTAAAACCCAGTTAAACAGATCGAACGGATTGCTTTCAAACAAACACACATGTGAGTAAACAAAATCAACTAACAAAGAGCTTATTACACAATAAATGCATTTGTGCAAATATAACTACATATTTCACATTTTTTTAAATAAATGTAAGTACTGAAATAAAATAGTCAAGAGTGTACCAGTTCAGAGTGTATACACTCTAAATACACTTTGTAACGCTTCACAAATTATAATGATATTCATAATACAAACGTCTAAATCCCATCCCCAGTGACACCACGTTTCAGTTCAAACAAGCCAAAACATTTCAAAACTTGTATATTTTCATAGAAACAATAAAAACTTCGCTGGCTTGTTTAAATTTAGAACGAGAAGCGAGAGCTGTCCAGCGTTCAAGATAAAACTGAAAGAATTAAATAAAGTCCAGTGCAGTCCATTCTATAATACTTACTTATACATTCTATAATGTATAAGTAAGTATGAAGTTAAACAACCGCGGAGAGTAGTTTCCGAGACATAGTATTGTTCGGAATTTTAAAGTAGGCTTCGAGAAAATTATATGATAGACTTATTTGGAACAAACTACATAGACTAAAATGGACACAAGAATTTAGAATATGTATGCAATGCACATAGTTTTCGCATTGTCAATGAATAGATTCAAGCGTGTTACTTTGTGGAAATCCATATTTAATAATAACAAATATTTTAAGGAAGTATTAATTTCATAATATAGAGAAACATTTAAAAAATATAAAAATGTATCGAGTGCCAATTCCGCCTAATTTTCCTGTTAAGCCGACGTGACGTCACAAACGCCACGCAGCCAAATTGGAAGAATTTTCAACGCGATTTACACAAAAGAAATTCTGGATCATGTGTTCGAAGAGTCACCTCCTGAGGATGCTTCGTGTAGAAGCGCATCGCGTCAAAAAAGTACTCCGAATGGAAAACGTGGCGTTTGTTAGTGAACAGGTCTGTAATGATACTATAGTAATCATCGCACTGTAGTATTTGTAGCTATAAAAAGTACTTGACACAAAAACCAATATCATAACGGTTCATATATGTAACTCTAATACAATATACTTATCCATTATGACTCATCACATCGGAAATGTAACCTTAATGCATAATGACTAGGAGTTCTGAATGGCCCAGATACCTAATGTGTTTACATAAAGTATATCTAGGTGGATGAAGGTATGATAAGATACTAAGGTTTATTTCAGGCTCAAAGTAGATTGAATTTATTTGTACGAGTAGTCGTGATTGATATATTTATCATATTATTATTATCTTTGTCTTGTCTACATTGATTGATACCATTTTGATACTTCCATTGCCCATTTCTTTTTTTTTGTATCTTATTTACGAAACTGTACATCCATACTTATGACTATTATTGCTTGTGAGGTGCCGGACTCCAAGCTGTTAGCACCTACCGGGAACAGTTCCAGGTTCCGAAAATATAAATTTATTTACGAGTAAATTTTTTATCAATAATCTGTGTTACCTTGTATCGCCATTTAAAATACGACGTATAAAATTATGTACTGACTTAAGTAATGTGTAAATAGATAAATTTTCAAATTTTTAACACAAAAGAAAATAACTAAAGCCTAGACATAGGGTAGGTACTCTTTCTTAAAACTTAATGCAAAAATAATTTAGGTTTCTTCAATTTCCTCGCAGGGCTTCATATGCTTACGCACCACAACCTTGAGTTTCAACCAATATCTGTTTTTTTTTTATGCCTGATAGGTTAGCCTTTGACCACTATCTCACCTGATGGTAAGTGATGATGTGGTCGAAGATGTTGTACAGGCTAACCTAGAATTACTGGCTCTCAAGGACAGCTGCCGAAACACACCGTTAGGTGCTTGGCGATTTTTCAACTTGAGGGTGGTAGCTAGCCAGGCGGGCATTCGCAAAGTGCCCTACCACCATGCTGTAACGGCTGCTATCCTAAGACAACAACCGGGACCGACGGCTTAACGTGCCCTCCGAAGCACGGAAGCGCTCAGTAGTAATGTCACCAGCGGTCACCCATCCAACTCCTGACCGCGGCGGACGTTGCTTAACTTTGCTGATCGATTCAGAATGGCTAAGCAAACTTCGCTACGAGCGCTTCGACGAGTTTAAAGGAACGAAGTAAAATCTACAAAATTAATAACAATACGTAGCTTCGCGTGCTGAAAAAACGATGCTTCTATTTCTTTTCTCCAAGGAGTTAACGTAATATTAAAACCCCCATTCAACCCCTTATCGCAGCCTTGTAAAGGATATTTATTCGCCAGTTTCCGCCTTCGCCCTTGCCTCGCTATCAGATGGCTCACGCTATGGGTGAAAGCACTGCATTTATGTGCAAGTGTTAACCACTGCGTGACTTGCATCCCTCACGTGAAGGAGAAAGTAACGCTTGACCTTTGGACGGTCATGGAAGAAACTAGGAAAGATAGTAGTTGAGACTTGTTTAGATTGAACTGGACTTAAATTTTATTTAGGGTAACTGTAACAGCCATGCGGTTGTTGTCCAATGTTGAGTACAGCCTTCCTTATTAAGGGGTATTTGCCATAATCCCCACACTTGGCAGGCGTCTTGTAGATCGCAGTGTAACTTGGCAGTTCTTTAGAAGGCGGTGCTGCCCACCTTCCAGTATTTTTCCCAAAGTTGCTTCTTTCGACACCCACGGGATGATATGGGAAGGTGCAATTCTAATCCTATGTATGCTACTCAAACATCAAGGCAGTTATGTTATGAAAAATTCCTAACCATATACAGTAAAGACTTTGTAAGACGAAAGTTAACGAGTCAGTACAAAGCATCTATTATTCAAACACAGCATTTGGTGAGTGACAGTTATCTCATGGTTTATTTAGGAAAATATGTAAAAAAATATTATCCAGACTGAGCGACGGCGACGCGAATAAAATATGAGCATACACGAAATTGAAACAAACATTCTACAGGGCTTTCTCATTGAAATAAAGTGCTAATTTATCTTCTACATGGCAAGTCCATCAGCATAATAAAGGGGAAAGTTCGACTGACCTTGGCTGGCAGGGTCACTGGGTGTCCTAGCCATTTCTAGATGCCAGCCAAGTGTGATTGCCAAGCTTTTGAGTTTTTGTTGTTGTCGCGGGAATTCTGCCTAGTTTGGGTCTGAGATTGTGTTTTGATAACAGTTGGATTGTTCAGTTCTTCGGCTTCAAGTTGGGAAGGATTTAGTTGTACCGTGTTAGAGACGCATTGCAGTAGCCACTAAGATCGTAACGTGTGATTGTGGTAAGATTTCCTTTGTTTCTATGTACCCTGCGGCGATACAGAGCGTTTCATGGTTTTTGCGATAGCCTTTCTTGTTCCTTTTCATCCGTTTCTTCTTCAGATTGCCGTTGTCTGTTTTCTGGGCTTATATCTACTGGAAAATATTTTCTCTCAAGATTTACGTATATTAGAAGTTTCTGTTATTATTTTTTGGATTTATTTGATGTACATGGTATGATAACGGTTTTGTTACTCTATTTTTCTAGTATATCAGTCAAAATACGTCAAGAATGTTTTGTTACGAGTAGCTTGTCCGTTACCATAGGCTTAATAATTAGACGCAGGGATTAAGGCATTGAAATGTATATAATCTTTAAGACAAGTTTTAAGAACGAGCTTATAAACTGGGTCTACATTTTTCTACATGAACTATTCTATTTGCAGCATAAGTTAGTATGTATTGCAAAACTATATCACCTCATTCGATCGTTAAGTCTTACTTGAAATGTAGTTTGTTGAACTTGGAATCCAATCAGTCTGGCGACATCAAACTGTAATACCAAATCAGTCAATTCTTCATAAACTGTCATTAGAAGTATGTTACTAGCAAATTTTGCAAAAAATATTGTTTTTTATGCAAGAAATATGTAAGAAGTTTTATTTTCAAGGTATGTCCATACTAAATCTCAAAACGGAATGACATAATTATCCTCAAAAATTGTATGAGTGCTATTTTATTGTAGCATGTATTTATCAGATAATTTCACCACTATATACTGATGTCTCAAAATTTGACGAATACGAATATGTAAACAAACTAAAGTGAAGTCAACCTGTCATGTCGTATAATTGAACCAAATTGACTCATTTCCGTGCCAAAATTAGGCAGACATGCTTTTGATCGAATTTTGATTGCTTTAATTTTAATCACCTTCTGCCAATGCTGGTTTATCGCACGATGCGAGGCCGATTGCTAATCGATTCCTTGATTCGATGAACTATTTTTAATTAGATATAAATCATTCATAATGTGTTCGAATAAAACATATTTATTTCCAAATTATATCATGCATAATTGTTTTCTTGAAGTTGATTTAGATTGTGCTCTTTAAGTACTCAGTGATTTTATGGCATTAGGTACTTCATCACAGTTTCTTTCTTCTTAAGAATCTTCGATGATGTCTTCTTTGAATTATCCGTTTGGACTCTTCTTCATTGGTAATGATATATGACTTAGCATTAACATGTATATACAATCTTCTATTCTTAGATATAAGGTTCTCAAGGTCAGGGTTCTCCAAGGGTTCAATGGACAGACAACAAATTCTTCATTCTTCACAAAACAAAATCTTCTTAATTAAACATCGATACACACATCTAGGTCAGGGTATTCGTGCGGGGTCCGTCCCTTAGGGTCTCACAGAAGCCTCTAAGCATGCAAGGGGGCCTGTTCCAAGAAGCCTGTCCTGTCCGGTGCTATGTGCGTCCATGCGACTATAGTGACGGGGGACACCAAGCTGACTTACTGGGGTGATTGTCACTCTTCCATTATGGGTGGTGTCTTGGGGTCTTCACCCATGATATCGGCTGGGAGGCTGTTCTTTCTGGCGCGTGGTTCTGGGGGGTCCCATTCTGGAAGGCTGTTCTTGCGAGACAGCTGGAAGCGATGCGCGTGCTGGTGAGAGCAGTGCTGGCGAGGAGGAGGTTCCTCGCGGCGGGTCTGTTGGCTCAGCCCGGCAACAGTTTGGGATACGAACGACATCCTTCTCGGTTTCGAATAAGGGACGGTACTGAAAATTTAGATGGGTGAGTACAATAAAGTCTGTGCTGTGATGACGGTTTATTCCGGATAGATCCCGAAAAAATATTTTACGCGTTGGATAGTACCTATTATATCTTCAAATAAGAAATAGTTTTTAATACTTCGGTTGGATTCCGTCGCATCTTGCTATAGTATTTGTAGGTCAAACAAGTTTTTGCCGTTTTTTTTTTTTGCTTCGTTGCAATACTGTAAAATTACATGATATGATCGCTCAGTGGCATTATATTGCTTTTAAATTATCTTTATATTAATATTACATATCTATATTTGCTATGACATAAATGAAGGAATCATATTTAATGGTTTAATTTTAATGATATTCTTGATTGTGGTCGAAATTTCTTAAGCCTATACTGAACATGAACTGTGCTGTAAAACTAGAACTACGGTAAGTACTTGTATCATTATTACCTAATTTCAAAATCCTTCAAATATACCAATAGGTATACCAACCGTTTGAGGTATACAAAATATAAAGTCTAAATGATTATGTATGATAACCATTGCAGTATATGTACTTGAATACATTGTATAGGTACGATGTCGAACGGTAAGTGACGATATATATGTCTAAAATTCAATGAAACAACAAGTCGATTCTATTAAAAGTTTGAATGTAACACACCATAGCGCCATTAAAACGAAAGTGAAACGGGCAGGAATGGATATTAAATATCGGGAACACGTTTCTCGTCACGCCATTTCTGAAGCTAACTATGGAAAGGAACGTACGATGGAAGCAACAGTGGAAAGCAAAGTTTTTTTTTTAATAAAACACGGAACCGACTGACGATATGAGGTAACTTTGTGAAGTCAATATACCACGCTGATTCAAATTAGTCTCAACTGCCATATTCATGGCTCCAAGTTCCACAAGTTATTTCATAGTAACATAAATAACGTGGTAAGCATACATACATTTTAAATTCGAGAAGTTTCATAACCTTTATTTAGAAGGTTTATTTCAATAATATAGTCAGGGATGAGAAGATTTGTTTGTTAAACTACTAAAAGTTAGATAAGTTCTTAGAAACAAGCTGAAAAAAACATTCAAAGTCAAAGTCAAAATCATTTATTCAATTTAGGCGTCTACGACGCTCTTATGAAGGTCAATTACAAATTTTAATATTGAAATATACTACATTGTACTGCCACGTTCAGCAAACAAAAGTTATAGAGCCACTGCGAGAAGAACGGGCAAGAAACTCGGGGCCATTCTTTTAAAGGTTTTTTTAAAAATGTGTTAAGTACATACTATATAATAAAATTATTACAATACTTAATTTACATTACGTAGGTGTTAGGCGCTAGCTTGGCAGAGGCGAACCAGTCCAAGCATTTTTGTCGTTTAAGTAATCACAAACTGTGTAGTAAGATTTCTTTATCAAAATATTCTTCACATGCAACTTGAATTTTCTTTCTGTGAGCGTTGTACATTGTGTTAAGTACTTTATAACTGTAAAATTTTAAAGTTTTTTTTAAATTTAAAAGCTGGTGCTTGTCATCTAGTTTCATTTAAACTTAAGTGAGATAAGACGAATAGCGTTCGAGTTATCTCCAATAATGCGTATTTTGTGTTTTAAGTCAGTATTTTTAGTAAAACTTTTATTGTTTTTAAAGTTCTTTATTAGCTACCAACAAAAACATTCGTAGTTTATAAGTCCATAAATACGGTTCTGCATATACAGATAATACAAAAAAAATATGATAATAGTGACTTGCTGGCAGGTATCGCTTACTTTGAATCTTGTTATAACAAATTAGATTTATATTCAGTAACATACGCTCAACAAAAACACTGACGCAATAAACGTGCCTCCATTTAAAAAAGACAGAATGAGCATTTACCTTAACTTCAGACTCAACCTTTACCATCGCAAAGGTGTGTCCGAATATATCCATCCAATTAACTATCTGCCACTGACTGAAGATTGACACGACAAAAGGGAGCACCCTTGTGTAACTTGATCCCTCTGTAGCTATGGACAAAACGGTCTGTTTGGACATGGTAAAAGACAAGGGAATACTGGTACAATATGGTTACAAAAGTAATGAATACTGTTATAATTTCTTTGGAATGAAATCCTACAGCTGTGGAAAACATACACACAAATTACAGTCTGTAATTTTGTAGGCAGGTAAGGTTTTTAGGCTGCGACTGAGGTTTTGTAGTTCCAAAACTTATTTAAAACTTCAACAGACAAATTCACAACATGATCACTATGACCACGGCCCAATTTCACCAATTGATATAAGACGTGGATAACTGTGTACTATAAACCATTACAAAGTGATAGATTCCTTTAAAATCATACAACTTTAAGAGCCCGTTTCAGAATGTCCTAATAAAGTTTCGGGTTGCTATGCAACACATAAAATAACTGAATGATATAATAATGACAGTTGACATGCAGCGCGTTTCAAGCTTTAACCGATGGGTAGGCTAAATCGATGACTGTGAAACGCAAATATAGTGTTTTATTTATTAAATATGTTCTGGGTAGTAAAACCGGAACTTACTCGAACATTAGTACAACCTAGTAGAACATTTTCAATTTGTTGGATTCCTATCGTCAGAAAAATAAAACTCTTTGTTTAGAACTTTTATGCCACGTAACAAGGTGCATATAGAAATATGACTTATTATCAACTGGCCACATTTGTCTTTAGTTTATGGATATATGTATACCGGCGGTATGAATTTTTAGTATTGGATTAATGTTTTCCTTTGATACAGCCTAACTTTACTACCTTAAATCAAATAAAAGTAAATCCCATGGTTCATTTCTATACTAACAACAACGTTTTACCTCTATGGTGTTAAAGGTATATAATAATTTGTCGTTTACAGATACTAAAGCTATTCTCGTATATTTATAAGCTAGTTTGTGAAATTGGCCATTAATTGTACAAAAACATGCATGTTAGATATGAAAACAAAACACTATTTCTTCGTAGACAGAACATTAATTCAATTTATATATCAGACAACTATAAAGACTGTCTTGACCGTTATTTCAACGAAAGGTTTTTGATACAGCCATAGCTAAAACTAATGTGGACAAATTGCTGGCCAACACGCAAATACAAAATCTCCACGTCACTTATGCCAACGTATACATTTAACTTCTATTAGGTAATTTAACGAACGCCTGCTTTTCTAACGTAACATTTTTTTTTTATTATTTTTTTTTATTGGTGGTAGGTAATCCTTTGACCAAAATCTCACGTGCTGGTAAGTGATGATGTGGTCGAAGGTGTTAACAGGCTTAACCTAGAATTACTGGTTCTCAAGGACAGCTGCCGGAGCACACCGTTAGGTGCTTGGCGACAGATTTGACATGGTAAGGGCATATAAAAGTGTATCTTGAGTTTCTTTAATAATACGTAATTTTTCTTGAAATTATTGAAATGGTCAGTATACGGTATCCAATACAGGATACCGTTTTATATTACGTAGAATTTTTTACGTTATTTTATAATTTTCAATGTCAGAAGTGTATACTTTATTTTAAATTTTGGTCGGGTTCCTTGGTCGACTTTCACTTATCACAATACTGTTCCTGACAAGAGCTGCAATTACCATGTCGTCTTAGTCAGTTAAAAACTACTTGACCAATATTGATGATCTCCAAATACATTAACCTCTTTTTTGCGCAGTTGGATAAAAACTATCCTATGTTTTTTCCCGGGTCTCAAACTATTTCCATACCAAATTTCGTTCAAATCGGTCCAGTAGTTTTGACGTGAAAGCGTAACAGACAGACAGACAGACAGACAGAGTTACTTTCGCATTTATAATATTAGTACTGATACTGATGACGTAGATCTTGTAATGTTAACAAAACCTTTAATTTTTTTGATGTACATAAAATTTCCCAAAACTAAAAACAACCGAGTCACTCCTGAAGTAGGTATAATACGAGGAAAAGATAAGACAAAAAGTCGTTAAAACACTATCCAGTGCATGAAGTCTGAATTACCAATTTGTTTTCACATCATCAACAATTCTTATGCAAAGGGTAAACATTGACGTTTACGCTGAAGCAGCTGAAGTTAGTATTGGCATCGAGCCAAGTTATGCTCACATTACGCTTGCGCTTTACTTAAACACTTGCCATGGGGATAGCTACAGCAAGGGAGAAACAAGCAAAATCAGCTTGCTATCGACAAATATGAAAATCGAACAAACGATTATATTCATATTGATATGTACTTGATCTTATTCATATTGATACCTTAGAACATTGTTAGTTATATTAGGTAAGTCAAATTAACAGTTATACAAATTTAGTCCAAGGTAAAATGATTTGCAATATAATTTTGTTATTTGGTTTATGATAGCATGCGCCGCCGCGAGATGGTAACGTAAATCTGTTAGTGAAATTTGCTCGTACAATAGAAATATCTTTTTTTATATAGGTATATAGACAATATAAAAATTAAAATAAAGTTAATATTCAAATTGTCATTTTTATTAGTAAAAAAAGCGTACTATTTAAGGTACTGATCGCCATATTACACGCCGCAGGGAACGTGTTGGTTTGGGAGTACTTTACTTAAGGGCACATACCCGCCAGCCAAACCCTAAACCTATTTAAAACTCGACTTGTTATTTAAAAAAAAATCGTATGTAAATATAGCGTATTATTAGACCTCTCGTATCCGGTTTTTTTGGACTAATAATTACAAAGTTTAGTATAATAATATAGCGTTTAGTATAAATAGCACTAGTTTTTAGGAGTTTGAGCGCGTTATTCGAGCGTATTTCGTAGTTCCAGATTTATTAATAAAAGATAGTACACATATATAAACAACTTCCCATGATATAAAGTTCATTATATTTCCCATGTTTGTAGTGCAATAGAAATATTAAAAACATGCTTATTTTTCTTGAAAGAGGTGCTTAAAGTTGGGTCTTTCTATTATCTAAAATTACGAGTTTTTGAGATAGTGTAATTTCAAAACTTATTATTTAATGAAAATCTGATGCACCACAAACCTAGATATTAGGATCGTGATTACGTTGATAAAAAATCATTGAGTTTTATTTGCTATAATTAAAATGAGATTGGAACTGCGTTTGTATGGGGGCGTTAGTCTAAAATATACCCTTAACAATTTTTAAGTAATTACACTAAGGGAATAAAGTTCGTTATTTTTAAGCTCTCGATACTTTGACACTGTTTGTTGCAAACGCAACAAAATCTAATCTTTACCGACTAAATACCGTGAGTGATTACCACAATTTGAAAACAGTTCTCAACAATTTGTTCCTTTTCACTATCTCACCTCTTGGTAAGTATTAACAGCTGCCGGAATGAACTTTAGGTGCTGAACGACAGATTTGCCCCCTGAGGGTAGCTACCATTCCCAAAATGCCCTACTACCATGCTATAACTGTAGTTCAAAGACAACAATCAGGACTGACGGGTCAGCGTGTCCTCCGAAGCGCTCAATAATGCCTATTGCGGTCACACACCCAAGTAATGACCGCTGCGAACATTGCTTTCATTGATCGGTTAAGAACGAGCTCCGCTACGACCTCTACAATAGGTGCTTATCGAGGAATATTTCATACGAAGGTGGCAGCTAGTTTGGCGTGCATTCTTGAAAGACCTTCTCACCATAGATAATGGTTGATTGATGTACATACGGTATACATACTATTCCACAGACAAGGCGCCTCTCCATATAACTTTTTTATTTATTTTTTATTTATATTACTTTTTGTATTAGTATAGTTGCAACTACTACAGCAATATATTATCATATTTTATTGTTTACCTGTATGTACCATTACCATTTACATCCAAACATGAACCTAGTATATATATAAATAAAGTAGAAAATCTGTCCAAGCACGTAATAGTGTTGAGCTTGAGAGCTTCACCGCATGGTGGAAGGGCATTTTGCGAATGTTCGCCTCAAGTAGATTATCAAGCCAAGCACATAACATTGTGTTATGTGCTTGGCTTGATAACCAAGCACATAACATTGTGTTCCGGCAGCAGTCCTTGTGAGAAAGTTAAATTACAGGCACATAATATGACTTAACTGTATGTATCAGGGTAACGGGCGCAGTCAATTTAACTTGTGACGAATGCCATCTGTTATGGGCAGAGGTTAGTCCGCTTAACATCAGATGGGCCTCGTGCTTGTTTCGTCACAATCAAAACTAAAGGGGCCTACTCGTACAAAATTTGCATCTATAATTAACTGTAGAGGAGCGTTAAGGGCGGGCGGCCTTCTTGAGTTTGTTAACTCAAGATGGACCCGCCCTTAACGCTTAAGTCTGTACTTACTCTTTTTGTACAAAATTATTATGATCTTGTAAGTACATACGTAGAGACGTGATGAAATCGGAAATGAATCTCGCGAGCATTGATTGAAAGTTGAAATCACATTTTCGTTGTCCGGAAATCAAGCAGACAGGAATGTGGAATGAAAAACACTACGAACCTACGCGTATAATGTTAAACCTATGTACCTAAGAATAAACATTACTTTATTGACATAATTAAAAAAAAACTGAATCAGCTTGTAACACTGACAAGTAGGAAATAACCTCATCGGAATCATATAGCTTCGCAACATTCAAACCTCCTATTTTCACGGTTCGACTTCCACTAGTTATTAGTATAGTATGCTTTTCAGTGTTGCAATCGGTTACGTGCATAATAGTACATTGTACATCGAGGGGGAAAACGATTTATTTCTGTTCAAGAGTATGTTTAAGACCGACGTGCAGCGTAAAATCGTCACTTTCACTATCAGATGACATTTTGGATAATTATTTAGAATAATTAAAAACATACTGTTAAATTATCAATTTAATAAATAACAAAATTTAACAAAACAAATAAATTATCGGGCTTTATTTATCGCAGTGCAGAGAAAGGATGCCAATCCATGCTTCGAATTTTGCCGCGGACTACGAATGCTGGCTTGACGAGTGCAGTCTACAGGAGAATATTCATCGTCAAACATCTAAAAGTGTATTCAAGCAGGAGTCCCTAAGAGCTAGTAATATTCCTAGACTTAGCTTGAATAATACTTTGGAACACTTAGCCTTTAATAACTACTGAGTTAAAGGTCAAAGCCAAGCATGACAGCAATAAAAAATATAAAAATGGAGTTTTTACTTTTTACAACACCGGCTCGAAAATGTCACATTACGTGTCATGTAAACGATATCTGTTTTCAGTTTAGGTTTAAAGACATTTATTCTCAATAAGACACACATAGAGTCACTTACTTGAGAACTAAACTATTTGTAGATATACATTCGCCATTTCATTCTTAATAAATAAATATTTTAATATAAATAGTAATTTATAATACATAGGTACCTACTACCCTCACACATTTCATTTATTGATCATTGCAATCATTGTAACAGCTTGATGTCCGATATAATATAGTCAGCGAGGTGTTTTTTGAAGGCACTGAATGACTGCAAGTCTTTTATGCGTGGGGGTAGCTTATTATATAGTTGTGCTCCTTCAAAGGTTACAGTTTTCTTGCCATAATTTGTCCTGACTCTGGGCAAAACTAAATAACTAGCTCGTCGGTTTCTACGCTTACTAATATTTTTAGCTGTAGTAAATTTTATGTTAGTATTTAAATGTTTGTTAAGACATTTTCTAATAAACATACATGTGCAATATGTATATAATTGTTTAATATTCATGATTCTAGTATTTTTGTAAATTTTAGTTGTTGCAGTCACAAATGTATAGTTAAAAATGAGTTTAATTAATTTATTTTGTTTTATTTGAAGGCCAGTTTAAACCTAACTAAAGATAATTACTTACTTTAGTCATAGCTCTATGGGCTGAGCCGGACTTAAATAATGTATAGATTACATTTTCACCCGCTGGTTAGTAATGTTAATAGAATTTGGAACCTAAAAATTAATATGTGAGCTTTCACCGTAAATGCCACAACAAATCTCTTCGTAAATCTAGCTGGTCAAGTCCTTCACAATCAGAACCAAGAGGTTTTATCCAAAAATCGCAATACTTAACAAAATCAGAACCGAAAAGAAGTAAAAAGGCGCGAAAGCCTCACTCAGCTTAAGATTCAACTCATCCCTTGTTCCGCTTGGGTGATATCCTCTTGGATAACATACTCTAATTAGGATACCTGATTAGGACTCTAATAAGGATACCCTCTTAGACTTATATTAACACATTTGATCGTAGTGACAGTGTTTAAAATCTAGCATAACAGAAATAAATAATATGAAAAAAAGTGGAAGTCCTTCAGTTAATTAAGATACACTACGAGTGCAAAACTAACGAAGCACAGTTTATGAGTACAGTTAAAGGTAGCTTTAATTAGCTAACGAGTAACCTTTGGGTACAAGTGAAGAATGGAGCGTGACGAACGACGGCGCACCTTTAAGGCTCGGAAATTACGAAATAGGGCCAACATGATATGGGAAATCTCATAAACCAGGTACCGGATGGTACTGCAATTTAAATACACGATACTCAAGGATATAAGTAATACTTTCATCGATTTCAAAACATGTTTCCTAATAATTGGCTCGATAGAAAAAAATCTCAAAAACACCTCTGAAAATAGAGGATTCCTACTTTTTCCGCCAGATTTTAGTGTTTTAAAATTTGTTTTTTTTTTTCTAAAATATTGATTTTTTAAGTACAATAAATTTCATTGATTATTTTAATCCAAAAAAAGCACAGTTAATGCGTACTGAGCCTGTTTACAAAATGTCACATACGCCCTTTCATTCCGAGAAGCGTTAACATCATGTCGCACTATTTACTCCAGCGATCTACGTATATTGCTATCATCCTCGCTCATATCGCGGTCAGCCGCGTCGTGCGTCGGACCTGCGTCACTTTTCTCGGCGATCTCAATTAAAATAAAACATGGGTAAAATTATAAATAAACGCTTTGGGAGTGCAAAAAAGATGTATAAAAATCGTCAAAAACGCATGATGGACATAATAAGGTATGCATCTATGGCTTCCTTTCTCCATGTACCTATGTATATATCTCTTATATTAATGAAATTATCATATGATTGTGAACCCTAACGCAATAAAATAAACACTTCAAACATTTTACAAGACGTAGGTACAACTTTAGCTACCTAAAATAATTATTATAAGCAATATACAGAATTTTTCGTAATGAATGAAAAATGAATTATTTTAGATGGATCATGATTAATTTATACAGTTTCTGACAATAAGGCACAAAGGTTATGTACATAATTTTCGACTAATCAATCGTCGTTCAAATAGCGCATAGTAAGTGACATCGCTTCGCAATTGAGAGGCACGTGGATCGAATCCAGCGTAAAGAGATTCTTTTTGGTCAAATTTTAATTTTACGACATAATTCTTAATAATACAATAATAATTTTACGTATGTACGTGGACCAATATAATGTGTCTGACAGTAAGGCATAAACGATATGTGTGTAATTTTCGACACCTTGGTCAATGATTGTATAGTGTGTAACTTCAGAAGTCGAATCAGAAGATCGAGTACCGTGGATCGAATCTCACATACCTAGATTCTTTTTGGTGACTTTTTTATTTGTATTACTTTTTATTTGATACGTATTATATTTACGTATAATTAAGTTTTCTGACGCGTATTCAATTTACGATTACAATGCTTGCAAATTTATTAGGTATCTCGAGTTTCCATGTTTTCATATAATTAGAGAGTTTAGTATATCTAATGAACGTGAACATTAAATAGGTACTACCTAATCTAGCTACCTGAACACGTTTTTTTCATAGATCTCGAAAAAGTATGTCTTGGATGGACACGAGTTGCCACAGCGTAATAGTTACAGTAGAACAACATTATCAATTTACTACATAGTAACAAAGCTATGTTGAGTAAACACCGTCCTTCTGTCCACTACTATAGAAAACACAAACTTTCATACATGGAAAGTTATTGAAATATTCATGGTATTATCGAGTACGTAATATATTAGTACATATAAATTAGTAGTAAAAAGATGGCCGTAAACGTTTGATGCGATAGAGATAATGAAATTCTGAAATGAAAACTTAATACAAAAAGAAGAAGCCTAAGCTTCTGCTTTAGAATGAGACTTTCCATGGTTTTCTTGAATAGCATAATAATTAAGAACTGACTAAAAGAAAATGAAATAATTAGCACCATACCAATACTTACGTAAGAACATCGAGTAAGGTGCATTATAGGGGACTTAACTATAACGCCCTTAATAACCAAAGTGTAGCGGATATACTACCAAAGAGAGTATTCCCCAGGACGTTTTGGTGTTAAGGGGCGGCCGGTAATTCAACAAAAGTTAAAATTATACACATTATAGCCATTATGTTTTTAAATGTTACATCTTCTGTGTTGTATAAACAACACATGGTAGCCATATAAAGAACCCCATATATTGTAGGATAGGAGGATGCTTCTTGGTTATTGATACTATCCCATAACTTACTTACCAAAAAAATTCTTACCCCCGGTTTCTGAAACGCAAATCAGCGACAAATTATTTTAAATGCTTGTTAATCCATTGTCATACGCAGATTGGGTTGCTAAAAACTTAATGTGACTGTTTGTCAACACTAATGTCAAATCTCCAATTAATCGACAATTATTTCAATTTTGGGTTTCTGAAAAGCTTTTCGGTACGTTAACGGTTTGTCAAACTGACTAATTCTAATTGCCCAAAATCGACCAATTATTCTAAGATTAACGTCTTGATATCGTAAAAATATATAAAAATAGTTTTAAGCATTCCTACCTACAACGTTTACTCTAATAACTGATAAGATAGAACAAGAACAGAATTATATCAAGTATGATTACTCTAAAAACACATATTGCTATTTTTCATACCGAAGGTACTGGGTAGCACTTCACCACTATCTCACCTGATGTTAAGTGACGATGCCATCGATGATGCAGCTCGCTTACCCTGAAGATACCTATTCACGTAATTAACCAGAAACACAGACTCAGGCAGAGTGTTCCATTCCCTAGCGGTGTGTATGATGAGCGAGTATAGAGGTTAGAATAAATGGCAATACTTCTTCCGGGTCTTTGATAAGAATAGGAGTACCGCAAGGATCAATTTTAGGACCTTTTCTGTGTTATTTGTCTTATTTTAATCAGGTGTTCTGTAATTTTTCATTAATATGCGTTCCAGAAACCCGTTGAAAGTTAGCGGATTGTTAATTGTGATGGCTTGTCAGATGAATTGAATTTTGATACGCGTACCGAAAACCGGCGATTAATATCGGACACCAAAAATATTATTTGAAAATCAATAAAAGTTTGTTATTTTTCTAGTATAGAAAATGGAGGAGAAGAACGACGCATTGTTGATATACACTATTACACAAAGAGTCTATTAAGACAAATCTCGAAACATTCACCTTTCGATTATTTTTTTGATTAATATGCAGGGTTATTGGTAAAATGCTAAATCCAGGGAAACCCGGACGGATGGCAGCCCTACTCTCATAGAATGTCCGATTTTATGTCGCACTCCGGTGCATCTTCGCAACATAATCTACCTATACAAGTACATACATCAAGTGACGGCACGGGTGTCGTTTACAAACATAAACGTATCTTTCGTAATCTTTGACTAATACAGTTAATAACAGTAATACCACGGTTTTATAATCGATATGTAATATTGTGGTATTACGTATGAATAGTAATACAAAGTAATAAATTTTCAAACAAAATACTTATCTTTCTCCTTGGGTGATTTCAATAATGGTATTATTTTGTTAGAAGTTTTGTTGTTCCACCCATCTACACAATAGCATCCACGAGATGTATTTATTATTATTAACAAATTGAAACAATAACTGTACCTACCTACTACATTCTCCATGTGATTTTTTGTTAGTGAAATCTTAATATGACTTGTAGTAATGACACGAGCAGGTACCCTTGATTGTTAGCGGAAACAAAGCCAGGATCTGAATGAACTACGCTACTTGATAAAAAAAACAAAAATTGGAACCGACTCCAACACCCAAAAGTGTGAAATAACTTGTTCAAGTCGGTACCAGGATAGTTCAAAAGTACCTATTATCACAATATTGTGCACGTGTTACTAGTGTTGGACTTGGACAAGTTAATTCACACTTTTTGGTGATAGTCATTTCCATTTTTATTTAAAAAAAAAAACACTTCTTTTATGACCCTTGCTACTTACGGGATCGATTTTCATTCATTGTCAACGACTATATCATCAAGATAAGTAAATATTTTTCAGTTATTGGAGTGTATGTCAAAAACGGCTTGACCGATTTTGATGAAATTTAACTGGAACCAAACAACAAGTATCAGCTTTCAAACAATAAAAGATTTTTTTAAATCGATTCACCCAGTCAAATGTTCTGAGGTAACAAACATATAAGAAAAAACACACGAATTAAGATACTCCTCCTTTTTTTGAAGTCAGTTAAAAATACCCAATAGTATAACCCGCTATTTGTATTTTGATCAGGGGTAAAAAAAAAATTTTATGATTTTCTGTGTAAATTTTACACAATATACTTGTTTTTGTAATAAATAAACCATCTTTTGTGTAACAGCTTACGCCTTGCATCAAAGTAGATACATAGTTCATGTTCATCAAAACCATAGTTCATGTTCATTAAAAATGAACATACACAAAAACTGCAAAAATCAAACAAGTTGGTAATAATCAAGACTAAACTTGTTCTACTGTAGGTATGGTAAATTTATTAACTCTGTCACACTATGATATTTACAGCATACAATCAACTAATGGTTGGTATCATGTATGCGTACTAGATGGCGCTTCAGCACACATCACATTCGTGTGTGACAAGATAGTTTCTACTAGTTCTACTAGAGAGCGCTCTAAATTTTTAATCAAATAAAATATTACCGTTGACTTACGGACGTGGCGCCATGTACACCGCGAAGTAAACACGCGAGGAGAAGTGGGGACAAAATCTAACATCTGGTTTTAGAATTCTGTCCCTTAAGTATAGCTGTTAAGTTTCAACTGGGGTGGAAATGTTATTGAAATATTCCATCTAATTTTTAGTTTTTCTTTGTTTACTTTTGGAAACATTGACATCTAGGTACTTAATTATCTAAGGTGTGTTCAATTTGTTTGAAATTCAATACAAATATTTTCATTTTAATATCGTTCTCGGGGTATAATTGAGGCTGAGAGTATCAGATTGGCCTTTATTTTGTAGACATAAATTTCAATGTCTTTCAAAAAGATAGGCTACTGTGGTGCTCATCGCTTCAGTTTACTTTTGTTATAACAAACTGTTTGTATAATTTTATATATGTTGTTAATATGATATAAAATTTAGAAACTATTGGCAGTGGCCGGCGAAGATTTTCAGGGTTTTCTTAAGGTTTTAGTCAGAGTTATGCCAAAGTGAGAAATTTTGTATTCCTAAAAATTTGTAAATGAACTTTTCGCTTAGCACGCGATTATGCTTGTAAATATTTAGAAATATTATTGAATTTGAAGTAAAAACAACAAAGTAATATTAAGACCAGTATCTATAGCCATATTATTTTCCTACTTTATTCGTATCCTAGTTCGTATACATAGTTTATTAGGCAAATAAAAATATATAATAGGGGTGTCACATCTCTAAAACAATTAAGGTAAAATAAAATAAAAATACCTAATACATAAAGTAAATATATTTAATAACACATACTAATAAATATTAGCCAGATAACTGAAATTCTGACGATAGTAATAAATTTTTTTTATTGCCTTCAGGAAGAATTGTGCTTGCGGCTTCAAAAATCACACAGTGTATTTTGTTACATTGTGTACATGTATTAGTTACTCTACAGGCTCTATTCAGACGTGGAATTGAGTGTCGAAAAGTAGTAAATAAATATTTTACGACAACATCATATTTTTAATCCCTGCCGTAGCAGCATGATATCCGAAAAACACCGTAACAGCGAGTCATAAAACTCTGTTGGCAGTCCCAGAGTCAGAGGCAGCATTAACAATGTAACAAACAGGGGCTGTAAAAATAATTTGGAGAGGAAACGGTCGACTGTTTGGGGAAATGCGGCTGAAGTCGCTACCCCTCGCGCCCTGCTTAGCCGAGAGGGTGGGTAGGGTTGTCAAGGCAGTTTATCATCTTTTTGAATTGGCTTGCAGACGGCGAAAAGATTACAGAAGAGTGTGAATAAAAACAACTGAAGATCGTTTTATGATCCTATGTACGTTTTTGATTATTTATGTATGTAACTACTCTGATTTATATATAAGCATAATATAAATAATAACATGGGAGTACCAGAATAGGTCGAGAAGATGACGTTTTTGAGAGGGTAACTCATGTATGATATAATTATTATATATATATTTTTATGTCATTGTGACAAAACAAGCATGAGGCTACTTTTTTTTTTTATTCTTTATGGGTTCGCGTTTGACCACACCCTGCCTGATGTTAAGCATTGGTGTGGTCTAAGATGGAGCACGCTTACCTAGAAGAAACCTATTAACTCTCGATTTGAAGACACCCATGTTGTATTCATCGGGAAAAACTGACAGCGGTAAGGAGTTCCACTCTTTCGCAGTACGCACGAGAAAAGTGGAAGCGAAACGCTTCGCTTCGCTTCCACTTAGTTTTTTTCCGCTACCTGTTTTTAAGCGTTAACCTCTGCTTATAACAGACGCATTTTTACACATTTTTGTCACAAATTACGAACTGCACTGCGCCTTTTACCCGGAGACATATAGTTATTGAGTCTCATGTGCCTGTAACTTTATATGAATGGCACTAACTTTCAATGACAGTTTTAGAACACACCGTTAGATGCTTGGCGTCAGATTTTATAGGGTAGGCGAGTATTTTATGAAATATATTAACTTACAGACTTCCGCAAGTTGCAGACATGGATTCAGTATAATATCATGTCAACAGACAATAAACATCTACTGTTGAACATTAGCCTCCCCCATTGGGGGGTAATATAATTTCCTCTCTTGGGAGGCGTCTTGGAGGTCGCAGTCTAAGATGGCAGTTTTCAGTAGATACTGCTGCTCACCTGTTGGTATTTTTACATTCTTCGCCTTTTACGACTTCTACAAGAAGAAATGGAGGGATCCAAATCTAACCCCGCACCCCACGGAGAAGTATAGTATACGAATACTTTTATCCCGTCATATACTATACTAAATATAGTTTATGACGCAATAAGAGTGTTTGTCCGGGAGTTAATAGCTTTAAAATATATTTTATTTACATTGATATTGCATAGCTTATGATCGTGGTCACCAGCAAACTTTATTATGTTAAGAAAAACTATATTGTAAACAAATTTTAATTGTAACAAGATTATTTAGTATTTCCCAAGCACATTTTTTGTAAGGATTGGATGTTCTTTTTAACTTAAGCCAGCATTTTTATGTGTGGGTTTGTGAGGTATTCGATAGAACTGGGAGGCAAGCGCTAAAGACTACCTGAGCCGGGAAATAAAAATGCACCGTTCTTGAGTGGCTCAGGAGTACTTCTGTAATATGAACATCAGCAAGCTTCGCCAGGACTATTAGGGGAAATTGAAACAATAGCCCCGGTACAGGGTTGCGCCGTTAAGAATGTTCCGAGACTATACATATATTATTGAGGTTATGAATGGGTAATAGTATCACACAGCGCACTCTCTTGCAAACTACAGGCAAACTAAAGTTTTCATGGCAGTGACAACCCTGCATGACTAACACAAAGGGGTCCGGAGTTAGCATTAGTTAAAAGTTCTCCCTCAAAGAGTTATGCAAGGGCTATTATGAGATTTGTTTGCTGTTTTAATGTTTCGCAATTAGTCTGATTATGACCATAAACTGTCTTCTAATATACAGAAAGGCTTCTAAATTTGAATTTAATTTCGTTTGGTTGTAGGTCTCAGAAAGAGTATGAGAGCTACAGTACCTCAAAGACAGTCCTACGGATCAAAGAGTACCTACACGAACGAATTTACTTTTTTAAGCAGGGAGGAAAAACTGCTTTGATATTTGAATCACTCCTGGCTTTCATAAAATCAAGTCTGTCCCGTTTCGAAAAAACTGTCTATAAATGAAAAAAAAAGCGCCAAAACTTTGTATCTTCGAAGGGGTAGGCATTATTGTCTATGTGCTAGCGTTTTACTGGATATGTTTGGTCTCATCTAATAGACACTCTGTTGCCGTCTACTGAGTACAGAACACAGGTACCCTCAAGAAGTAAATATTTAGCATAAATACTATTCTTATTGTCATGGTAAGTACGATCGGCTATTGCCGATTCCGAGAGTACATTTATCTAAGTCTGATAGACAAGATTATGTAACAGGATATTGAGACGAAGCATTAACTTGAAATCGATTGAGATCGTCTCGATTGGATTCTCGTCATAAGGTTGACATAAAATCAAACAGTCTGTGTGTAATAAAAGGAAATGAGTCGAACACGCCCGATTGGACAGGAAAGAGGTCGAATCAGAGAACCAGAAGACTTTATTGTATGAGTATTGTATATTATTGAAGCGCTCGTAGCTGTTCCTAACCGATCAGCTACGCCCGTTGCGGTCATGACTTGTATGGGTGACCGCTAGTGACATTACTACTGAGTGGTTTCTTTATCTGGAGGGTACGTAAAGGAAGGAGCATTTTGCGAAAGCTTGCCTGACTAACATCCACCCTCAAGTAAAAAATCTGTTGTAAAAAATCAAGTACGTAGCGGTGAGTTGCGGATGCAGTCCTTGAACTTAATTCTAGATTAGCTGGACCAACATCTTCGATCACATCATCACTTACCAGGTGAAGGTCATCAAATGCTTGCTATAAAATCAAAAAATAAAGAGTACCACTTTTCGCTCTGTAGCCGCTTTAAATTTTATTTATTTTTAAACATTATTTCTACTTAAAGACCCGTGCAGTTCCCAGAATATATGGACTGTTCCACAGCCTCCTGTTATGTGTTTACACTACCAACGAGAGCAAGCTCATGTATGGTTAGAGTAGGCCAGCCTTAAAACTGAAGCAAAAGCAAAAAATAATGAAGCTGCGATGACTTAGTGACAATGACTATATACTTCAATACAAATACCAATCAATTGTCTTGTTATATCTTATCAACCCCTACCATACCCAAACCCTTCTAGTCAACGGTACATTATCTGATGGGACTTTCTACATATTTTACTTTGTCTATTCTTGTTATCCCACTCCTTAACATTCACATCTTTGCCCTTTTTCAGCCAGGTCAATAGTTACCTCTCAGATCCGTTTATGACGAACTTCGTGGCCCTGACTGGATACAACTGATCCCAAGGTCTAGTGGCTTTTTAATTCACCCTACATTTATTCTGTTCCTCGTGTCCCAGTCAATGTCACGGTGTTTTGGATTAATGTTCTCAGGTACCAAAAATTGAGCAGACTGGTGGAAATACTGTTTAAGGCTATAAGGCAAAAACTAGATGTACCAACGAAGTCATAGGACAGATGTTCAATTCCGTTCTGTTGCATACTCCAATTTTCTTTCTACCTTCCCAACCTTTTCTGATTAACTACACATTTGCTACAGACAACATCACTGGTGAATAGCGTATCTCCTGAATAATATTCGACAGGATGCCTCTTATGTATATTCGACGTCAGTGCATTCATAATCAAGAAGAACAGACAAGGGCTCAAAGCCGTCCCAGGTGTAAGTCAGGCTTACACCAGGGACGGCTTTTTGAAGTTGTTGGTAACGCCAGACCGGGCATGTAAATGAACACGCTCTGCTGGCTATACATGGAACGAATTAGCTGGGAGTACTTCCCAGGTCTACTATTATCTCTTTGAAGAATTAAATATAGTAGAACAGCTAAATGAAATATGTACAGATCAATTTCTCAAAAAATCAAACAACTAATGTTAATAACATACAATAACATACAAGTGATATTGCCCAAATAATATTACTATGGTTACTATAATAGAATGTAAAGTATGCTTCTAGATGTTCTATATTCCAATAATTATAATATGGCTTCTGCCAAATTACTGTTTAACTTTCCAATGAAGTTCGTGACTGCCAATCGGAGTTGCCGAACACATCGTTACGTGCATGTGATATGAAGATATGAAACTACGGCGAGGCACCTTGCCAAATCGAGGCAGGATATGCATGAAATAAAGTGGCTGTGTAAGTTACTTAGAATTACAATAAATTCTAAATGAAAGAAAAAATGTAGTACGTGTCTCGAGGCCTGGCTCACTTTGTACTTCAGGGTATTATTATATATAATATGCTTTAGGGACAAAGCCACAAGTACATCGGCATATCCGTCCGGATGGTATTATTCTACGTTGCATGCCGTGTGAGAAGAGATCAAAGCTATATAGATATAGCTAGATAGAAACAGAGACGCCTTGTAGGTGAATATAAATAGTAGGTGATCCGTGCTTTGTGAGCTGAAGTCCACTTTATTGCGCCGAACCTAGAGTCGCTTATTTATTGGAATGGCTTTGCGGAGTGATCCTTCTTGGTGTCACACAAAACGTGGTGAATATATAAAACGGTTTTAATGTAATGTAGCAAACTACAAAGTACCGACGCTAGATCTTTCATAAATATACCTTCTTTATGTGAGATACATCACTTATTTATGCTTAGACAATCTCAAAATCAATTTAAATCACATTTACTGACTATGTGTATAGGTATTTTCATGTGACAGTCACCTCGTGACCACGATCACTGCAAAGTGTTTGAAACGTCGGTACAAAAAAAACGGCCAAGTGCGAGTTGGACTCGCGCACGAAGGATTCCGTACCATTAGCTATACAACATTAGAATTCATATTTTAACCTTTTTTATTTTAACGTGCACTTGGCCAACTTTTTTGTATTTGTTGTTATAGCGGCAACAGAAATACATTATCTGTAAAAATTTCAACTGTCTAGCTATCATCATAATTGAGATACAGCCTGGTGACAGACGGACGGACGGACAGCGAAGTCTCAGTAACAGGTTCGTTTTTACCCTTTGGGTACGGAACCCTAAAAATGATAAATATACGCGATTTAAACCGTTCAAAGTTGTTTAATTACTATCTGTAATAATCCCGAAAACCTAACACAACATTTGTAGAAGTATCTTTTGAGAATCTGTTTAGATATCTTAAGTCGCTGATTCAAGCAGAGCACCCACCAGCATTTGATTATTTCAGTAATTCGCTATATTGAATAAGTAGCACTACAAAAAAAATTTCGTTGCTGGTTATGAACATCTGGATTAAATGGAACTATTCTTTGTATTTTTTTTTATTGCTGATAGGCTGATAATAGCCTACCATGCAGTAAAGCCATCGTTTAACAACAACCGGGACCGACGGCTCAACATGCCCTCCGAAGCACGGAAGTGCTCAGTAGTAATGCCACTAGCGGTCACCCATCCAAGTCACGACGCGACGGACGTTTCTTAACTTACCTGATCTATTAAGAACGGCTAAGCAAACTTTCACTACGAGCGCTTCGAAATTATAGAACGTAAGGTAAACTGGTACATAAATGTTGAACTTAAAAATCTAATGAAAAATTTACAACTGATTTATGAAACACGATTTTGATGTCATCGATCATTGCATAAGACCCATATTGTTGGCACAAAAAATTTTAAATTTCAAAATTGGTAACTGATCCTCCTTTTACACCATTCTAATGGTTGCCATAAAATTGTACAAATATCGACATATCCAGTTATCAAAGTTTCGGCAGTTTAATCCCACCGCCATAATGGTGATACGACCATTACGGCTACACAAAAAGGGCGTAAGGGAAAAATATTGTCACAGCTTCCACAGATTAAATATTAGTTAGTAGACCTGAGGGTCATCTCATTGTGGTCTTTTTACGAGCGGCCGCTACCGTTATTGCTTCGCAAACGCCTCTTTGGGAATTCTACTGTTTTGCTTTAGGTATTTGGTCGTTTTCATTGAGCTGGGATGGGATAACTTTTTGTAATCATAGTGTTCTAAATTGTTATTTTATTTTCGTATTTAACCCATAAATATTCGTATCTAATTCATAACATAAGTAATTTATTCATTAATGTCATCTTGTGAATATAATCACAGCCGATCCTCAGCGGTTAAATTATAGTATACTAGCGGCCCACCCCGGCTTCGTACGGGTAATTACGACTATAAATTGAGATGTAAGCTATCCTATCTTTCAATTTGGATCAAACTGCACACGGTGTGCAAAATTAATTTAAAATTAGTTCAGTAGTTTAGGAGTCCATCGCGGACAACAACGTGACACGTAATTTTTATATATAAAGATGATTGCATGGTACAGGTTACCTATCAATTTAGTCAAGATATTATTATTTTTTTTTACTTTTTATCACATTACATGACTATTTTCGTGACCTCTGGAATTTTTATATGAACAATAATCTCTGTGCTGTGTGAAATACCTACGAGGCGTATGAAATGAATAACTTTATAAAGATAGATAACTTTATTAAGACACCTTTAAGAAACTTATAAATGTAACGATACAAAATATTACTTAGTGTAACAATAGGTGGTCTAATTGCTTAGAGCAATTTCTTCCTGACGACTTTTACCAGATATTAGTTATGTTTTATTTATGGCATGTATCAATGCTATTTAAAAAGTTTATTTTTTCTGGACCAATGTATTAGTTAATGTGTACTAGACCAATCTATACCTAAGTACTTACACGTGGACCATCAACCCCAGACGATCACACTTGTTGTACAAAAGCACGGTGTAGTTGCGTAGTGTAAAAAGGCGTAAGTACTCAGTAAAAGGGTTGTAAGTGCCAACAGAAGCGCTCAGCCCCCCGCCATTCTATTGTGGTCTTTAACGAGCCCTAAACCATCGCGGGGGCGTCATGGCCGGCCTGACGCTTCCCTGAGAGCCAACACTGTTTTATAGACTGACGGATCTGCCTTTATAGGTTCATCGATCATTAAATAATGTCACAGAATAAAATGATAATGTTTAGTAGATTTTATGACAAATATTATTAAAGTCTCATGCAAATATTATTACCACTGTAGTATACGGTGATTTTTCTATAACAATAGAAAATTAAACAACAAAATAGAAAAATAAAACTAAAATTGTTTTCTTTTCGAAGTATTTTTTATTCAATATATGTTTACTTTTGTCTAAATTGTATTAATAAACGCTTTTTTCTTAAACTTGATATTTTAATTGTGTTTTGTTACTTCATTTTACATATACAGGAATTAAAATTCCCCGTGTTTACAAACTATCCAGTTCCATTGTGATTTATAAAAAAAATGTTTTATTGTAAGAAGTATATACAAGGGCATACAAGTAAGATGTAAACTTTATCTATGTCAAATAAAGTTAAAATCTCAATGGTGATTGTTGAATTTTTATTAATATGTTTTAACAAATGTAACACAAGTATATAAGCTTAAACAAGAAATTTTATTAAAAATTAATAAATGACTGCCCTACCAAAAATATATAAAGCCAGTAATACACGGGATTATATAAGCATTCTAACGATCCCACATACATCCAAATCTGCTCAGGCGTTTAACATTAATGATGAATAAAAAAAATTACACACATACTCGTATGGGATACGAGTATGTGTGTAATTTTTTTTATTTATAAACACTCTTGGGCAGACGTAAAAAAATATACATATTGAAAACTTTAATAAAAATTAACAACAATTAGGTTAACATAATTAAAAAATAACGTTTTTGATATTATCATATTAGTTGTTTGTGCTATGTATCTTAAGTTTTTTATTATTATTTATAGCTGTTACGCTAGCCTTTGACCACTATCTGACGTGATGATGTGGTTGAAGATATTGTTCAGGCTAACATAGAATTACTGGCTCTCAAGGACAGCTGCCGGAACACACCGATAGGTGCTTGGTGGCAGATTTTCTACTTGAGGGTGGTAAACAGCTACGCGGGCATTCGCAAAGTGCCCTACCATAATGTTATAACGACTGCTATCCTAAGAAAACAACCGGGACCGACTGCTTCACGTGGCCTCCGAAGCACGTGCACGCTCAGTAGTAATAACTAGCGGTATATCAATACTATTAAGAATATTGTACACCGCTATCCCTTGTCAAAACTGGCTCCTCTCCAAAGGTTGTCTGGAAGAGATCGCTTTGAGCGATAAGGCCGCCTATTATTAGCTAAATATTTTTAATTTTGGTATAGTTTAAGGTGTTCAATAATAAGTTTATCTATCTATCTATCTACCCATCCAAGTCATGACGTTGCTTAACTTAGCTGATCGGTAAATATTACGTGAGTCCCAGCCGGGTGCCTATTTAGTTTTAGATGATCGGTTAAGAACGCTAAGCAAACTTCGCTACGAGTGCTTCAAAAGACCTACTTTATAGGTAAAGTGCAAACATTGCGGTAGTGGTTTACGAGGGTCAAACCGCCCACCCTGACGGCTGTTCAAACGTAAAGGAACACCACAACGCTTCCACGTATTTGTATGGCTAATCGATTTTACAGCGGCCGGCTCAAAGCTATGTAGAACTGCCATAGAAGAGAGCTATGTACGTATTTATGTCTAGCTTTACTTGATCTACTCTTTTTTTTTTTTTTTTTAAATCTTTATTTAAGGAGCTTTTTCGCTCAGCGAATATGCCGCTCCGTAAGGCATCAAAATTATACATAATAATGTCAATATCAATAATCACAATTGCACTGAGTTGTAACTAAGAACACAACCTCTTTTTTAGGCCAATTTTTACTAGAGCTAGTACCATTTTGGCCTTGTGGGACATAGGAAATGATAGGTAACTGTTACACAATCCAATAGAACTGTCGTCGAGTAATGCCCTCCTAGCTAATTCGTTTCGGACACATTCCATTAAAATGTGGTACGCATCTTCGTCTTTGGCACACGCCGTGCATAAAGGAGAACTTATTTTGCGCATTAAATGAGCAAACTTATTCAAAGGAATGTGTCCGGAGCGCAATCTTAATAACAGAACCAGGTCTTGCCTATCAAGCTTGCTGTTATCAATCCACGGTGAGCTCAGTGGTTGCGGCTGGATGGTTCTGAACCAGATTCCTTTTTCTCGTGACCTAACATCAAAATATTCTTTCCATAGATCCTGACAAAGTTTTTTAACAATAAATAAACAGTCACTATAAGGTGGGTACAAGGAAAAGTCTACGCCGTCACTACACGCTTGTTTTGCCAACAAGTCAGCAGTCTCATTGCCGCTTATGCCAATGTGGGATGGAATCCATTGTAAAATAATTATTTTAGACTGTGATAGTAATTCCAAAATTGATTTTAATATTGCATAGGCAATCGGTAGACCTCGAAACGTCGAAGTACATCGAGCCAAATGTTGAAGCGCACTCTTTGAATCTGTGAAAATAACAGCTTTCTTAATGTCAATTGATTCCACATAAGATAAGGCTTCGGCGATTGCGATGAGCTCTGCGTGCATTATTGATATGTTATTGTTTATTTTAAGTTTTACACAGGCTTGATTTGTTTCGTCAAAAAAGGCAGCCCCAATGCTACTGGCTTCTTTTGACCCATCTGTAAATATTTTGTAGAATTCTGAATATTTTAAAATTATCCCGTTACATATATTAATTAACTCAGATCTGGTATAATCACGTTTAGCTTTAGTTAAAGGTTCAATAAATTTAATTATGTTATGTAGATTTATGCTATTTACCCAGGTAGCAAGGGAAAACATTTCTAATTTGGAACTAGAGTGAATGGGGGTGTCCTTTATGGTATCATATAGTGTAACAAGTAACGGTATTTTCTTGCTTCTCCAGTAATAAGTATCTTTTAGTGCATGTAGCTGTTTTATAGCTGCTATCGCAGGTCCGTCTTTAAATGAACAAACCTTGAGGCAGAATTTACCTGCTAAATAGTGTCTCCTAACTTCGAGGGGTTGTAGCTGAAGGTCAACTTCCATGACATGGATCGGAGTCGTTTTGATGTACCCACCAATTACACGCATAGCCAGATTCTGCATTCTGTCTAGTTTCAGTAAATGTGTTTTACTGCCATACAAAAAACTGGCATAGTCTAGTCTACTTCGCGCAAGAGAGATGTACAAACGTCTTAGATGTTTTGGGTGTACTCCCCATCCCGACCCTGATAAAACTTTAAATAAATTAAGATGCTTTGTTATTTTCACCCGTAGCTCATTTATATGTTTCGCCCATCTTAACGCGCTGTCCATCCATAAACCAAGATATCTAACTGAATCTACCAATTCCAAGCTGATACTGTTGAGTTTCAAACGTCTGATTTGGTTATTATCTCTTGTCCTTTTTCTGGTAAAAATACATACTTTACTTTTGTTTGGTGAAGCTTCTAAGCCAATGTTTAACAGTAGCGTAGACAGAACATTTAAAGCCCTTTGCATATTATCAAAACAGCATGTAAGGTTTTTATGTCGATAGAATAAAACGAAATCATCGGCGTACTGTGAAATGAATACGTTATCTATTTGTTTACATATATTCATCGTTGCGATATTAAACAACAAAGGAGACAATGGGTCGCCTTGAGCTAACCCTTGTCTTGTATTTCTACAAAGGGTAACATTATCAACTAAAAAATTCCAAAGATAGTCGCACATTCGTATACCTACATCTAGTTTGTCTAATAATTGTACTAGCGCCCTTATGTCTACATTATTATACGCATTGTTTATGTCAATAAAACATCCAAGAGATGACTGATTTTTGCTGAAACCTGTTTGAATCATAGTGACCAAGTAACTGAGATTTTCTAAGCACGATCTAGACTTTCGGAAACCTATAGTAAAGTCAGAAAACAGACATTTATTTTCTAGGAACCATTCTAATCGTTTGTTTATGACTAAGTGAAATATTTTACATAAGCATGATATTAGAGATATAGGCCGCAGTGATGAGTCAGAGCTTGGGTCTCGACCGGGCTTAGGTATCGGTATAATGTGTATGTCTCGCCATTGTTTTGGAACGAAACCGTGCATAAGAAATTTATTATATAACTTTTGCAACATATTCATGCTTTCCTCAGGTAAATTTCTAATCATTGAAAACGATATTTTATCCAGGCCAGGAGCAGTGTCAGATGTTTTAATGCATTTTCTAATTTCTTCTGCTGAGATTGGCGATTCTAGTTTAGTGTTTGTCGAAAAAAATACCGGTTTGGTATCTAGGACAAAATCAGGTGTTAAATTATGCAATAATAATGTTATACAGTCTTTGTCTATGCATCTATTGCACGTCTTAGACCCTTTTAGCCACTTCATGCGATTCCATACAACGCTAGAAGACAAAGTATTATCTATGAACGTACAGAAGTTGTGAAAAGATTCTTGTCTTGCCTGCCGTGTTAATTTCTGTGCTGCAGCAATTTTATTCTTAAGGAGTGTTAAATTATTAGGTATCGGGTTACTTCTAAATGTGGCGAGAGCCAAACGACGCTCGGCTACAGCTTTCGATAAAGTAACACTCCAGTAAGGCTTGGGTCTGAAATTACTGTACGGGTTTTGATTGATCTTCGTATACGGAATATATGTGTCTGCCGCTTTATTTATTTGTTCTACAAAACAGTTGTATGCTTCTTGGCAGTTCTCTGGTATAGTGAGATCGCTAAATACACGTGTTAAAAATGTCCTATATGAAGACCAATCAGCCTTTTTGAAGTTTCGTTTTATAATTGGATCAATATGCGATACACATTCTGATGATAATTTTATTATCAAGTGGTCGCTGCCTAAAGATTCATTAGTGACGTTCCAATTAAATTTTTAATGAAATAATAGATAAATCTGGAGAGGACTTCTGTAATCTACCATCTACTAATTTAATCCTAGTTGGTGATCCATTATTTAGGGTTATAAAATCAAAATTAATTAAGGAGTTAAAGATTTGGTAACCGCGTGCCTCTGTTTTATAGGACCAACTACTATGGTGCGCGTTGAAGTCACCAAGCACCAATGTTTTTCTATGACACAAAGAAAATAATTCGTCCCAATCTAGTTGAGATGTATCAATAGAAGATGGACAGTAAATTGACAAAATATTCTCTAATGACGAGCAATTAAAAATTTTTACGTGTAAAATTTCAATACCTGAGTTAGATACGTATGATTGAACCTCTTGAGCGACAACTGAAAAGTGTGTCAAAATTGCTACACCTCCCCAACCTCCTGCCCTATCCCTACGAAAAATATTATAGCTACTTACTCTCATATCTAATTGTTGTTCGTACCATGTTTCACTTAGAGCTGCAACATGGACCTTCTCCTGCGCTAGTAACTGTTCAAGTGATACAAGCTTATTCCTCAAACTTTGACAGTTCCATTGGATTATGTTTAACTTAAATAAATGTTGGTTGTTATCCATTATAAACCATGAATGTTTTTATAAAAGGCAAATCCCTGAAATAGTTTGCCATAAATGATACTAGCCATTTAACACTAATTTTTGCTGCGGATTTAAATTTATCTACGATCGAACCATTCTCCCCAAAAAATATATCCTTTATCCTTTCCAAAAATCCATTAAATGTAAAATTGTCTTCCTTCTCACTTTTATATTTATTCTTCGATTTCTCTCCCCTCTCTTCATTTTTGTTGGTTGGACTGGCCTCACAATCTGTATCCGTGTAACAACATTCCCAATCAAAGCTATGGTCATTATTTATTTCTTGATTCTGCTTTGTCTTTTTAGATTTTTTTCCGTTCTTCTTTTTATTTTTTGTTGTTAATGTAGGGTCATCGCAAAGTTGGGGTTCCAACTGATTATCTCTACTGGTTGAAGGTGTTAAAATAGAAGCATAAGTTTGTGTATTTTTAGTAGCTGGAAAGATAGTATCATATTCTTCTTCTCCAATATTATGGCCTAGTCTGGGGTGATAAGCCGTCTCGGTTTGGGATCCATGCACTACTGCATGTGACCGTTCTTCAACTTGCGGTGTAGTCATCTCTGGTACGTACATCGTTTGCGCTTTACGGTAGGTACAATTAAAATCAGCCATTATACCTCTTATTTTTTTCTCCTTAATATACATAGGGCACTTTTTGCTAAGAGCTAGGTGATTACCGGTACAATTCACGCATACAAACGTTGTAGCTTCGCAATTTTCGTGGTTTTTGCCACATTTGGGGCAGACAATTCTTTTTCTAGGGCACATTTTTCTAGGATGACCAAACTTCCAACAATTTGAGCATTGCGTAACCGGGAAAATGTATGGTTCAACTCTCACCCGTATCCCATGTGCGTAAACATATGAAGGAAGAGACGATCCCTTAAAACAAAGTCTCACGCACTCACTTTCCGTCCATCCGGCACCATTGTCTGATCTACGTGTCAAGCGTTTGATCGATAATATGTCAACATCAGACTGTATGGTCTCCACCATATTTTCTTCACTCAAGTCGAGCTCAACATTTCTAACCACACCGTAAGAAAAACCAACATCTGATGTTTTGAACATTCTCCAACCTCGTTTTTGTATCTCTTCGGAAGACATACATTTTTTAAAGCTGCCTTCATTCGCAAATCTTATCATTATTTTGAAAGCGTTTATATATTTGATTTGTAGGATATCATCTATATTGTTATCTTTCATTATACGTGCAAAAGCAAATTGTTTAGGCAATTCCACTCGAGACGTTATAAATACGTCTAATTTTTCTGCTGGGCTAATTTCTTCTGTTGAGTTTTCTTTGCGGATTCTGTGCCTTTTTCCATCTCTTCCAACCATAATCCAATTTTCTTCTTCATCTTCCTCTCGTCCACGTTTGCTCCTCATCTCCGAATTAATTTCGCTTGCGATTCCCTTCTCCACTGATTGAGTACAATCTTCAATATGCTGCTCAGAACTTTCTTCTATATTGCCCACATTCAATTCAGCATGATTTCTTTCTTCTACCCGTCGAATTGTGTCCTCTTCCATCGCGAATAAAGTGCAAACAAATGCACCAAACCCACGACGCTTCGCGCGGAATCGCGCGGTACCGTTATCTGGTCAATCAATATGAGCGCTTTAAACAATACGCTCTCGCGACTTGACTCATCGACAGCTACGGTCGCACTGTGATCTACTCTGTTCTCCTATATATTCACCCTGAATAGTACCTTTCTTGCATATTGAGAATACAGCACAGGATTATCAGAATATTGTGCTTTGTGATCATCTTGGAACATGGTCAGGCTTTTTAAGTACAATTTTCTAAGGTTTTTTTTAATCAAGTATTTACTTTATTATAATTAAGATTAAGGTGCTAATTTGAAAAAATCTATATTTAATCATAACAAATATTTTAAGAAAACAGTAAATTAATATTTTAGAATTGAAAAATATAGAAATGTATCTCGTGACAATTTTGCCTAATTTTCCTGTTGTTTTGCTGTCTGACGAGACGTCATACACACCGTAGCCAACCCGGAAGAATTCGTAGTCGACGCGTAACGTTTCTACACAAAGCGTCGTCAGGGGGTCTTGACTCTTCAGGCACGATTCGGAAATTTCTTTTATTGTTTTAATTAACCTTTTAATGTTATTTTTATGAAAGTTTGTGTGTGTCATCATAGTTAAGTTTTAGTTTGTTTCACATTCGCTTTTAGTTGGCAGTTTAGAATAAAGTTCAGGGCACCGGTAAGTCAAAGAATTCATTTAAGCGTAAAATCAATATAAATTCTTAAACAAATATAAATTGACTAGCAATTTTACCACATATTCAAATATTTGGCACCTTTAGTAAAATAATCATTTTCATAATGCTTTCGGCATAATTTCTTCGAACGTAATCAATTTCTCTCTTTATTAATAAATCCATATTTTCGACGTTGGCGCCACCATCTTTGCACTGTCTTGTAAAAAGGCGGGAATATCCTACCTACTTGGTTTCGTTCCAAAACACTGAAAAGTAGCTAAAACTTTATATATAATACAGCGGTCAAAATATGATTTCTTCATCAATCTATAAACCTTTATGCTTAATTTCTGAGATAACGCAAGGTTTAGAGTACCTAATTAGAAAAATAAACTGGTTATATAATAGGTTAGGTATGTGTACTTGAAAAGCAACGCTAAACCTAACCAATCTTTCTTCGGCCTTAGCGTGTACGCAAGAGAATTAGTGTCTCCCGGAAATGCTTTGTTTTACAAGCTTTTACTTAGTTTCACCTGTCCCGATGTTTGTCATCAAATCTTGCAAATTGAATTTGATCCACTTCTCGGTTACCGATTGGGCTGAAATTTTGCATACATGTATAAATCCCGTGACAATGCAATATCATGATGACAAGGTACTGATCTGATGATGGAGTTGGACGGTGGCCAAAGGAACTTCGCTATGAAACGACACAACCTCATCGAGGTTGGGCTCATTTGAATCGTCTTGACTAATAGTTTTTATATTTTTAGTGTGTTTATAACAAGAACGTAATAAAAGCTTGTTGTTTATAAGTATTTTTTTTATAGAGTAAAGCTTTTTTCTATATTCTCATTAAGAGATGCTTCAGCTCTAATACAAGGAGGATGACTATTAAAGTACGAATAGTACTTAACAAAGTTTCCGATTGCAGGATCGAACCTGTATGCAATAAATTACACTTAATAGCACCGGTCGTTATTGGTCCACAGTTACTCTACTTTATTTATATAATATGATCTAGTTATTCTAAGGCTAAAGATATAAAAAACGACCTTACTCCAGTAGTATTGATTAGCACAGACGAAGTAAACGCACAAGTGACCTATTAGTTATTAAATAATTATGTAAGAACACCTGCTGTTGATAAAAATAGAATGTTACGCCTAATGATCACAGCAATAAGGCTATTCAGGTTAAAAAGCTTTATAATGGTTTAGGAAAAAATATTAGGGTAATGGAATCAATACTGATGAGGTATTACTATACTGAACATTTCGTCGATTTGTCTATTAAAAGACCATTTACAAGTATATATTAACAAGAACAGCCTTGCGGCCAATTGTGCGACATCATTTGACTTACAATGTTTTATGAAAGCTCGATCAATAACTGTTTTTTTTATTGCTGATTGCCTAGCCTTTGACCACTATTTCACCTGATGGTAAGTGAAGATGTTGTTCAGTTTAACCTAGAATTACTAGCTTTCAAGGACAGCTGTGAAGTGAAACACACCGTTAGATGCTTGGCGACAGATTTTCCACTTGAGGGTGGTAGATAGCCAGGTGGGCATTCACAAAATGCCCTATGAAATGTAATGCATCACATTACAGAGTAAATTTAAAACAAAACGGAACCGATATCTATCACTGAAAAGTATGAAAAAACTTCAGTAAGAAGTCAAACTATGATAATCTGAGGTCAGTGTTTTGAATCAGTTTGGTACCGACTGCAACAAGTTATTTAACTACTGGTGTGCTGACTATGCTGTTTATATAGAGAATGAAGAGCGTTGGGCCGAGAATACTGCCCTGGGGCACTCCATAGGTTACTACTTATCAGTGATGGATGACAGTTCTGTTTTTTAAACATTTTTTGGTTTTTAAAATTGTTATTTGTAAAGGAAGGGTCTTCCAAGACCCTTCCTTTTATTTTCTTGTTCTTCCATTTATAAATGTTTTTTAAATATCTTATTTGGGATAAATGTTCCATTTAGCACCTCGATTGTTTAAATAGAATTGTGACCTATCTAACAAATAATAAATCAGTTATACTATAGAAAAAAAAACATGATACCGGTTATACCTGAGTTTTCAAATAGTTATGTGCGAAAACATTGTTAAATGGTGTACAGATATTTTATTTTGAAAGTAAAAATGCTATGAAAAGTAAAAGTTTATTTTATTTATTCGGAAAAGGTATATTTTCCCAATAAAATAAAATTACCTACTATGATTTTTTTATCCAAAATAGAATATATTTGAAAAATTAGGTATATGTTCGTGATCCTGAACCGGATATAAAAAAAAATATTGTAAATAAAACTTTTGATGAACTAAAGTTCATTTCTCTTTTTACTCGGACGAGTATGTAGGTCACATTTTCTTGCCGGAAAGTGATAAGTCACCAAGTTCCTCAATTCCACATCTTGGATCCCTGCCAAGAGTCAGTAATGATGCATATAGAATGTAGTTAGGGACTTTTTGGTCTTCATATACTACTAAGCTATTTTTCTAGCCTCTCTAGCCTCCTATCAAAGCATATAAAAAAATACACGATTTAAAATTTTGCAAATAAAGAAAATGTTTGTGATCAATATTAATCAGGTGGAGTGTCTCTTCAGCCAGAGACCATCATGGTTATTACCACTCATTGTCAGATATTCTGTCTCGAAGCCGTAGTGTGCAAACTTTATTTTGTGAAGGTATGAAGGGAACTGCAGCAAGTAGATTTACGAGGCAAACGAGACATAAGAACTAATGTTTCGGAGTGATAGGCGCAGTGCAGAGTCATGCAGAACGAGGACGGTGACTCTGTTCTACAATGGACAGGTGTGATGCTCACCATCGAGAGAAAGACAGGTCCTAACTTCATAGCTTAAAAAATAATGTTTTTTTGTAGTCGCAAGATTAAAGGTCAACTTTCCTAACCACGGAAGTCATAAGTCACCCATTTTATCAGTACATTTTGTTTGGACCGGTTTGGATCTCTGCCGGATTATTCGTAATGATGCATATAGCCTTTACATTTCAATACATTCGGTAATAAGTTTGTTTTGGGACATTCTTTATCTCATTTCTTTATTTAGCCGTATTGTCTACTGCTAAACACAGTGTCGCCCATTTAGGGGGATTTTGTCATAACCCCCACGCTTTGCAGGCGTCTTGGGGATCGCAGTTCAAAATATCAGTTCCTCAGAACATATATTTTGTAAATTATAATATTTAGTTTGTAGCAGTAAGAAAATTATATGTTAATCTTGGTCACATTTTCTATGGCTAAGCTAATTCTGAAACACGTTTCCTTAAAATTTACTCGACAGATTAAAGCTGACTCTAAATTGCGTAAGTTACATTATTTCTGTATGTGTGTATGTATAATAAAACATAACATTAGGAGAGTTTTCTTTTTATGACGGAAAGAAAAGTGACATTTTAGATTTTAGTTGTGTCAATAAGCTTTCTTTTGATTTTCACCCAAACTGATCGCTATTTCACCATCAATGCCTCTCTTTCATTCCTATGCAGCCCGATAGTGACAAAATTTGTCACACTAGTATGACGAAGCAGTTATTAGTACATGAAGGTTAGTAAGCCATGGTATGTCTAGGTTAGTTTCTAGCCCTTACACTCCTAGTGTAAAGGCTACTCCTACAATCCTAACATTGCTTAACTTAGAAGATTAGTTAAGAACAACTAAGCAAGCTCCGCTACGAACACTTCAAAAATACTATGATATTTTAATAACGATTTAGGGAACGTAGTTAACAGCCTGCTCCTATAGAACTAATTTATTTTGGTTTTTTACGTTACGACCCGCAAAAGTTCCGATAACCCGTATTCTTGTTGAGACATAAAGGCCTGAAATTATTTTGATTATAAATTAGCATGTGGTACAGCTAAAACAATGTATAAAAATAAAATAAAGGAAGTTTCCTAATATTCACTACCAAATATTAAGGGAATGGGTGAAGAGCAGGAGCAGGGTATATACAGTGTAAACTCCATGTAACTTCACTCAATTCAACGACAAACTCCCTAAAGCGTCGAAATCATTTGGCTTTGGTTGGTTTAGCTTATCTTCCGTAGAATGATACACTTTATATAGCATTTTATCCACTCTCAATAACGACTAAAATTAAGTAATACAAAATAAAAAGTACCTTTTAAGTTGCCACAATTAGTAAAAACTGCGCAGTTGTATACGTTCTTTTGTCGCTTTTTATCCTAGCCTTTAATAAACTCGAGCGTCGTCGGCATCATGCATATCGATTTTTCTAACAAATTCGTTGTTTACAAATTGGGATTGCTTGCACGTGTAGTCTGTTGTTAACCATCACTAATAAGTAGAAGTCATGGATTATCTATACGTTACCACATTCTTAGTTGCTCACAAACTTCAAACAAAAAATCTTCGCTCCATTTAACGACAACTCTTTGTAATGTCACAAAATGCACAGGATTCAGTGTCGTTATATAGAGTTTACACAGTACTTTAAAAAAGATATCTACAAAATCTGATGTAAGTAAGATAACAAGCCACGACCTACGTGCCCAGGTAGTCAATGGTCAAAAGTATCCCACGTGTTACCTAATTAAGAACCTAAACACTCCATATCTAAAGTTTCATCCAAATCGTATTAGCCGTTCAGGGTGAAGGAACAAAAAATATAAACTCTCACGTGCTCCCACACAAGCTTTCGCATGTATATAACTAGTAACTAAGTAGTAAGAGCACCTACTTCTAGTTAGGTACTCGATCAGTAGATTACAAATTAAGGTTATATTAAGGTCAGTTTTAATGAGGCTAACTAGGTCTTAACTTTTACTTTCTTTTACAATACCCTATCATGTTAAAATAAAACAACGTGTAGGTACATACTCAAGTTTGGTAAATTGATTTTTTATACAATGAGGTTAAAAACACACAAGCACGGGCAATCTTGGTATAACTAACAATATATGAGGTGCAGGGCTGCCAAATTACAAAAACTATACTGTGCCAACCACGGGCAATAGATTAGATTTTGACCGTGCAAATCCTCGACCAAACCAAAAATTATTTCAGTAAATATCTTATTGTAAAATCACCTTGCAGATGATCAGGGTTCAATCATTGGAGCACCAATTATGTATACTAATAGGTTGTAGCAAGATATTTAAAAAAAAATATGCAATCTTTTGGTTATTAATTCATTGTTTTGTCGCTTAGAAATGATCGCATATGGTTGGTCACGTCTAGATATTGGTGTGCCGCCACACAGCACAATCTTTAAACCACGCCCACCACGGTAATGTTTGCGTTCTGTTGTTTTTGACCTAGCTTTAGCTACTGACACCATACCAAACCCGATTTTCACCAAGGAAACCTAATCTTTGTGTCTTACTCTTATATGTAGTACACCTTTAGTAATTATTTATATATCAAAAACGTGTATATAAGTTTCAAATGAACTAATAATAAATGTCTTTGTTACTTCAGTAACATTTTTTTTACAGAAGTTGATTTGGTATTGGATTGCATCAAATAAAAGCTAACTTATGAGGTTGGTTATAATAGAATAGAGATTGTAAATTCGCTGCTGAAAAAACAAAAAATAGACTATCAAATGGGAGCAATGTGTTTGTCGCTTTATCTGAATGTCAGTCAATAAATCTTAGGGTTTCTAAGGAGATGTGAAATAAGCAAAGGTAAAGTATGAGGAAAGGATTTGGACAGCCAATAAATCATGTCGAGGTAACACATTCTTGGCAACCATAGCAGAACCTTGAATCTGCACACTCGAGTAATGATAGACGAAATCACAAAACATTTTTTTTTTGGAAAATGTAAACGAGATAACCAAATACGAAAGTTTGTAAAATGCAAAAGAAATTATCAGGTATGGATAAATATAATAATTAATAAAGTAGAATATTTTTTATAGCTGATATACTAGTCTTTTTTTTTTATTGCTGATAGGTAAGCCTTTGACCACAATCTCACCTGATGGTAAGTGATGATGTGTTCGAAGGTGTTAACAGGCTTAACCTAGAAATACTGGCTCTCAAAGACAGCTGCCGGAACACACTGTTAGGTGCTTGGCGACGGATTTTCTACTTGAGGGTGGTCGCTAGCCAGGCGGGTATTCGCAAAAATGCCCTTCCACCTTGCGGTGAAGCTCAAGCCCGCAGCGGGATTCGAAGCATGGACCTGCTGCGCGGCAGTCCATAGTCAAAGCCACTGATCTATCACTGCTTCAAGTCTTTGACCGCTGTAAGCTATATTGTTCTAAAATGGGAAACAGCGTCTATAAAGCAGCTGCCAGAACACACGAAAACAGATTTGTACTTGAGTTTTCTTCTTGGTTACTAGCCAGGTAATCATTCTCACTTGATCCCTCCTACGTGAAATTCCCGCCCCGCGAAACTTGCATCCCCCATCCACGACTCTTGTGAGAGTCATACAACGAAGGCAAAATATCAGAAGCTGAGAAGAAGAGCTTGTGAAGAATTGCCATATTAAGTACACTGCGATCCTCAGGATGCTTGCCAAGCGTGGAGTTTATGGCAAACCACGCCTAAATGGGTACTGATATTGTTCAAAGTTTTCCAGTAAACGTCTTCCAGCTGTTAATGATGATGCAGATGACATGAATTTCAAGCTTGCGACATTTTTTTTGAGCGAAGGATTTAAATGCTGGGCGATCATAATTGCATCAATGATGTTTAATAAATTTTCTTTCATATAGGTATGCTATGATTAGATAAAAAAAAAGTCCGTTGTCATTAGAAACGCATAACTTATTAAGTAACATATACCTGAATAAATAAATACCATTACACTTATAAGTAATATTAAATTAAGTTTGTATCCATATATAGATTTCAAGTCATATTTATGAGTAGGTAGGTATGTTCTTATCAATTGAATGCCTAGTAGTTCTAGAATGTGTTATAGTATAATTAAAATCTATATTCCTTAAGTTTTTATACATATTTATGCTGCAAGTAGTGGATAAGTCAGTTTGAATGACGAAACTGAGCCCTAAATATTCAACAGTAACTTAAAAAATCTTAATAGATAACACATTTTGGAAGTACTATTAAATCGATAAGTACATACCTACCATTACACTTTTAAATTATAAAGCAATGTTTGTATGCAGGTCTAGATTTTCATGATCTACTTATTAGTAGGTATGTACTAATCATTATTATATAAATACAATGCCTTATTAATTTATAACACTTAGAATGTATCCATATTCTAATCAAGATTTCTCATGACCTATTTATGAGTAGATATGTACTTACTTATCAATTTAGTACCTAGTAATTACTTCAAGTATGTGTTATCTAATAGGCCAAATCTTGTTTCAATAATTATTAAATACATATATTTGTGCTACGAATAGAAGATAATGAGTTGATTCGAACGAAGCTCTTTTTTATGCCTTATAGGTTTGCTTTTGACCACTATCTTACCTGATCGTAAGTGATGATGTGGTCGAAGATGTTGTTCAGGCTAACCTAGAATTATGTTCTTTAAGTTCGATGATATATGAAATCACATATTTCTTGCTATATCCGTTACTTTACTGTAAGCTAAAGTGACTTATCTACAGTACAAAGGTAATAATTGAAGGTAACGACAAAATGGGGTCCAGTAAGATTTATATAGGTTCAGTAACGAAATTTTCTCGTCTGTTGTCGATATATAGGTAAATAACTTAACATATTTTAGACACAATATATTCTTTGATATACAAATAATGTGTGTAGTAGGTATGAATTCGTGGGAACGGACACGTTTGTGGTATATCTGCCTATAAGTCGGGTCCATGTATATATTTGTGCGGGAAATGGGCGGTTATAGAACCTACGAGTACACTACTGACCAACGATATCTAAGCATACTCATGAAAACCATTTACTGTTCTCTATCTCAACACTTTAATCGAGTAAATGTGAGCAAACTGCTCAGTTCGTAATGAAAAGGAGCGCTCAGAAATATTAAATTATTCACTTATCAGATAAAAGTAATGAATGAGCAACGGCCAAGATGAAGTAGCAGCCAAGGCTCTGCCAAAATCCTTACCCCGACTTTCAACTACACAGTTGCAAATGTAAAACGTCACAGTATCACAACCACCTCACACACAGCACTTGTTCTCAAGATCCCAATGCGTATTTTTTTGGGTGAGTGGGGCAAAGACGGCGGTGTCCCCTAATCCTGTAACGCGACTGCCCGGGTTTCGTGCCGGGCGTAATCGATGGAACTGCGCATGCGTGGTAATACCCCGCGTCATTCCAACCCCCAATATCTTATGTATGAGAGTGGAATATGCTAGAGGAAAAAGTGAAAAAACGGTCTCCACTCCGCCAGTGTTACGCTAACTATGAAATGTGGCTGCCCGCTCCAGTGCAAACCACGCTTATGGCTCCGACGTGAGGCTGTTTGAATTATTGTGCTTTATTTTTAATAAATGCAGAGCGAGAATATAACACTTACTCATTGTTACTTTTATTATTTATTTAATATTAATATCCAAACATTTGTATATACGTAAATCATAGAATTAAAGAAAAACTACTTATAAAATACATAAATACAACATTTTGACATAGTTTTAGAATTTTGTACCCAGTTAATATGAGAAGTTAAATTAAGGAATCGGTGCATGAAATATGAATATCTCTCAGCCTCCGGGAGCATTCCTTGGAGTACGCCCATTAGGCTGAAACGAGTTCATCTCGCGTTGCATTATTCAAGCGGCCCATTTTTCCCGCCCTTCCTCTTCAATATAATTTGGAACTGTGATGTGCAAAACATTCACTGAGCAGTGAGTACAGTTGCAACTACTGATGGTTGATGATTTGAAAGATAACTTACAACGAACACATCTTTGTGAAGCTTAAATCATATACTTTTCAAGCTCAACATTCGTTTCATAACTCACTTGATTTACTTCAACCCTTGATATCAATAAATACAGATTAGGAGATAGAATATACAATGAAAGAAAGTGAAACAAAATAAACTCCAAACTTAAAATCGATAGTTATATTGATACTTAGAATGCTGATGATTTTTGGCACGAAACGTTCAACGATTTGTATTACCAATTGCATATCAGAACGGGTACAGTTCAAATTATCGATATTGTTTGAGCTATCTACATCAGTATTCAGTTTTATTGCATGAAAGAGGATTGAGGTCAAACACTAAACAAAAACTGATGAAAAATCTATTAAATTTAATAAAGGTCTCCAGCTCAAACATAATACGACATGCATTGTCAACAGAACTTTATTAAAACGATATTATCTACGAAAGAGCAATGGATGTGGCTTCCAGATAACTAAAATAAGTAAAAATGCCTGTAATTTACATTAGTGGGTTGAATAAAATTTATTACTCATTACTCTCTTGATTTATGAAAACCATATACATTTAGTTAAGCAGTTGATTTGCTCAACACTATTGTATGATATTACCTACGCTTGCCTTTGTCGCGATAGACTCGTTAGTGCTCAATTATTTATTTCTATTCGATGAAATGTACCTTTTCATGACATTATATGTGTGCGAGTTTCATGAATACTATAGTTGCGTAACGTGTCTGTGAAACCCGAACCTTGTCTCATTATTATTTCAGAATTCTTCATTACTTATCCACCGTTTCGATAAATATTAAAATCATTAATTTCTATTACCTGTATAATTGCATCTGCTGTTATGAATGGCTCCTCAAATTTGCTATCAAAATGTGATAAGATATATTCAGATGTCAAAAGTACGCTATTTATTATTCCAATTATAACATAGTGAGTACAGACTGGTATTGAAAATTTTGATTTTTGGCGAAGCAACGCAATTGGGGTAATATGGCATAAAACGATGTAGATTAATCGTACCTGTACTTTTTATCCCTGTGCCAGACTGATATATGAATCATTTGATGATCATATATCGCCGTGGGCAGGGGCAGCTTTAGATGCCTCTGGAACTCTGGTTCTCTCTTCCCGTAGAGCACTGATGTCCGCTGGAAGATGGATCTTTGCGATGGCAGAGTCTGGGCTTCAGTCATGCCGCTTATGACAACCTGGATAGTAAATAAACAGCTTTCAAAAATAACACTTAAACAAATGCTTCTTATTGGAGCATTGGCTGTATTTTTGTCAAAATATTGTAGCTGCAATATTTGTGGAGAAATTTGGTGATCCCTTAGTGAACCGACATATGTAGATGGCGATGGTGGCGTGACTTTTGACGGCGATTGAAGAGTTCTTACTTTGAAGGTAGAATTTTTACATGTAACATCTTCACAACTAAATAACTGGTAATTCTAAATATTAGTACACTAATGCGGCATAGTAAAATAAATATAATCTGTTCATTTTAAGAGTTAATTATGGTACTTAGTACTTTTAATAAAATTTCTAACCAAAGATTATAAGATAAAGTAGATATAATTAGTATAGATAAGAAAAATAAATTAATAATAACAAATATTTCAAAATGATTTAAGAAAACATTAAATTAATATTTTAATAAAGCACTGTCACTAGATACATTTTAAAATATTTTGAAGTGTTTTATAAGATAAAGTAGATATAATTAGTATAGATTAGAAAAATAAATTAATAATAACAAATATTTCAAAATGATTTAAGAAAACATTAAATTAATATTTTAATAAAACACTTCAAAATATTTTAAAATATATCTAGTGGCAGTGCTTTATTAAAATATTCATTAAATGTTTTGTTATAATATTTGCAAATATTTGTTATTCAAATATGGATTATTAAAATTAAGGATTTACGCAAAGTGACGCCTATTCATTATATTATAACTAAGATAATTATATCAGTACTAATATTATAAATGCGAAAGTATCTCTGTCTGTCTGTCTGTTACGCTTTCACGTCAAAACTACTGGACCGATTTGAATGAAATTTGGTATGGAAATAGTTTGAGACCCGGGAAAAAACATAGGATAGTTTTTATCCAACTGCGCAAAAAGAGGTTAAACTTTTTGCGCGATAACCGACATACGCGCGGGCGGAGCCGCGCCGGAAAGCTAGTTATCAATAAAAAGATAAAGTAGATATAATTAGTTCATTACCTTTGCATAAGCATTGATGTCATCAACCTTTCCAGATGCTCTCTGTAAATCCTTGCATCGAATTACTGAAAATGAAACAAAACCATAAACATTCATTTTTCTTTACATCAAAAATTTATAAATAGTTGAATAAAAGAAGTTCGATAGTCACCACTCACCGTGAACGTCTATGACATCATTCCTAGTAATTATTTCCAAATCAATAGTCCCTTTTAGGGCTTGGAAACGATCGCAACTTCTCTCCAACTTATTACTAGCCACACTGCTTCGCTTCTCTTCACTGCTAGATATACTTGTACTAGTTTCTTCAGGGGAATACGTTAAACATCTTCGTATTGACTTATGCTCTATAATAGGAGTGAACCCATCAGATGGAAAGTAATCTTCATCTAACTTGCTCGTCTTATGCGCTCGTTCTTCACTCAAGACTTTGCCAGGCCTCTTGAGGTTTGGTACGGGAGTTATTGGACTTGGAATGCCGTTTTCGAGGGTTAAGCCAAACAGCTCCCTTGAGCGTCGATTGTGGATATGTTCATTAGGAATTAAGCTGCTATGGGACACGTTAGACCTTATGGAATTATTCGGAAACTGCAAGAAATCTTCATCGTTTAGTGGATAACATAGAGGGGAACTAAGAGGTTCACAAAAAGAAACGTTTTGAAGTTCTGATGCCGGGCTAGGTAACCCTATCTCTAATGTCAGCATAGAAGATTTAATTTCGATTTCCTTGGGCTTAAGCCTGCTTTCGTTGCTAACAGTAGATTTTTTTCTACGAATGCATCTTTGCCTTTTTAATCTCAGACTAGCTCGTTCACTTGCTGCAGAAAATATATCAGAATTAGATTCTGAAGACACATCTTCAAGATTTCCTTTACTCATAAAAGAGTTCATAGAGCGAGACCTATTCAATGATTTGTTTCTATGCTCGTTCATTATAGGCTGGAGTAAAGTTTTGGTAATGTTGTCTGGTGTCTTAACCTCTCTTTCATTAAATCCATTTTCTAAAATGAATCCACCGATCGGAAGATTTTTTAACAGTTTGTCGTTTATTCTTTGATCTGGCATTATTTTTTTAACAGGAGTACTTTTTGGGGAGACCGAATTTTCTCTGGACAAACAGACGTACTTTGCTTCTTTGATTAGATTAGCTTTGTTCTCCGCTTGGGGATTTACAAATAAATCTTTGACTGCATCTAGAGAAGGCATCTCTTCTTCGACCACCTCATAATCAGGAATTTGTTTTAGTATCCTTCTTTTAGTTTTCACGATTTTTGTACTTTTGATGATGTCTTCAATCATCCGCTCAAGAGTCACATCGCCCATTTGAGTAGTAGAAACCGTTGATTGAGTAGATGATTCTGTTTCTTGAATCAGCGAATCTCTAGCTAAGATAAATTTATTTTCCATTTCAGCTGACATTTCTTCGTCTCGCAAAGGAATATTGTAAGTATTTTCTACTTTAGGAAAATACTCTGAGACGTCGTTTATAAAGGGAACTCTTTGAGATTTGGTGTGGGTACTCATTGTACTAAACCGTAACGCTGCTAGTTGAACAGATAGCGGTGTTATTGAAATAGGTGAGCAGGCGTCTCTCACTAAAGTGTGCAAATCTTTCTTACCTACAGAAGGTGATTTAAATGAGCTTTCAAACTCATTCGATTTCTTTCTTGTTCGCTTCAACGGTCTTATGTCTGCTACGCCAGAATCATTTTTATTAAAATACAAAGGATTTTCCATAAATATATGGTGTCCAAAAATTGGTAATGTTTTTCCTTCAACAACTTTTTCAGCACTTGGAGGTTTTTCTATGCAGTTAATTACTAAATCTTTATCGTACTCTATTTCGACTAGTCCCTCACACGTTGCCTTAGTTGTGCATATTGGTTTAGTATTTCTCAATTTGCTTAGAGCAAAAGAGTTCCTGTTGTTATTTGTAGTTGCACTGAGTCTGTCTGACAGATCATTCAGTGATGGTTCTGATGCACTGTGACTAAGTTTTGATAAACCTAAAGATGTTCTGTCCGGAGCTTTAATTCTTCTCTCAGATTTATATACACAATTATCTCTACTGAATGTTTCATTATTCGTTAAGCAAGTCATTTCGAGTTTCCTTTTTTTCGCTTCTCTAACTCTTCTACTATAAGTGGGTGTTGTAGGTAAGTCTGGAGGTATGTCGTCATTTGGACTATCTAAATAATATTTCATGACATCAAAATTCTTTACGGGAGTGGAATTTGGAGTTATATTACTAACATCTTTAAGTGCAAGCCCTTCTGATTTTTTTATGAAACCTTCTTTGTAGTAATTAGGTGTGCAACCAATATAATTTAAATTTTCTTTATCAGCAGTTCTTGCATTATTTTTTCTAGCATTTGCGCCAACTGATCTTCTTTGATATCTGCTAGGTTTTTTGCTCTTCTTGATCGTTTGAGCGTCTAATGACCTCCTAGCTACATTGCCGAATGGGGCGTTAGCACATTCTTCACAATCATCATTTTGTTCATTATTGACATTTTGGTTTCCTTGATTCTTTTTAGCGTAAACTGCCCACTTCAACATTATGTACCTGAAACAGAAAAAAACTAGTTAGAAAAGTTTCATATCACGAATGCAAAATACTGGTATAATGTATATTAAACAATTCCCAAATTGAAAAAGTATTTTACTTTGATGGTTATCGCCTCGAGGTATTAAGATTGATTACATTCAATTACATTTAGTAGGTAATGCTAAAACTACCTCTAGTCTAGACATAAAACGCGGCAAGGCAATCACTATTTGTCATCAGATGACAAAACGATAATCAATCAATCTATATGCTATCCTCATGACCTTATTTCACATAATCTAGCTTAGTAACGATATATCAACAATCATAGTGGAATATCAACACATGTTATACCAGCTTTTGCCCGTGGTTTTGTCTCCGTTTAGTTTGGTCTTCTTTATATTATACTAGTGTTTCGCGCGGGTATTTAACAAAATATTCAAAAATTATAAATTTAAACACATAAAAGTAGTTATTGGACATAACTGTAATAGTAGGACTTATATATTATAGCGTTTTTTTTTATAGATATTGATGTTCTCTATAAAATATTGGTACATCACTGCTATAATTTTCGCAGCGTACGCGATTTATATCGTTTTTTTTTGGTATTTTTTCGCACTTTGGGTTACATTATCGAAGTTTTCACACGGTTCCCTAACATTTTTAAAATCGTCTATAGCCTATGTTTATCAGGGATGGTGTAGGATTCTCATGGTGAAATAATTTTTCAAATAGGTTCAGTAGTTTCAGAGCCTATTCAATGCAAACAAACAAACAATCAAATCTTTGATATACACCTTCTGATTCTTTAACAATTAATATAAAAATCACTTTAAACATTGAATTTATATTATCCCAACATTAACTTTAATGATATATACCTTTACCTCGACCTGGACCTTAACTTTTAGTTAACATTATGATTATGTAAAACCTTACTTTCGCCCTAATTACCCCTTACCTACGATACCATCACTCGTATTCTGATATTACTCCCTTTCGTACTCCATAAATCCCTATATACAAAAAGTAATTTCTTAGGAAAAAAGTATATAATTAGAAATGTATATGCCTAGTTGCAGCTTTAACATAGGACTTTCATATAAAATTGTGAACCCCATTTGTTGCCCTTAATTCTTCCTTGAAAAGCTTTAAACTGAGATAATACATATTTAATTTATGTCACAATATTTACTTATAAATACCATGCTTCTCATGTCAGAAACATAGGATTTTTATACAAATTTTCAACTTCAATTTGACGCCCTTAATGCCGCCCTTTCATAAAAACTTACTACAAAATTTCATGCTTCTTACTACAAAAACACAGAAAGTTCATGCAAAATGTAAGCTACGGCTTTATTCCCGTATTGCTGGCCTTTTATAGTTACCGACGACGTTGAAAGCTGACGTATCCTATCTATAAATATTTACACGCCAAATTTATATTTTAGGCAATTATTTGAGATTACTTCTCCCAAAATAGCGACAGGTATAGACACCACAAAAACCCCTTTCATAATGCCTTTTCATAAAATAATTTCTTAGCTGGTGTTTTCGAACTATTAGAAATGTAGATAAGCCCTAAGTTTCAGCTTAAACAAAGGACTTTCATGTAAGTTTTAAACCTATATCTGTTAGTTAATTCGTAATAAAAATCTCAGTATACTACTTTTTATTTACTGTCTCAAAGCTCACTTCTAAATTCTAAAACTAACTTCAAAAACTAATTAAATTTATACTAACTTCTACCCCAATTTGACTCCGTTTATCCTGTTGTTTTTTTTCATATATCTCGTCCATAGCTGTCATCTTCAATCTATAAGCTACCTACTACCTAAATATATAGGTACCTTATGTACCTAATAATAAAACCTAACTGTCAAAACATTATAAATACCCAACTCTCTCAGCTTCATAGGGTTAGTCGTTTTCAGCTTAAACAAGATTTCCATATAACTTTTTACCTATTTTTCCCTTGATTTTTCCATATTATAAAAACCTTAATGCAGTAATTTTAGTAAAAATATCAGTAGGTGGGCAGCAGCACTTTCTGAAGAACTGTATCTTACAGTCCGATCTCCAAACCGCCTGCCAAGCGTGGGGATTAAGGCACATACATAATGCAAGAGGCTGTGTTCAGCAGTGGACGATACGGCTGTCACAGCACAGTAAACTAAAAAGGTCGTGTTATGTTTTAATCGAATGATATCAGTATGTCTACTGCCGCCATTTCTGTAGTTTGCTCTATGGTTTATGTATGTGCACGAATACGTTTAAAATAGACAAACATTGAGGCTTGACTGTGTAATGAGATAAAGCATCAGGCTTTCGTGGGATATTATAGGAGTCATTGGTCCTATTATGATATCTGGCATAGGTTTTTCATATTTTTATATGTATATATATATATATATATTTAGTATTAAATCTGTAAAGAAATTTAGATATGAATGTAGTTTCAAAGGTATGTATTATTGGTATATTTAATGAACATATCAATAACTAGCTTTTTGAAGCGCTCGTAGCGAAGTTTGCTTAGCCATTCTGAATCGATCAGCAAAGTTAAGCAACGTCCGCCGCGGTCAGGAGTTGGATGGGTGACCGCTGGTGACATTACTACTGAGCGCTTCCGTGCTTCGGAGGGCACGTTAAGCCGTCGGTCCCGGTTGTTGTCTTAGGATGGCAGTCGTTATAGCATGGTGGTAGGGCACTTTGCGAATGCCCGCCTGGCTAGCTACCACCCTCAAGTTGAAAATCTGTCGCCAAGCACCTAACGGTGTGTTCCGGCAGCCATCCTTGAGAGCCAGTAATTCTAGGTTAGCCTGAACAACATCTTCGACCACATCATCACTTACCATCACGTGAGATAGTGGTCAAAGGCTAACCTATCAGGAATAAAAAAAAAAAAAAAAAAAAAAAAAAAACTAGTACAAAATTACAAATTTCGAGAGGAAATATTTAAGTCGTGCGCGGGATTCGAGCCCGCGCCCATCCAGCCCTTTAGCCGGGGTATGCTCTAACCAATTGACCTAACATGATGAGTCCTTACTCAGTTTTTTCCTATCGTTCTTTAACCATCGTATTGGGATGGGGCGACATTACTTACACTTAAATTTTTCCTCTCGTAAATTTGTAATGTAATCCGCAGAGCATGCGTTATTGCAAACATAAAATTCTCCTTACTAAATGTATATGAAGACAATTTTATTTTATATCGTTGTTATGTCTTCTAGCTATTGTACTAGATCAAGTTATGCGCGGGATCCAGATAATATTTGACTAATATTATAGACTCGTATGTCAATTGGAAAAGCCATATCCAATATAATAAAGAAAGAAAGGCCTTTAACGACAACAGCTATCTATATCCATGTATTTTAAGTTATACTGTGGAGGGCACGTTCAGCCTTCTCGGTCCCAGTCGTTGTCTTACGATGGCAGTCGATAAAGCATGGTGGTAGGACATTTTGCGCAGCTATTCTCTAGCTACCTCAACTAGAAAATCTCTCGCCAAAAAATAACAATTTTATGAATAAATTCACATCATCAAAATTAGCAGTTTTTTATGCCTGAGTAGCCTTTGACCACTATCTCACCTGATGGTATGTGATGATGTGGTCGAAGATGTTGTTCAGGCTAACCTAGAATTACTGGCTCTCAAGGACAGCTACCAGAACACACCAAGTGCTTGGCAACAGATTTTCTACTCGAGGGCAAAATGCCCTACCACCATCCTATAACGACTGCCATCCTAAGACATCTCCGAAGCACGGAAGCACTCAGTAGTAATGTCACTAGCGGTTACCCATCTAACTCATGACTGTGGCGGACGTTGCTTAACTTTACTGATCGGTTAAGAAAAGCTAAGTAACCTTCGCTACAAGCGCTTCATAAAGCTTCATTCTGCCCTCAATAAATAAAGTCATAGGTATATAAGCAGGACGCATACTATATTATTATAGCCCAGTTTTAATAAAGAAACAAATCTAAAATGGCACCGAAAATCTTTGCGTCTCACTTGATGTGATCAAAGTACGTTCATTTAAAAAAAATGCCATATACAAACTCTTTGCCTCGCTCTTGCATGACTCACATTTTTGGTATTGGTCTTACCTATTGTGATTTTAAAACCATACCGAATTTTATAGCTACCATCACAATTATGTGTTAAATCTAATCACCTACGTCTAATTGACTAATTCACTCGATCGGTCCATAAGGATTCCATTCACTCATAATTATTAGGAACAACTCTAAAAATATCATCGTGTGACCTTACGTTTTTTTTATACATATAAGATACTTAAAACATTAACTTTTACGTAACTAATTCGTGTATCATTAAAATAAAAAAGCGGCCAAGTGCATGTGGGGCCACGCGCAGTTTTGGGTTCCGTAGTAACAATATATACTACGGAACCCAAAACTGCGCGCGTATAGCGCGATTCAGAAACCGTTGGTACAGCGCCATCTAGTGGCATCTTTGTGAAACTTGTGACAATTTTGTGTTTGTAAGTTTTTTTTATACTAGTTTTTGTTTTTCTATGGAAGTCTTTACAAGCAACTACGGAATTTTAGTCACTTTAAAGGATTTATTCTAAGGACAAACGACAACGACTATTATACTGTGAAACTAATATTAATTGCTAGAGTGTTAGGGCGTTTTGCGAATGCCCCCCTGGCTAGTTAACACCCTCAAGTAAAAAATCTGTTGCCAAGCACCTAACAGTATATTCCGGCACCTGTCCTTGAGAGCCATTAATTCGTGGTTAGCCTGAACAACATCTACTTACCATCAGGTGAGATAGTGGTCAAACCATAAACTATAAGGTATAAAAAAGTGGTAAAATTAAATGGTTCCAATTTCTGATACGAATACTTTTTACTGCTAAAACAGTGATTGAATATAGTCAATTCTGAACACCAAGTTAACAAATTCCAGAGCAGAGGAATGTATTGTAGCGGTAGGCAGTCGTGTTCCATTCGCTACGACATGGCGACGCTAATCTCATGACATGGGCGTTATTGCGAGCCGTTAGCCCGTTACCTAGGCCGTAGTTTACTGCTTCTCGAGGCCTGCGTCAGCCATAGAACTGGGGCGATTATCAACGCCGTTACTCGTTCAACGATTTCGCAATTTTTCGGCAAAGTATTGATTTTTAAGTTTTAATAATAGTAAATATTTTTATTTCAGACAACATTGATCCATGTTTTGTTAGTAGTTTGCTTATTTTCTTATCCAACACACGAACATATTAAAAAACATTAGAAAAAACATGTTTTTTAACAACATACAGGAAACTTTTTCCAATCGAAATACACACATCAAAAGTGCCTAGGGATCATGTATTTTTTTAACTATAATAGACTTGTTTGGAGAAAAACGCAAACAAATTAGGATTTTTGCTAAGTTTATTATATTTATTAATATATTGTGTATAATAAATAATCTGTGTTTCTACTACTTTTGAAGCGCTCGTAGCGAAGTTTGCTTAACCATTCTGAATCGATCAGCAAAGTTAAGCAACGTCCGCCGCGGTCATGAGTTGGATGGGTGACCGCTGGTGACATTACTACTGAGCGCTTCCGTGCTTCGGAGGGCACGTTAAGCCGTCGGTCCCGGTTGTTGTCTTAGGATGGCAGTCGTTACAGCATGGTGGTAGGGCACTTTGCGAATGCCCGCCTGGCTAGCTACCACCCTCAAGTTGAAAATCTGTCGCCAAGCACCTAATGGTGTGTTCCGGCAGCTGTCCTTGAGAGCCAGTAATTCTAGGTTAGCCTGAACAACATCTTCGACCACATCATCACTTACCATCAGGTGAGATAGTGGTCAAAGGCTAACCTATCAAGAATAAAAAAAAAAAAAAATACTATTTACACTAATCACAGAAGCACAGCGATTTGGCATGCTTAAAATCAGTTCATCAAAATCACTTTGATGAATGGCCGCCCCCGTTCTCAGGAACAAGTCAAAAAGCTGTTGTGGGGTATGCATGGCATCCATTCTTGGCAGAGCTCTTCTTTGTAGCATATCCCATGCATGTTCAATGGGGTTGAGGTCTGGCGATTGAGCAGGCCACTGCAGAAGTTGATGCGAGCATTCGGCAAGAGTGCGACTCTAGCCGTAGGTGAATGTGCATTATCGTGCATTAGACGAAACGAATTACCCAAACGGCTTCGCAAAGGGATGATCACTTCTGAAACAATACTCTCCGCATAAATATGAGCATTGAGATTGCCCCTGATCCAAATGAGATCTGTTTAAAACTTACTTGATTTACTCGAAAACGTACTTGATCCCTGGGCACTTTTGATGTGTGTATTTTCTATGTTTTCGCTAAACATATTACAATGCTCTATATATATATATAAAATCTAAGTAATAAAACTAGCAGAAAAAATTGCTTCGTTGATTTGGTGTGTTGATTGTATATCAACCTACATGTCTAAATAGTCTTCTGCTATTCAAGTAGATGTCGCTAACATCAATAAACTAGGCATTCGAACGAATGGTTAAAGTTCGGCAGTCCGGCATTCTAGGGTTGCGGGTTCATGTCTTGCTGGAAGTTCACTTACCGTGGGTTAATACTCTTTAAAATAATACTAGTCATCCCATTCGTATTACCTACGTGTAAGTATTTAGTTGTGACTCTTTTCTATGAATTATTTGAGATTTTGGATTACCTTGAATGTTTTCCTTGATATATTAATTTCTACCGCTACTTTCAAGTTATGACGACGATATGCTACAAGTGGAGGTCTGTCACCCAATGTTCCTTATATTATTATACCGGGACGTGCACGGCCAGTAATTTTTTATGTGGTAATACTGCCTCTAACGAACTTAAGAGATCTACTGCTACTAAAACACATTATGAATGTAATATAGCACCTATATAACTAGACAAGAGAAAGTTTAATTCACTTACTCGACTTACAATTATTACAAACTCCGCGGAATGGGAACCACACATGGCTTCACTATTGCTTCGCAGTTATCAACCAATTATAAATAATATTTTATTGGAACATTTTCCACGAAGCATACGTCATAGCAAAATAAAGATATTAAAATTATAGGGTTGCTTCATCGTAAACAAGTTTAAAGCTAATGCAAAAATTAGTCTTGTAGTAGAATATAAGTTGAACTATAATAATATGTCGCTCCATCCCCATACGATGGTTTAGAACTTAAAAAGTTTTAGTTCTTAAAAAAGTTTAATAAGTTTTCGTAATTAATGACTGTGTTAAATTGTAAATAGTATAAATAATAGAACTTCTCTCACCCAATCTTTTTATGTGTTTAAGTTGATTTCTATTTGTCAAATGTACCATGTGTGAACTAGCATCTGAGGAAGTTTGTGTGTCAAGCTGACCCGTCGAGTTGCGGTAATTCGTCTTTCCATAGTCGTTTAGAATGTAGATTATGAGGTTTCACAGTTTTCACTTAAATTTTATGTCTAAATGACTTGCGAATACTTTGGTCTGTGAAGTGTGTATTTTGCCTGGTTTTATTTTACAAGGCTGGTTTACTTTGGTGAGTAGGTAACTGTTCACTTACTTGTCTATTCACCTTTGTCTCGAATATAGACACTAATTTCATAAATATTATTATGAGCGAGCTCCCGATATTTCGACGCAGTTGCATGCATCATGATCGCGGGGTGACTGGAGAGCGATTGACACAAATCACTAGCAGACGAAACGGTCTACCCTCTTTCTTTTGCTACGTGTACCACTGGAACTCGCACTCGACTGAAAGTTTCAACTAAATACACTTACAGTATAATTGCATATGTTATTAGAGTCACTTTTATGCGAACGTGTAACATTTTTCGAATCTTCTAACACTGGATTCCACGTGCCGGAGAGTTTATAGTCTTCTTCCCTATTGAAACCGTTACATTTGGATATTACAATCGCTTCCTTGACTGCTGCGTCGCAACTGCGTCAATACTGTGCCAAATATTGGGAGCTCAAAAATAAAAATCGCCACGGTACAAATCCCGTAAGTGATAATAATATTTTCAACATCCTTGCTCGTAAAATCGTTCTTAGGGCCATAAACCGAACTATAACACCCTTGTGCATAATAATATTATACACTAGTGTAAATTAATTATTGAATTATCCCTACAAAGTTAAGTTAGTACCTTACTGCAAATGATGTGCGAGTAAACAGAGCATTTTCAATTTAACCGGGTATTTTAACCCTTCAAAGGTAAGTTAGTGCATAATCTAAATTGTAAATAAAGAATAAATAGAGGTTAAATAAAAACATAGACCACATTATCAATGCTAGGGAATAAATTCATATATAAAACTTGTGAATAGGTTAATAAATCCACATTTTTATCACGATTGTATTTAATTTGTTATTCATGAATACAATAATAATGAACATAAAGTTTCTACAAATAAAAAATATTTTTAATCCTAAAAATTATTTCACTTTATAACATTTTTGAGTCCACTTTTCCTTCGTTTTTGCACAATAATTACTGTGTACTCTGTAGTCAGAATGCTTGATGTTGCAATATGTCCACATTGCAAACTAATAGGTGTAGTTTATAGGGTATTTAAATGTCTTGCATCCGATATTTGAATGTACATAGCTGCTCCGGAATCATATCATCATGTGATCTATGTGAATTGACGCTGCTAATACTTCATAAGGTTTACTTTATTACTATAAAATACTTATATGCATATGTATAACTTTATTGTCATGTCTATAATAGATTTAGTATCTACTAAATTACATAAAGGTCTAGGCGAATGCCTATATGGTCATAGAAAAGGTACTGGTTGTCAGCTTGTGAGTGAGTGACGATGTGAGTTTATATGTTTGTTGCTTCTTCACGCTGAAAAGGCTTTATCGATTTAGATAAAACTTAGAATACCGTCTAGGTCTTGGTTTAACACAAAGGATATATTTCATCATCATAATCACTTTTCATCATTGTCTACGTGGGTCAAACCTTGGGGCGAAGCTAATTAGTGATAATTTAGCCATAACAATGTGCATCCAACTACTTAGGTACATACTTATAGAAGTTATAGATATACATTACTATAATAAACCTTAACTGTAACGTTTTTGTAAGTAAGCAGTGCGACGCATATTCGTTCGTAAAGTACGTAGTTTGCTATAAGTAACCAGAATTAATTAAGTAATCAACATATCTCTACCTCCTGCCGGTACATTGCATATGCAACGAATTTGATTCTTGTACCCCTGACATTTCATTATATCCTAATCAACTCGCCTAATCACTTATAAAATATAATGTGAAGTTCTTATTATAATGCTAACTCGTGCAAATTCCCTTCCATTGTTGCTAGGTCAAAAATTAAAAATGGCCGACTGCCGAATCCATCTCGGTTACGGTCACGGCAATAACTCATATTTCTCGCTTTACCTACCAAATTGACTGTGTAATTAGAAACTACGCTCTCATTCATATACGCTTTACAGTGTAGAGCTCACGCTGCGTTCAGAAACCAGTATAGTACAATACTTGCCCGCGAGAATTCGCGAATACAGCACCGCAGAAACAGGGCGTACGACTGCCCGCATTATCCTCTCCCTATTTATACCAAATTACTATTGAATTTAAGAATTCTGGAGCATTTTATAATATCGAATGCACGTCTCGACTCGCAAAATATGGGGTAGCGGAACAAAAAGTTCCTTATTCACTAACTCGAAAATGCCGCTCGATTTCTTAAATGTTTCCGAACGCAAGCAAAATAAGGTTTATTTTTAGGCGGGAAAACTTTTTCGTATATGGTACGTGCTGCCCGTCACCTATGCTGACTGAATAGAAGAAACAAGTTTTAGCAGATTTTTATTTTTATTTGAACTTTTACCGCTTTTAAGCATTGGTTTATTTTAAGAGGGATAAAAGACTCTTGATTTAAGATGCATGGATCGAACAAAAAAGCAACCGTGATACTGTCACACAAAACAAAAGTTTATCAACCGTCTTGCAGGTCTCATTCAGACCGGATGTTTTTTTCTTTTTAAAAAGATGACCCTTTTCTGCACTTACACTTTTACGGAGACAGGGAGAAATATGCTTCATTTAATAAACTTTAGGAATTGCGTTGGTAAAAGAACCCATAACAGATGAGCGCTTCCGCGTTTCTACTGGTGCGTCATCTTGATGGGCCGATGCATCAAGCCGGGTTGTTAGGATGCCAGTCTTTATAGCATAATAGCAGGGCATTTTGCGAATGCTTGCCTAGCAAACTTCCATCTAAAATCTGTCACCAAGCACCTAACGGTGAGTTCCAGCAGCTGTTCTTGAGACCTAGTTATTCTAGGTTAATCTGAAGAGTATCTTAAACCATATCATCAATTCTTATTATGTGAGATAAGTAGTTGTCATAGATTTAGCCTATCATCAGCTATAAATAATTAATTTTCCCAAAATGTTTTATATTTATATTTTATTTTATATTTCTAAAGTGGTGTAACAATAAAGAGTTTTCTATCTATCTATCTATCTTTATCTCCATTACCATTTTAGTTAGAGTAAAATGCTAACTGCTTATTTTTTTTGTATACGAATAGCGCGGCATTGGTAAAGTCCTAGACAGACAGTGGGTACATACTGAAATATTTATTAGGGCTTTATTTACGACACCAAATGTTAGTTTGTCGGTTAAACGGCAGGTGGCACTGTACTCATGAATTATTCAGTTACGTTTCGGCAGTGCGTATGTTTGGCTCGGTAACTACGAGACCGCACAGTTTTATCGAAAATTAATGGAATTCCGATTTGTGACATTTCACGCTAGCGGACTTTGGAATGTCATTGCATATTTCGAAACTTAATTTATTGTGTAGTTATGAATTTTTATTACTAGAACAGACGGTTGAGGACACAAATAAGCTGAAAATGTTGAGTTCATTAACCTTTTCATTGGGTTTCTTGTGCCCTCAGTTTTGTTCAGTTTTGTTCAGATACTGAAATCAAAGAAATTTGAGTATACAAATTGATGTAGTTTTTATGTTAATTGTACACGCGTGCGTGTGCGCAGCTGTCGGCCACCCCCGCTTGGCGCCTCGATAAGTGCCAGTAATTATTTCTCTATTTCTCGTTCAATGTTTCAAGTTAGTACACAAATGCGTGTACTTATTTATATTTTCTACCTATTCATTAACTAGGAGAAAATTGGATACCAATGTACGCCGTTAAATATGTGTTCAGTTAAGTCAACGCAAAGAAGATAATGAAGAAATATTTTAAAAGATGTTCCGAACACAACTTTGCTGGATCTGTGGCTGTCAACTGTCATTAGTTGTCTTTATTGTATAACTAAAAAACAAATAGAGATACTGGCTCCTAGTTGTATAAGGTAAGCCATGGCTTGTTTTTAGTCGATATCAAATAAACGAGGAAGGAGGTTTGGAAAATATTTTTTTTTAAATGAAAGGTTATTTTTTTTTGCCTATCATAAATATACTAAGGGCCTGTTTCAGAGCCCTAAATATCAAGAATTTACAGTTCAGCTCAGTTCTATATTCAGCGTGTTATTTTTATATACTTTATAGAATAGCCTTTGACCATTATCTTACCCGATTGTAAGTGATGATGTGGTCGAAGATGTTGTTCAGGCTTACCTAGAATTACTGGCTCTCAAGGACAGCTGTCGAAACACACCGTTAGGTGCTTGGCAACAGATTTTCTTCTTGAGTATTGTAGCTAGCCAGGCGGGCATTCACAAAATGCCCTACCACCAAGCTATAACGACTGCCATCCGAAGACAACAACCGAGACCGACGGCTTAACGTGCCCTCTAAAGCACGGAAGCGCTCAGTAGTAAGGTCACCCATCGAACTCCTGACAGAGGACGTTGCTTAACTTTGCTGATCGTTTCAGAATGGCTAAGCAAACTTCGCTACGAGCGCTTCAAAAATTTCACCAAGTGTTCAGTTGTTCTGTTAGTAAATCAAAATAACCGGAAAAACGTTGTCAATCAATAATTAAATTGGCTATCTCACACTTAGCAGTCGCTAATATCGGTTTTTAAAATCATTATTAGTTTGGCTTGTTTTAGTAAAATATGAATTTAGTTAAATCAAATTTGCATATTTAATAGCTTGGGCAAGCGTAAAAGTCTCTTATCTTGAGGGGCACTTGTGTTTTGAATGATCGTGAAGGTGTGTCAAGGTATCTATAGCCATGGTATCTTTGATATATATATATATATATCTTTATAATGTTGTCTATGGTTTCCCGACCAGAACACATAGCGATACTTAAAACAACCTTAAAAGGTTTAAATCGCGTATATTTATCATTATTTTTATCCCTACGTTTCAAATATTTTGCAGTGATCGTAGTCACGGGGTGACTAATCGGTTTTATTTGTCACTTAAGACTTTATTTTAAGACATTACTTAAGACATTATTTGGTCTACCTGAGGGATTTTATTTTTAATCATAACATTCTCTGTGCATGTAGTTATCGCTCAGTGTCCATAGGCCACTGGCCAACACAAATCTGTCAGACCTCTGAACACTGTGAGCTATGTACTATACATATATATATATAAAGAATACCTAGCCTTGAGCCTCTATCGTTGTTCTATATCGCCGCCTTTACTGCTCTTAAATGAGGCACCACAGGTCATGTATTTTGGTTCATTATAATTTCTCCATATCCTATTGAGGATGGTAGCTAGGCAGGCATTAGAAGAATTACCTACCACCATGCTATAACGACTGCCTTCAGTAGCGTGCCTTCAGGAGTAACAATGCGCTCAGTAGAAATGCCACCAGTGGTCACCCATACAAGTCATAACCGCAGCGGACATAGCATAATATAGATGATCGGTAAAGAACGAATGAGCAAATTATGGTACGAGCACTTCAACTGTTATAATATATATATATATATATATACACTCGAGAGCAATGAATCCGGGTCACTTAAAGAATGTTAAAAATCTCGGAAACTAAAAATGATAGGTTAATGCAATAAATTGTATTTAATAGACAATGTAATACTCGATACACTCTGTGTCTTCCATCGTGCTTGTAGGTCTAAGGGGTTTTAAGTTAGATTCAGCAAGCCGACGTCTTACTGTCCATGCACTTGGGTTACTTCCTCCGAGGCGTCGAAACTGATTGGTGAGTTCAGTTCCTGTGAGAAAGCGATTTCGAAGCATGGTGTTCACCAAGTATCGGTCTTCTCGTGCTGTGGTACACCTGGTTCTGCCCGTTCCTGGTCTGCGTAGGTTAGAACCAGTTTCTTCGTAACGTCGGAGAACTCTTTGTACTGTTGACAGCGACACACCGACAGTCCTGGCTGTATCGCGCTGACTCCGGCCGGTTTCCAGCATTGTAAGTATTCTGGTGCATTCTTCAGGCGTAAGCGACATAATTTCAGCTTGAATAATGAATATAGAGCACTATCAACATGGTTTATGTACCCACATAAATGACAGATTACAAACAAAAGCAAAACCAAATGCTGTAATTTCGTAGTTCCATCTTCGAAAGTGGCCCTTTTTCAAATTTGATTTTTTTATGATATAACTTTACAATAACTAAGAAGTTTTAATACCTTCATTTAAGGAGTATTACATTGTCTATTAAATACAATTTATTGCATTAACCTAGCATTTTTAGTTTCCGAGATTTTTAGGATTCTTTAAGTGACCCGGATTCATTGCTCTCGAGTGTATATATATCTCAAATTATTAATAATAATGAAATATATATAAAATATGTTTCGTTTTGTCATCTTTTCTAAAATTAAACACTTTTTTAGACTATCACGGTTATGTACATACATATTTTTATCACTTACGGGATTTCTAGCGTGGCAATTTTTATTTTTGAGCTCCCGATATTTCGACGCAGTTACATGCATCATGATCGCGGGGTGACTGCGATAAAAAATCGCCACGGTACAAATCCAGCAAGTGATAAAAATATTTTCTATAATATTTTCTACACTAAAATTGTCGTCCAATGAAAATAAATACTTAGTTTCTAACCTCACCTCGTCTAGCCAACGTCATAACAGCATGTTGCGATAACTTATTATAATGTTATCTATAATCTTTACCATATGGCGACCGCAAGGCGACCCAGGGTTGAGAGTTATGGGGTATGGTATTAATTTAATTATTATTTGATTTCTGTATGAGGATTCCAGCTGCGATGCTTAACGCGCGTGGTGTTCGGATTGATGAGTTAATAAAGATTGTGATTAACAATTAAATATTCATTGAATAACTGTTTTGCGGTTTTCTGTACGCTGTGAGCTGAGATTTTGCACTGAGCAGACCTTTTCATTCACCTAGGCACGTTAGGCAGTAACTAAACTCAAAAAATGTGGAGGCACATTAGCACCGTTAGTTACTGCCTAACCAAGCAATTTTTTTTTATATATAATGTTTTACTGTATGTAACATTAGTATTTACACACTAAGACATAGTGTACTTGTAAAATATAGTGTAAGTGATGTTTAAAAAGGCAAGTTTTCAACATGTATATTCGAAAGAGCTTATGCTTAGTGACATATAATATGTTCCGAAAACACTATTCCCTATATTCTCTTGATAGAATCATGAATTAGCTCTGAAATTTCGCTTGATCAAGTTTTTTGTCTATAAAGTAAAACGTCATCAATACACATTTTATTCTTAATTATTATGTAGCAACCATTTTTACGAACCTAAAAGATATTTTCCCTGTTTAAAATGGGTCACTTTTATAATAATTTAGTTACAAATAAAACTCTCATTCTATTAACCACTTAATCTTAATAAATATACTGTAATTCTGTGCTAGAAAACTTGATTTCAGCAGTGGGTTGTGCCGTGAATATAGATATAGGATGGATATTTATTACATTTATAATCGTAGCAAGGACTTCACTTTATATTCCTTAGACTGAAACAAACAATAATTATTCAAATAATTGTTTGATACTTAAATATACAGCAAATACTACAATTCCGTAATTTTAAATAGATACTATTGATAAAAGCCACAGGACAGGAGCGCTCAATTACCCCAAAATGTAGGGTAATAACACCCCAAAAACTATTTACCAACAAAATCATTTGCCGTGAAATGATGGGCTTCTCTAGGTTTAATTAATTTTTGAAAGATATCTAGAGCATGGGAAAGTAACGAAATGATTTCAATGAAGGGATGCTTTTCAATTCAAGGGGTTAGCTTATTCGTTATGTGTGAGTATCAATTACCTAAATTATAGTTTTGCTGTATTTTAATAATACAACACAATCATATGGTTTTAAAATATACTTGGTAACTTTTTTATGAAACGATTCACTTATTTTCCATTTAAGAAGACGGTTTTTATAGCCAAACTGTGATTTAATAATAGTAAAAATTCTTAACATATTTTAAGAAAACATTTTGTTACTGTTTTAGAAACAAACTTTTATAATACATAAAATCATATCATGTGAAAATTTTGCCTCATTTTCCTGCTAATTCGACGTGCATTATAAAAGCTTCGTAGCATAAGCGAACGTTATTCGACGCGTATCGATTCTACACAAGGCGTCATTAGATAATTACCATTCGAGCCCACGATAGGGAAATCAAGTCAATCAAATGATTGTTGCAATATTTAAAAAAAATTTTACTTATATCTTACGGTTAAATCAGTATATTAATTCTACACATATAGTATAGTGTATAGTACATTAAATTATATACTTAACAAAAATATATCTTATCAAATAAGATTACGGACCACGAGTCTCTAGAGTGTAGTTTCAACAAGAAAAAATTGGTACTTACATAAAAACACTCCTCTTTCAAAAAATTTTAAGCAATTTTACTACGTCTCTTGAAATGAAAAAGTAATAAAAATTATTGGCCATATTATTTCTTACTTAACCGTTAAAAGCCCAAAAAAACTTAAGGAAGGCAGATGTCCCGTGTCAAAGGTAACCGAGCCCTTACAAAATTGAAAGTATTGTAGTTTTAACAATTGCGTTACCTTCCGAAACTAGAGTAATAATAATTTTGATTGTTATCCAATCTGGAGCAGAATCTTTGCCGTCAGACGCAAAATCATACGTCATTCTTACCGACATCCCATTGTTGTGTTCTGCTCGCATTTTATCATTGTTATAGGAAGTGCAAGATGGAATAATAAGAATGCACCCTTCCGACGTGCAAAAAAATTAAAAGATTTTTAATCTATGGTAAAACGACAGTAGAGTTTGAGCAGAGAGTCGAGTCATTAGAGCTTCTATGAAGTCACATGAAAAAGGCTTGCGACTTGTGCTTAGAAACTAAATAATATAATCTGACAATACTAAAACTGATGTGCCATGTGGTGCCGCGCTAGAATTACATTACACCTCCATATAGTCCTGTGAGAGTCCTGAAAGGCGCCTAAATAAGTAGCGTCTTCTTAAGAACTGTGACCCTGAAGACGCCTAAGTGTGGATTATGGCATACCTCATCAATGGGAGAGACATTTGTTCAACGATGAACGTCTTTTAGCTGTTGATGTTCGGATATTACAGGAAATTATTGTAGTTAACGATTTGATACTCTTTACCCTACTTTACAAGACAATTCGCGCAATACACTAATTGCTTAAATGTAAAGGATAAATAAGGGTACCCAAGACACAGGCTCTGCCTAGTTTGGGACCCATTGATATTCTTACTAATTTCAACATGAAACTCTTTAAATGTTATTTAGTATGTACTGTGTAAGTCTATTTTTTGGAAATAAATTATTATTATTATTATAGTTTAAAAATTGTAAGTTCATATTCTGTCGTATATGAACTTATAGTTTAAAAGAAGGTAAAGACCCCGTGGGGTTCCGGGTTAGAATTGCGCCTCCCCATATCATCCCGTGGGTGTCGTAAGAGGTGACTAAGGGAAAAAATCTGGAAGGTGGGCAGCAGCGCCTTCAAAAGAACTGTCAACTTACACTGCGATCCCCAAGCCGCCTGCCAAGCGTGGGGATTATGGCAAATACCCCCATCATAGGGGAGGCCGTGTTCAGCAGTGGACGATCCGGCTGATACACTACAGGACAGTATTCTGTCGTATTAATATGTAGTCCTTTATGTTTTTATTTCGTCCCTCATGATCAAAATCAAAAAGAAAAGGTGAAACCAAGAAGTTCTACGCCTGAATTTTTACTATGATGACATTATCACGAATACTATTACTTATCTATTATATAGAATCCGAAACTGGTCGGAATCTTTCCGGTAAATATAACGCGGGCCCTAGCCGGTTCCTAATAAGTTATTATGACGATCATTAATAGCTCTTAGTTTAATCTCTGTAATTCTAAACCAGTCAACTACCAATAATACTAACTAGCAATAAGAAAAAATACTCAAAACAAACTGAAACTGGCAAAGTATCAAAATGTTTTACAAAGATTACCTAACGCAATGAAAACTCTTTTGATTTTACTTACTGGCCAAATTCTAATTTCAAATTTCAAATCGCAGCTCAGGCAAAGAAGGTCGCTATTGCCAGCCTAGTTTAGTAAAAAGGTATCATGTTAATGTAAATCATGATTTATTTGTGACAACAATCGTTCCTTGAAGGCGACTTGTGGGAATTTATGATCGAGTTTAAGGGGCGTAGTTATTGAGTCGAGTATTTGATTATGGCATTGAGTTATTATACTTTTAATTTATATATCTTCTGGCAGATGGTAGGATACGTTTGATATCAAAATAGGTTTTATGGTCATCAAAAATTACTCCTTTGTTGATACAACCAATTTTTAGAGCAAGATAAAAATCATATGCTTCAAACAAAATAAATTTATTAGAAGTAAAGTTAGAAAAGTTATTTAATAATAAATATTCATAGCAGAAGCGTTATTAAAACTTTTATAACATAAAGCCAAGATGGCCATACAAATAACATTAAACAAGTATAATGTTAATAAAAAAACTAACATCGAATTCACATTGCTCTAACAACCAACAAACTATTAAAAACACTCGATAAAACATTACTGCCACTACCTACTTAAAGTAAAATTACGATGTAACACATAATCCATAGATAATCCAGTCTATGATAGAGCAGTAAAGTAATTTTATGATCTGCTCCTATCGGTAGTAAAACTTAACCTTTGTCGAGAAATCGAGGTCTTATTAAAAAAAAGTATTTGAACTTGATACCATACGATCAACTTCTCCCCTGCCCGATATTTGTATTGTTAACCCGCCTTGGCTGCATGGCCTTGTTCCTAAGTCATTTATTATTGCGCAAAAAATCGAATCTATTGTCGACTAACTTCGAAAAGGTTTTTGAAATGAGAACGTGTTCTAGCGCGGTGATTTTTCAAACGGCGCGGCGGTTTTACATTCTAACCTAACTTGCTTGATAATGGCGCGAAAAAGTATCTAACGTATTTTTTTAAACTGATACAAAGTAATGCTTGGTTGCCTCATAGATACTTCCAGAAAAGATTTTGACAAGATTTTTTATTTAATCACTGATATCATCCGGTGAAGTATTTTCATATCTTGGCAAACATTTTAAAACATCTGTACATAAATTCCAGCCTAGAACTATATCTTAGTTATTATTTCTTACTACTGCTACTAATTAAAAAGTAGTAATTAGTATATATGTACAGAACAACAGGTGAATTATCTTAATGAGTACTGTCACCTCTTGCTTCCTAAGTCAACCATAACATAACGGGCGTTGAGTAGATAACTATGTCGAAGTGAAGACCTACATTACCCTCGCCCAGGTGTCCAAGCATTATCGATATAAATCAGCCCTCCTTGGCCTTTAACCTCTGGTTTCGAGGATTACTGGTGCTGTTCCCAGGACGGAACTTGATTTGTGTCTTTTTTTAGGTAGCACTTTGCCGCAATAACAAATTACGACTTTTCTTCTAAATGATTATATAAGTTAAAAATAATGTTTGATGAGACAAAGTACTAATTATAATACAGGAGATTTATTTATTTTATCGCAGTAAATGTGGTTAAGGTTTTATTTACGCATTGAGGATTTTACCGAAACATTTATAATGACAAGGTTCCGGAGAGTTAATGTGACGTTAGACATCATGTATATGTGTTATTCCATTTTGTTTAGTTTGATGCAAACAAGTGATATGATTGTGTCAGTCAACTGTCAATCCGTATATGATTGACTGTCAGTACATGATGGACAGCTTTGAAGGTCAAACACGACGAAAAGTTTAGTAAAGATTTATTCGTATTGCCAGGATTTAAAAGGAATAAACCTTCAGCCTTTTAACATTTATAAAAATGAAGTATGCTCGTTGAAAATTGTACTAAAAGACTCGCATTGGGGTAAAATAATTAACTTATTAATTTTCATTTCAAATTGGATTTTCTTGATTCCAGAGGGATCAACTAAAACTATATCTATATCCATAATATGAGGAGAGATTTGTATTTTTGTATACAACGAATAAACTTAAAAACTACTGGACCGATTTGGATGAAATTTTGCAAGAAAATAGTTTGAGACCCGGGACATAGGAGAGTTTTTATCCAACTGCGCAAAAAGATTTCAATGTTTTTGCGCGATAAGCGAAATACGCGCGGGCGGAACCGCGGCTGAAAAGTGAGTAAGATATAAACACAAAGTTATAGGTTTTTTTAACTTGATTGTTACTCAGATTAAGATCAACAATTACAGTAATTATTATAAACTACTTAAAAGTGACTTGTCTCATATCCGGGCTTACGAGGCTCACCCCTTCATTCAAACTGTTACATTTTTTTATCTGTTTGTGTTTTAGACATGCCCGTGAGAACCGACTTATGCCGACTTTGAAGTTATAAAAAAAGTGCTAATGGATTGTAATTTTTTTAAAACAGTAAAAAAAAGAACTTCTTTATTTGTAAGATTGTAGACGGGCGCAAACTAAAATATTGTTGGGTTATCCCCTCTTTTGAAAAAGCGTTTTCTTGTCGGTGATAATTTCTAGCCATTTATTGCAATTATTTCCTAATAAAATTGTCAATGTGTATCATGGGTTAGTTAAATATTAATTCATAGAAAATGACAGTGCTTCTCATGATTCAAGATAATAATATGATTTTCTTATTTTAGATGTGTATTAAAGCACATAACGGTAGTCCCTTACGTGATAAAAATCATATTTTTTTATAAAAATCATATTTTTTTTGATCAACGAGTTGAAAAATATTTCAAAATCGTAAATTACAAAGCTTTCCAAAATATTTTATTTTACGTTTCTATAGGCTAGCCTTTCACCACTATCTCACCTGATTGTAAGTGATGACGTGGCCGAACACGTTGTTTTTTGTCACTGTTAGATTCTTGGCGACATATTTTCTACTTGAGGGTGGTAGCTAGCCTAGCAGGTATTCGCAAAGTGCCCAACCATATACCCTACCACCATGCTATAACAAATGCCATGCAAAGACAACCGGGACAGACGACGGCTTATCGTGCCCTGACAGCACGGAAGTGCTCTCTAGTAATGTCACTACCGGTCACCCATCCAATCCTGACCGTAGCGGGTGATTAGCTTAGATGATCAGTTAAGAACAGCTTAGCGTACATCGCGCTTCATATAAGTCGTATTCAATTAAATCTTGAAAAAATCTTATTATCAAAGGATTCCCCCTTTGATCATGAATAATTTAATGCACGCTTCTCTTTAGACAACAAATGCATTAGAATGACAATAACGCATCATAATTCTTTAGTTTTCTGTCTGTCAGCCAAGAGCTACCGCAACTTTTACGATGTTATTCTTTTGTTTTTCAGTAGTGGAACGATTTGTTTGCTCTTTGTTTTGAAGTTTGAAGGGTTGGATTATAATTTTGGATGAATGCAGAGGGTTGTCTTCGCCATTGTACTTTGATTTGAGTAAAAAGTGATGGCTCTCCGGTTTTACCCATCGATATTCAGAAGGCAACTCCTAGGTAAGGAAAGAAGGTTGTCTGGAAAAAAATCTCTAAGCCTTAAGGACTTTTTGACACTGTATTACTCAATTTATTATAAGTCCGTTTTTTTGCTTTGCACTTAGTATGGTTTGCAAATAAAGAGTTTTGTATCTATTTACTTAAGAAAAGAAGTAATCTAAATACGTTATGTTTTAATATGAAAAAATATGCTTTCAATCTGATCTGATTGGGTAAGAATTTGTATGTGAAATATCAAGATAAGGCATAGAAAACTACAGTTGCCGTAAAAAAACTCTACTCATCACAAGTAGAGAAATGCACTGCACCCATCAATCTGAGACATAAAGTTGTTAAATCTCATGTGCCTGTAGTTTCACCGGTACCCTTTAAACCTGCACACAGTAAAGCGAAGATTACTGCGTGGCGGTAGATATAGGTATTTTGGCATACCTCCCTGGAAGAACTAGCACAATAGGTATATATTTATTAGGTAACATCACTTACCTCTTTAATTTAATAACCTTTTTTTAAGTCCGAAACCGTTTTCGCTAACAATTAAAATAAGGTACTGATATCCACAGAATTCTCCTCAGTTATGGACTAAATGAAAACAGAATCTATAACCAACTTTTCAATATCGCAAAAAATCTGCACACGGTTGGTTGATCTGCAAGGGTTCTTTACAATTTATGAACGTTCCCTCTCTCTCTACCTTACTGTAGCTAATGGTATCCATCTCTTTCTGTAATTAAAGGAAATTGCTGACCCTTGAAGGTGAGTAGATCTTTTTAAAGTGCAGTTGAGTGGTTGTTGTGATCTTTTGTCTTATTGTGGTGTAGTTATGAGAGTGCGTAAGGGCTCTTATGAGCGATTTTAGCGCTTGACTTGGTTGAGTTTGCACCGGAGACTTGTACAGATACGGTCAGCAGAATAATAAGGAATGAATATATAGATTTCATGGTTTTATTTTAAATGGCATAGAATGATAGAATATGAGTATGAGAGTTGCACTTTTTACACGACTGCCAAAAAAAGAGCTATGTTTTCAGGGTTCATGTATGTATGTTCTTTATTCTACATAATTTCTTAGCGGCTTAATCGATTTGAATGTATGGCGAAGTTTAGACACTACATTGTGGGAATATAAAATGTTCCAAATCCATCGAGTGGGGTATCATAATGAAGGGTTTTAATAAACAATTTCATATATTATATTTCATACATATAACTTTCAGTTTTAATTCTAATGGAACTATAAAACGTTAAATGAAAATAATTGCAGTCGGGATTTTTATTTTTCTAGTTGATTTATACTTATTTACATATTTATTCGTAGTATACCTAAACGATACTGAGGTCCTGGATACGCCGCTTGCCGTATTCTTCACACCTAGATTCTTACGCTTTTCTATGCCCTAAGCAATAAATACTGTACTCGTATATCTCTGCTAAGTAGCGATTTATTCTAAGCTGACGCAATTTTTTAAGAATTAATTACGTCTTTAAAGTAAGTAACTGCTAGTTTTAAGTGAAACTGCTGCGACAATATAGCGAAGCAACTAAACTAACCGCAAACTCGATGCAACTTGAGCTAAGCCGCCAAGGACGTAACGGTGTGTTCCGACATCTGTCCTTGAGAGCCAGTAATTCTAGGTTAGCCTGATCAACATCCTTGACCACATCATCACTTACCATCAGGTGAGATAGTGGTCAAAAGCTAACCTATCAGGCATAAAACAGCTGTCATGTGTAACTCGGGACCATTTGAAGATAAAATCGTGACGGCGCGGGTGACTTTACAATCAGACAAATCAAATGTACTTTCTTTTGAGCGTTTTTTGCGAATATTCGTTCCTAATTCAGCATTCTTTTCTGGAGGTAGTTAACACGGTAGTTAGAGCGGTATTCGTTTTTAATTATAATAGCTCCAAAGGCTACTTTGTCACTTAAAAGGTCCATTATAATAATAATTTATTTATAGCTCAAAAAAATAATATTTGGTACATAAGAATATAAAAATAATAATATCGGTGTTGGTTATTACATTTATTTATATGATTTATTTAATTCAGTTTCTAGCGCACTTTCTTCATCTCTTCTGAATGGGATTTATTTAAGAGTATGGGAAGTGCTATACGATTACGCATTCTGGGTCGTTGGTTATTCTGGCGAACATTGTCTTTTACGACGTCACCGTTAGTTTCTTTTTGTCAACTGTGGTTTCTGTTAGCCGAATAAAACACACTTTTCTCGCATGCACTTACTTACCTATATCCCAAAAGGGGCAGATCTATGTTTAATTTTTTTAGGTATGTATTGTCCCACAAGAGAAATATAATAGCAACTTTTACTTTTAATTCGATTTTGATAATCGCCGCGAGAGAGTTGTGTAGTATATAGTTTTGAGCGCTTTGAGATCATAATTAGAAATTACCATTGCCTGAGATTCATTCTTCTTGATATGACCAATTCCTGATTGGCCCAGTTCTTCATATTTCCGTATAATTTTTTTCATTCAATCATATCTGCTCTTGATTGGTTAGTCAGTTATTTAGACATAAAATTTATAAAAGTTCACATTTTTCTGCTGACAGTACTGAGATACAAACTAAACACATTACATGTAGGATAATTAAAATTCATTAATTGCACATAAATTCACTATGTACGTTAGTTACGAACTATTCAAGCGTACATTTAAAGGGTTATACCTATATTAACGTCTTTAATACAAGCTAAAAACTCAATAGACAACTTTGTCGCCGTCACAACTTTTGCAATCCTTCTATTGGTACGAGAAAATTCTGATTATTTGATATGACAAAGTTCCTTGGTCTGTACATAAAATTATCATAAAAATGACTCAATAGATATCAATATTAATGTTTCGTTGGGAGCTTGCGGTCGTCATACATTATGTATGAAGTTTGCATCGCAAGGTAAGTAATTCCAAACGTTGTAAGTACATTGTTAATTAGACGGAACACTTAAGGTAGTATTTTCGAAGCATTTCCCATGTAAACGTAGTATGGTCCAACTAAAAATTTTGCAAACACATCCTTGAGTTTAATATCTATGCTTCTGTTTTGTTAGTTCCGTAAATTAAAATATTTAAAAATATTCGATTGTTTTATATGCCAATTCTTAGATTTAGGGGTAAAATCAATTCTAAATTCATAAACTGACAAACCATAAGGTTCATAACATAGAATATACATGTGAATTTATTTATATATAATATAATATTATATATAATATTATAGTATATACTAATATTATAGTATATACTAAATATAATATTATAGTATAGTATATAGTAGGCGGTAGTGCTTGTAATCATAATATTTAGAAACCTAGGTGTTATATTTAATCCTACTCTCGAACATTATGTAAATTTAAGAAAAATATTTAGCTAATAATTTCTTGAGAATATTTCAAAAGAAAATGTTAGGTTCACAGTTTACGTATATATAATATATATAGAGTTAGTCATATATATATATAGTTTTATATAGAGTTTCTATATAAAAAAATGATAGGAATGATTTGTACGTTCAGACTTCGTAAAATTTTATTGAAATAATTTAAAGTTATTTATACTTTTCAGAAAACAACTGTTAATTTATATTTGGATAATAGCTTTTCTAAGGCTACGCAGATCTATCTTAAACTAACTTCAGGAATTATGATATATGTCGGACAATTTTGCCTTTATACTAATCGCCTTCCATAATTAGTAATGATCATTTCGAACCTTGCACATAAATACTTGTATCTCTAGATCAAACAAAATACTATGAACTATATACAACACTACAGCTACTACAATAAAAGCATTTAGACACCTATAAGTCATAGCAGACTCATAGGCAGTCCAAATGCTCCAGCCCACTCCCAGTTGGCAGCGTGCCCAGCATGCTGGCAGCATTGCCCCGTTGAATTGCAATGCTTATTCGTTGAGCCAAATATGTGCCAGCATTTTGATCACGCGTCGCATCGACCAAGCGCTCAGATAGGTTTTGGAAAATACGATGAGCTCCCGGTCCCCACGGACCCAACGTCTCTACACCAAACGGCTCAAATATGTAACCCATACCGAGGTTAGCATATTTGCGCCGCTTGAGTTGCTCCGCCGAAGTAGCCGCAGCGCCAGCCCTCACGTTGGTTTCAGAAAGATGTGACGGCGCTAAAGTGTCCACGCACGTAGCGTCCCACACTAAGGGCCGTCCTAACTTCCACGGAACCAGAGTCATGCTGTCAGGTCTTTTACCATCGTCACGCATCAGACCATTCGGTTCGAGAATAGCTGGAACATTGGCGCTGGTAAAAGCCCGGCGAATGATATCGTTAAGGCTGGCGTGGCGGGAAATTCGACCAGCACTTCGAGAGCAGGAGAGGCCATGGTGACCGAGTTGATCAACTGCAGTACCACACTGGCAGTGATGTGCAACACAACACCTTGCACCCAAGCGTAAGCTAATAGCTAGACGAAAAGCGGATGGATCTATAAGGCTACCAGTTTTGTAAGAAGGAATGGCCTGTAACCAAAGACCGGATTCCCACACAGAAACAGCGAGAATACGAGCACGATCTGCGATGCTAGAACACGTATTTAAAAGATCTTTCCGTGTTAGCTCGCATAGGGGCCGATCCCACTGTTTCTGAGATAACAACATTTTTGGGAATTCAGTATTTGGACAAGCCAGTCTCCATGTGTTTTTGGCCTCAGCCAGATATGCTACATCGAAAGAGCCTAAAGATCGTGCAAGAATTTTTTCTACTAATTTGTGTGTACTGTGTACAGAAGACAAAAAAGCTGGTAATGCCACACTAGAAATTTTGCGTATCCCTATGCCCCCCAACCTCACAGGGAGGGAAGCTTGCACCCAAGCCCTATCATCCATCTCAACATTCAAAACCGACACTAACGTATCTTTTACTAAGTTGTCTAAGCTTAACAAAAGCTCACTGTGTTGCCACAGCTGACAACATCTTAAATAGTATGTAAATTTAGGAACAAAAAGGCAAAATCTTATAATTGTAAAAGCCATATGGGCGTTAATTTTGGATAATCTGCTAGAAGCATTTCTAAACTTTTGAATTTGTTCTTCGACAAATGGTGATAAAGATTCGTTAAGAATCGGTGAACCCAAAAGACGAAGCGAACTTTTTTCTACTAATTTTATATTAGGCGCAAGTAAGTTGAATTTTTCAATAATCGAAACTTTATCCGGACAAGTATCACAAACAAAAAGTTCACATTTAGAAAAATTTAGTTCAAGGCCAATAACACGAAAATCGTCTATAAGTACTCGCAAGTCATCCAAAACCGTGTTCGCATCGCCTCCTAAGGTTCCGTCATCCAAATACCAAACGTTAAGTTTTGATTGAAGACGTTGAATTATTGAGTGGATCGCAAGGCTAAAAATGGCTGGTCCCAGAGGATCACCCTGTTGACATCCTACGGAAGATAAAATAACGTTATTTTGGTATGTTAATTTTGACGGTTTGCCGTAGCATTGCCAAAGAAAAGGGTATAATTCCGGAATTTTATCTTTCACTTCAGTCAAAAGAGTGCCTCTATCTAAAGAGTTGAATGCATTTTTAACATCCACCTTCAAAAGCACATCTCCACAATTTTGATCAAGAAATGTGCGAAGTGAATGTACAGCAGCCTCACAGCCACCCTGTGAACCAAAACCGAGTTGCAGTGGTTGAAAAAGATTACTTAAAAAAGCAACCTTTTTCCTACAACCGCATTTGGCTGTGAGGCGACGATAAGTGGTGCCTACTGCTATAGGCCTAATACCACCATCTTTTTTATTTAGGGCACATAAATTCGCACCGTACAGAATTTCGGTAATTTCATTGTTGACCTGACCCGACAACATCAAATTAACCAAAGCCGTCACATCCCTTAAAAGTGTCTCGCCTACCTCACCAGAACTAAAAGATAAAATATCTTTTAAGTGCTGAGGCGTGAGGCCATCAAGGCCACCGGCTGAGCCACTTAAAAAAGATGCCACGGCTGCAGAAACATCCTGTGGGGTCACCTCAACAATGTCTTGTATAGGAGATTCGGGAAGGTGGAGACCTGCAGTTGCAGGCGGATGCTTTTCAATTAGGGAATTCAACGTATCAGATGTAAAAGGAGCGATTGTATCACTCGAAAACAAGATGCGTGCCGCGTTTTTAATATCACCATCAGTAATTTTGTTTTCTACTATTTTAATAGTAGCTGAATCGAAATTATTTGTTTTTGTATTCCGCCGCAAAGGCGGAATGATTATAGTTGTGCCAAAAGATTGCTCTTCCCGTGCCCTGTATTTCACGCAGTTTTCCTTTACTCTAGTAGTAAGTGATTTTTTGTTAGACGGATCAAAATTCACGTGAAACACGTGGTACGGGAATGCTAGAAGATGCTCCCAGGCTTGCGTAGTATTAGTAGCCAAGACGTTTTTAATGGAACAAGATAAAGATTGGGCAACAGAAATTCTTGCACCCCGAGGTATGCGTTTTAATAAAGGAATGTTATTTTTGTACGAGCTTAAAACCTCCCAAAACGGTTTGGAAGGCGTAGCAGGGCTCGCAACACTGCTACTACTTACGTTTTGATTATTAATTGGTGCCGAAAGGGGAATTTCTATTTGTTTATGACACCTTGTTTGGTGAATTTTGAGGCCTTTATGACCTTTGAAATAACGGGCCTGGGGGCACTGCGGACACAACATCTGGCTATCTTGCGATACAAAGATCCCCGTTACAGCATTCATAGTTGGGGCACAAAGCATTGTTTACAAAATAAAGCAAAGCTTATCTTAGAATCTCTAGTGTGACGTCTCAACCCGGATGAAGGCTCGCGTCAACACCGTCGTCGTAGTGCGCGCGCCGGTGTCGCAGGCAGCGTTGCCATGGAAACAAAAATAACTGATTAGAAATTAGTTCGACAAGAAATGTCAAAAAGCTATTGAATAAATAAGCTAATGAAACTAACTACAGAGGCCCAAACGAGCCCCACAAACAATACCTCGCAAAATTCCACTAGGAAGAATGCGGGTGATGGGCAGAAAATGCCTATCTACTATCTGAAAATAAAATTAATTATTTTTTGAAAATAAATCTGAAATTTACTGACCTGTCACGTTGAATGTCAAGTTGTTTTTTTCTTTTTTTTTTTTGTTTTTTTCTCTAGATCTACAAATAGAGTCGGAAGTGAGATAGTTATCTCGAGAGCAGAATTGACACCCTCTGCCCTTGCGCTCCTACGTCAGAACAAAAGACATAAACGAGCGCTGCGTAGACGCCTCGTAGGTTCACTCGTAGCAAAGACAAATTACAACCATATTATGTGCGTGAAATTCGTTATTTTATTTGACTAGTTAATATGTTTAGGAAGATTTGCAAAGTATCGTTTTTGTCTATATTTTTTGGCAACATGTATATTTATTTCAATTTATTGATCCCAAATGTTTTAAAGAGAAAATGTTTTTTTTTATATTAAATGCATTAAATAGAACAAAAGTAAGTGGTTTAAAAATGTATATTAAAAAAAAAAAAATTCTTATATGCTACTGTAAATAGACTATCTTTATTGATGTATTAAATTGAAAGTTTTGTAATACCTATATTGCATAAATTAACCTATTAACGTTTTTGATGGTAATATCTAAATATAGGAATTAAATATTCCTATATTACCATAATGGATTAGGTCCACGTGGTTAGTATAAAAGTTTGAAGGAATATAATATGGGTACTTAAATAACTATTATAAGAATGAATTTTAAAAATTCTTAAAATATTCGTACTTGGTCAAAATTCTCATGCACATTTTCGACACAAACAGCTTGTCTCATAACTCTACCCACTATTCAGAGGAAGGCAAAGATGACACAATGTTATAACTTGAATTTCGAACTGAATAGGGCCCGACTCACCGTATCCTTTACACCGAGAAGAAAAGAAATCCCAACTGCACAAAAAACACGTCCTCGAATTGTCCAACTGTCATTTGCCACTCAAATGGTCACTGTCCACATTGTTCCTAGTTCAAAAACAGTAAAACAAGATCACTTCTGAATTAAAAATGAAACTAATTCCAATTTCGAAATGTACCGGTCGGCGGCGCGCGCGCACCCAACGTGCATTCCCGCGAAAAGCCCGCGAATGAATACCGCGGAACACAACTTTACTTTACCTGGGGACGGACGGTGTCACATTGGCCACATGGTTCATCTCTCTCGCTCTCTCTTATAGAGCTTTCAATGCGTCAAAGCGATGGGCATAGATGTATGGAAGCCGGAACGGCCGCGCTGCGAGACTTTTTTTCATTGTCTTATCTTTTGTGGTCATGATAAGTTACGTTTGATAAGGACCATTGATAAAATAGCTATTAAAACTTGTTGAATGGCGCACGCAGTAGATGCGGGCTTTTAGATGCGTTCGCGAATTATCACTATTGTCTGAACTTACATGGCTCCGATACCAGTAAAAGTTTTATGAGTTTTTAGGGTAGAAAAGTGACATTTAACTTGGGTGTCATCTCTTATCAGGACAAATGGCTATGCGTGCAAATCAGCTCATAATAAAAGAACATTTAAATTTTCGGTATATTAGATACTAGCTTTCCGGGCGCAGCTCCGCCCGCGCGTATGTCGGTTATCGCGCGAAAACATGAACCTCTTTTTGCGCAGTCGGATAAAAACTATCCTATGTTTTTTCCCGGGTCTCAAACTATCTCCATACCAAATTTCATTCAAATCGGTCCAGTAGTTTTGGCGTGAAAGCGTAACAGACAGACAGACAGACAGACAGAGTTACTTTCGCATTTATAATATTATAAGTACTGATTAGCGGCCCCCGCCCCGGCTTTGTATGGGTATTTAACAACAGTTTCATTTTTTTTTTAAATATTCTATATTCTATGGTCATCAGGGACAATGTAAGATTCTAATGGTGTAAGAATTTTTCAAAACGGTCTGGTAGTTTTTAAGTTTGTTAAGTACATACAAAAATACAAATGTTTCCTCCTTATAATATAAGTGTAGATCTACAAATTAGGTTGTGGTTTTATATTTATTATATTCTTGTTCTTCGCTATTTTGTTTCCAAAGGCACCCTCCATGCAGCCTTGATTCTACTGTAAGCTATAATAGAATTATCAATATTATTATTCACTAATACCCAACTCCTCGCCGGGGTGCTGGGCTAGAATTGCGTATCTTAAAAGTGCGCCCATAATGCCAGGAAAAAAACATTTTTCACTCCCGCTTGTTCCATCGCACGAAAGTCGAAAATTGCGAGTTTTAGTTGATGATTGAAGTTTAGGGTACAGTTTTAGTGAAGATTAATGTAATTGTTCCAAATCTAAACATAGAATAAAATAATTAACCGATTATTCGATTGTAACATTAGTCTAGCTATTATTTTCATAATAAATGAAGTGGGGTTGTCGTTGATAATTCTGAGCATTCGTATTAAAACAGTTTTTAGCTCAGTTACTGTAATTTTTTTAAGTATGCTATGAGATTTTTTTAAAACTTCTATTTAATTACTGTGCTTTTAAAAGATTGTATAAATTTTTTTTATTGTAATATTTACGTTCGTTACCATCAAAAAGTGTGTTTGAAAATACTTCTCACGTAATTTTGGCATTGGGCCCACCCTTAAATTGCGATCCTTAAGACGCCTGCCAAGCATGAAGATTATGGCAAACCCATCTCTAATGGGGGAGGTATTGGTTCAACGTCCAATTATGGCTCTTAATGCGATGTTGTTACCTACTGAGTACTCATTTTAACTGTAACGTGAACAATCTCATACTTGAGTGAAGTCTCACGACAGTCCGTTACTCTATTACATATTCTGTGATTCCGGGACATTGCACCGGATAGTAAATGGTAACAAATCGTTTAATTATCTTAAACGGTATCGCTGACCGAGTTGCAGCGGTTACTTGTGACCGCGTCTTTGAAATAGTGTTGTGGATGATTGTTTGGCGGAATCCACTATCGATATGGGATAAAAAATGAATGTTTATATTAGTTTAAAAGCCGTGGAAAAGTTGTGGAATGTATTGGCTAAATAAGACTGCAACTGAAAGTTATAATATCTTTTGTTGCTAACAACACTCAGAATCACACAAGCAATAAGTAGAAAGTTTTAATGCTAATTCCAACACTCCTTGAGAATTATATCGTTTGGTAGTATACCCGCTCCGCTACCTAATGGGTAATCACGGCATTTAGATGGTAAGGAGCCCAGTTGTGTGTCTACTGTGCAGAAGCACTTTAAGCAAATCATGAGTTGGAAAAAGAAAATTATAAAGAGACATTAGGTCAATATTGACCTATGAGAAAATTATGTTTTTTATGAAAATAAAGGCAGACGGATTAACCATAAAATTATAACCAAGAAAATGAATAGATTAATTTGCTGCTTTGCGGAAATCCATATTTAATAATAACAAATATGTATTTTTTTAAAGAAAACATTAAATTAATATTTTAATAAAACACTTAAAAAATATATCTAGTGACAATTCCGCATAATTTTTCTGTTAGGCCAACGTGACGTCACAAACGCCACGTAGACAAACCGGAAGAATTTTCGACGCGTTTCGATCTGCACAAAGCATCCTCAGGAGATCTAGACTACGAGCGCGAGAAAGATTCTCACAGACACGATTCTCGATCGTGCGCTCGTAGACTCAAGATCTCCTCGGGATGCTTCATGTAGAACCAAAACACGTCGAAAATTCATCCTTATTAAAATATTTATTTAAGGTTTTCTTAAAGTCTATTTTATTATTTTGAATTGTTATTATTATAAACAAGAACTTAAGCATATTACAGTAAAGTGTCTATAGTTACAAGATATAAATTGGTAATTTCACACGCATCGATCACAATTCACAAGGTAATGAAATAAAACAGCAAGGCACTTAACGGTCTTCGGTGTAATGTAGTTAGGATTTCACCAGAATAGTAAAGCCATGCTAAATACTCCAAGATTGCTATAGCATTTCTTGTCTTTATTTATGAATTATAATTGTCCAGACGAACGTGTTTTACAGGGTAACCCAACAGCAAAACAAATAGTAATATGATATTGTATTGTTTTTAGATTTAACTCCGACGAATCGAAGGGAAAAATAAAGTTGCGATTGAAAAGTAAGTTTATTTTGTAGTTCTTTTACCTTGACCATAATAAATAAAAGAACTGAATGTTCTATAACACCTCCGACGCAGCACATAAACAGAAATTCAAAATAAATATGCTTCTATTCAATTTAGTTTTAATTAGACATCGAGCCTTTTGGTGCTAACTATCTTCGGTTAAAGGCACCACAATTTAACATAAATATTTTAATTTCAGATCGTGATGTATGGCATTTGTATTGAAGGTTTAGATTTCAGCGTACTATGAAATGACTTATGTATTTTATTTTAATTGTAATATTATATATATATATATATATATATATATTATTATTATATATTATTATTATAAAAGAGCTTATTTCGTTATAACGTTTCAATCAACACAGAGATCAATCACAAACATTGTATGAACAAGTTAAAATAAGAAAAAAATAACAGTACATATACTGATACAAAAATAAATAAATAATTTAACTATATCTACTTATGACCTAAAAATATTAAACTTAAAAATTCTGAGCTCTGTTTTCTACCAGGAGGCAATCATAAATAGAAAACAGAACTCAGGTCACTGTCCACGGTTAGAGTGCCTAAAAGGCTGGCAGCATTACCCCGTTGTATGGCAAGACTAATTCTCTGGCCGAGGTAAGCGCCAGCCCTTTGGTCGTTTGTCTTTTCTATCAGCCGCTTTGATAAATCTTTATATAAAGTCCATGCGCTTGGACCCCACGGACCTAATGTTTCTACTCCAAAAGGCAGAAATATATAACTATCGCCGAGACTCTCGTATTTTCGCCCTTTGGAGCCTTCTGCTGCCACTGCCGCTGCTCCTGCCGTCTTGGAGGTGGATGGTAAATGAGACGCCGCAAGCGTGTCAACGCAAGTGGCATCCCAAACTAACGGCCTTCCACGAAACCAGGGAGTTAAGGTCATTCCGTCAGGTCTCTTGCCATCGTCACGTGCGATACCGTTCGGCTCAAGAATAGCCGGCACGTTTACGGTAGCAAGAGCCCTGCGGATGACATCATTTAAAGAGGCGTGGCGAGAAAGGCGGCCAGCACTTCGAAGGCAGGAGAGGCCGTGGTGTCCTTGGCGATCTACTGGAACTCCGCAAAAGCAGTTATGTGGTTCGACTGTGTTTGAACCAATTCGCAGGCTGATAGAAAGGGCAAACGACTTACTGTCCAGTAGCGTCCCAATGTTGGCAGATGGTAAAGCCTGAAGCCAGAAACCTGATTCTCGCTCCGCAGAGGCAAGAAGACGAGCCCGATCTACTGGAGAAACTGTGTTATTTAAAAGGTCAGTTGAGATCTTTTTATTTATAGGCTCATCCCAATGTCTCTGTGAATGGAGTTTGTTGGGAAGGCTTTCACCTGGACAAGCTAAAGTCCAAGCGTTTGTAGCATCTTGCATACAATTAATTTGTACATTTCCTAAAGAATTTTCAATAATTTTTAAAAAAAGGGCACAAGTACTATGAACTGAGGATAGAAACGCTGGAAATTTTGCGGATACCTAAACCACCAAATCTGATCGGAAGGGAGGCTTGACACCAAGAAATATCTGACATTGGACAATTTAGAATTTTGACTAAGGTATTTTTAATACAATCATCTAAATTATTATTATTATATATTTATTATATATTATTATCCCCTTACGACGGTTATATGGATAGAGTTATGAGTCATAATGTCATATTAGCTGAAATGGTCAGAGTATGCCCCGGCTATAGGGGTGGATGGCGCGGGTGCGAATCCCGCACATGACTACAATTGTTCCTTCTAAATTTGTAATTTTAATTAGTTTGTGGTGCATAACAGAATCACGTCCCATTAACCAACACTTTATTGCAACCTAAATAGAGTAGTAGAACTCTATATTGATAATGTATCATTCTTTTTTAATAGGTTACCGCTTCATACTAGGCACGCATCTTTTTCCAACACACTCTAAATTTAAAAAAAATCATAAAATTCAACAATGTAGTGTTGATAGCAGATACAACAAAATTTCCACAATTTATATTGAATTATGATAATTGAATTGGACACCCTAAGTTCTCGACAACAATAGTAAAAAACACCAGAAATGTTAAAATCTTCAGTGGAACTGATGTGATAACATTTTGGTACCGCCGTAACGCCATAATACGTATTTTAACGAATATTGGTTGGTAACAAAAATTACTGTGGAGGAGGGTTCCGTCGTACAATGATTATACATTTAGTTATTCGATAAATTTTCTTTAAAAAATAAGGATATTCTATAGCTACACTTTGCATTAGTGGTGCAGTTTTTACTAAAGGAAAACAGTTTCAAGTCTTTTGTAGATTCTATGAAAGTTTTTCAATTATTTTAATAACCTTTTTTTCAATGTTTTAAGTTTTATGTGTTTTTAAGACATAAAGACGGGATGATTCATTTTATTCGTAATATTCAGCTACATTTTAATATCTCTAAAAATATTACAGCCATGACCACGAGCTCTTGATATGGTATATTCACACGACAAAGTTATTTATAATGAAATTTCTAATACGCCCAAAATCAGATATCATAGTGTATATCTACCGCCAAGCAGTGATGTTCGCATTACTGTATTTCGGTTTGAAGGGCATGGGTGCTGGTGAATTCACAGGAATATTGAGACTTAACACCTTTATGTTTGATGGGTGATGTTCTCAGTGCAGTTCTGCGCCCATCACAAGCTGCATTATAGACAGGGATTACCGTTTAACACCAGAAGGGAATCCTGCTTCTTCCGTGACAATAACATAAGAAATCAAGGGTAGACCCATCATGCGCGAGTCTGACTCGCATTTGGCCGATTTTTAGTATTTGTTGTTGTACTGGCAACATAAATACATCATCTGTGCAAATTTAAACTGTCTACCTATAACGGTTCATGAGATACAGCCTGGTGACAGACAGACAGACAGTCAGTGGAGTCTTAGTAAAAAGGTCCTATTTTTCAAAGGGTAAAAATGGGACCCTTTTACTAAGACTCCACTGTCCGTCCGGCATGAAACACTAAAAAGAAAATAAAACATCTTTTGGGTTACAGAAATCTGTATAGTAAACCAAATTTCAATTACTTCTATAACGAATTTCGATGAAAAGAAATATACTAAAACTAGTGTTGCATATTACTTGAATAAACTTATGTTGTTTTCTGACGTACCTAGGAATTATTATGTGCCTCAATTAGAAAGCTGAAATGTTCAACTAAATAATCACGTGAAGACATGTTATCCAAATGCCTAGAAGACGTTTTTATCAAATAATTTAGTAACGCCTAACATATTATTATAAACATTTCAACATAAACACAACGAGGGACTTGACGCGTGTAGAAAACATGGAGTTAAGAGGACATGGGGATATTTTACCGTCAAGTGGAGAGCGAGTCGGAAGCACGTTACGCACCTGCTATTAAAAATTGTGGTTCTCAAACTTGGACACCATATTTGACTTTATATTGGCATGAACTCTCTCCATGCTTTATTGCCCATTTTTAGGGAGTTTCGACAGTAAATAGCAAGGAAATCTTGGTAGAAGAAGAAGATGAATATAATTTTCAAGGGTCCATACCCAAAAGACAAATGGAGCAGTGTAAATGAATCTCCACTGAATGTCTGTCTGTTGTCTGTCCGTCGTTCGTTCGTCTGTATATCCTGATCCCAAGCTTATAAACGGAATGAGTAGCAAACCTGAAATTATGTTATTTTATGAAAAACGTTGTCCTAAGCCGTTCTTCAGAGTAGGAATTCAATTTAAATTACTTACTTCACTGATTTTGCATTGTTAAGACTAAGGGCCAGCCGTTTTAAATTTTCAGATAGTTATTTGTCTATGAATAGGTACATGTATACTTACACAACCAATATTTAAAGAACTAATGTTGGTAGTTTAAAAAAAGTTGAACAATGTGGAAAGGAGATCAACAGAAGTATGCTTGACGAGTATGTGAATGGAGTATGGAGTAATTGACAAACCTTATCACATTTCTAAGACGTTCTGGAGAGTAGTCAAGGCAAGAATTCGCTCTTTTTACGAGGAGAAATCTTAACAGATAATGTGGAATATTCCCGGTTATTTGGGAGTGTAAAGTTGCAAGCCCGGGGTTTGATCGACGCCAGAATTGGAACTTTATGCTAATATTTTATGCTAATATTTTAATATTTAGAAGCATGCATTATGCACAATTGATAATTTTTGTAATAGAGCTTGTCCAAAGCATCGTGTACAGATCGGTCATATAGTTAGTTTGCTTCGGTCGAGCCTGTTATTTAAGACACGCATAAGTGGGACAAAGTATTTTTTCAGAATCTCCAAACACAGCATGGAGGTCTTTACATAATATGATAAGCAGTTCGAATTAAAAACGAAAAATTCAATAATCTGGGGTCGATATAAGGTTCATAAAGCGTAGCTGTAAAGAAGTGGAGGTTTCTAGATAACCAGGCGCTACAAAAGTAGTATTTTTTTATTGTAGTGTTAAATTTAGTACTTAGTTATAGTTTTCTCCCCCTTTAGCAAGCGGATTCGTGCAGGCATTCGGAACAGTCATGCTCACGAAAATGTGTTGGCAAGCAGTGGCATCGAGTGTCGGGTCGCCCTCTTCCCTCAAAAATGGTTGAGGAGGACGATGGCTGGCACGCGAGTCAACTCGTGAACGAGTGCTGCTTGAGGACACTGGTCCGTTCGGAATGCCAGTGCAAATCTGTTTGCAACTGTTTAGAAATAGTGAATTCCTTGAAATTGTGTTCCCCTAGTATGTAAGAATGCTCCCCCTATTAATGTAATTACAAAATAAATTCTCTGTTAACTTCAAAAATGGCACGGACCCCGGAGTCTGTGGAAAATGAACAAAACCAAATAAAAAAAAAGTTGTATTTTGTTAACGCGATTCATCGTTTCCAAAATGTAAGTTCCGACTTAATAATTATATCATGTTATCAATAATTTGGAAGTTGTTTGGAACTATAACTAGTGAATGTGGTAGAAGTATATTTTTATTTAATGTCATTATTTTAATTAGAATATTTGTATAATTGTCTGGAAAACTTTGAGAACCGTTTAATCCACTTCTGTTCTGTAATATTTACGCTGTCGAAAAATGTTTTTACGAATTCCTAATTATAGTCCTCGAGACAGGTGTAACTGTTTTACCTTAATAACTTTCTATTGATCAATTCGTTCCATTAATTGAGGAATAAAAGAAATTTCGGGTGTGAACTTGTACAATTTTATTGGGCTTATGACACTTTGTATGTTTGAAAATATTATGGCCCTTCTTAATCATTACAAAATTTTGTTCACTCTGACGTAGGTACATTTAATATCTATAATTATGGGATATGCTTGCACAGTTGAGGTCAGTGTCACCTAATAGGTTTAAAAAACTTTGGTACCGACTAATATAACTTGAAATTACTGTTTTTAGCAAAAAAATTAGCTATATCTGTACATTCCGGATTCATATATTGAATCGATCCGGAAATGATTAAACCGACGAAGACGTCGAGGGTGAATCATATTTCTCTAGAAGATACCTATTTACTATTACTTGAAAACTCCCAGTTAATATCTACCAGGAAACAGAAGTTAGTAGGGTGTTCCATACTACAACCATGAGAATAATGTAGCTGCAACGAAAGCTCATCGTGCGTATTTTTTAATATTACCCGCGTATTTTTTGATATTCCGCTGAAAAAAACAAGATTAGGGAAGGCAGTGTTGTAAGGTTTTAAGGGTAAAATAGTCTATTCTACCATCCAGTAACACATCGATACCAATGAGCTACTTTGCTCAATATCAATGGAGTATTCGAAAGATTTCTAAAGGCTTGAACCAGCCAGCTCGACCATAGAGACCGCAGCTTTTGAGCTCACGCGGATTTGACGCTTATAACTGAGTGTAACAAAAGGTCAGCGCACTGAAATTGTTTCACTGGCATGTGCTCAAATTTGTAGATCTTACATTAAACTCGTCCGTGCACGTCACAAGTTTAGGCACCTCGTCTTCAGTTGATGCAATAACAACTGAAAAGTAAGGTTAAAACGAGACTACTTTCTCATTGAGAGACACACTCGTTGTTCCTATGGTGATATCTTCTCTTCTGTTCAAGAATCGGACAAGAGATTTTCTGACATGACAAAACAAAAGAACTAGCAGTCCTGGGTATGGTAATTTATCTGACAGATATAAAAAATCATCTATGTGCCTATAATGTATAGGGACAGAGTAAACAAATTATCACGTTAGTTACAAAGGTTTTCGCGATTATAACAGATAAAGTCTTACCAAACCAATTGGTTCTCAGAACATAAAACCAAGTTGGGTTCCCGCTCGAGAAATAACTCCAAGCCTTGTAATTAAATTCATGCCACGTTCCAAATTTAAGACATTACCATATAGTAAATAGTTCTGGCTATCGGTCAGTGACAGTGATGTCAACCCCCTGACGGCTCTGACGCCACGCATCGCTTCACGGTGCGCGCGCGCAGGTGTCTCTCACTAATTGCTAACGTGAGAATGGTACCAATTTGCGAGTAGCACCTACTAGTAATGGTGCTAGCGTGTACTAGTTAGGACGGATTGAAGGTAAGTGCAGGTATTAATGATTTTAGTAAAGGTGCAGATGTAACAAAGTATTCCTATAGAACAGTGCTCTGTGAAAATTTTGACGTAAAAACAACTGTACAGCTATCTCTTGCCCGACGTCAGGATGAGCTACAAGAAAAACATGGTAAAGAGAGCACGGAATATTTGCTGACCCTTTGAATTCAAAACTGTTTTGCTATTTTGAGAGATGGTTTTTTTATGTATAAGTGATGAGGAGGACAGGTCAACCGCCTGTTGATGAGCGTAACGCCTGTCCTTTACATTTGCAGGCTCAGTTAAGTCGAGGCTAAAATAGGTTGTATGCACGAGTTATACACTCGGATTGTTGTTCTTAATCCCAACGGAATGAAACAATGAAAATGTTTTTGACATCTCAAGCTCCAAAACTTTTTTGTACAAACTAACCTGTTTTTAACTACAAAATACAATACCACAGCTACTTCAACGAAAGCTTTAGGCAAACTAAGGGCCATTGTTGTTGTTTAGGGAGGACAGAGATGCTGGCTACCGCCTGTGCGGTCGTCCAGCTCCACCGGGTTTCGGGCGAGGGCCTGGCCCTACAATAGCCCGGGAAGGGCCATTGCAGGCACCACTACTATATATAGTTAGGTGCGTGCTCAGTAAGATTGCAATGCTTATTCGTTGAGCCAAATAAATGCCAACATTTTGGTCATGTGTCGCATTGAAAGTACCTTAAGTTCTTGAGTTACTTTTTAGTAACTAGTGAATAAAAGCCTGCTTTTTAAGTGCAAGTAATGATTATTTTATTTTAAATTGTTCAAAGAGGTTCAGATTTTTATACATATCTTGTAGAAAGTTTGACCAGGTCTTTATTACTACTCACATTTTAAGGTAACATAATTAAAGATCCAGACATAACTTTGTGTCGAACAGTAATTACACTAAAAATACAACCTTGTTCACATATCAGTTATAATTTTACTCATATTATATATATTTACAATCATTGCAATCAATCATTGTTTTATTTACTCGCAAATGAAGTGAAAGGCTGAGTATATAACTCTTACTTAAAACCGAAATTAGTTTAGACTTAAATATCAGCCCTCACTTTTGCTCGGGCTCTTAAACATTTCGGCTAAAATTACTTGTTTTATGCACTCTGCACAATAGACGTATGTTTTGTCATTTTATTGTTATCTCTTGCTTGTCAGTTGATTAACTAAAAATCAAAATCTGCTGACAACAAAATTATCGCCCCAATTGCACTGTTATATTTAATTGAGCGACATAATATCACTCACGCGGCGTTGCATTGCGTGAGCTATGCGACATGAAATTTAATTAGTAGATAAGATCTCGAACGTTTTCGTTAGACACCTGTTAATCTGTTAGACAATATGCCGCATTTGAAGTTCGTTTGATTCCGTTACATTAAAGCTTATGGCATGATTTATTGTTCCTCTACAATGAAACCATTTACACAACCTACAAGCCAATTCAGACTTACAGGCAGTCTAAATGCCCACTAACAGTTGGCAGCGTGCCCAGCATGCTGATAGCATTGCGCCGTTGGAATGCAAAGATTATTCATTCATTATGAGCCAAATAGGTGCCAGCATTTTGATCACGCGACTGATCGACCAAGCGCTCAGATAAATTTTGCAAAATACGACGAGCTCCCTCCCCACGGACCCAATGTCTCCACAAAAAAAGGCTCAAGTACATTAACCACTGCCGAAATGATCATACTTGCGCCGCTGAAGTAGCTGTGGCGGTTTGTTTTTCCTTTAAAGTTGTGAGACTTGTTTAAGTAATGAGACGTTTATATTATTTATTTTTATGTAATTGTGCCTGAACAAGCACGATGCCCACCTGATGTTAAGCGGGCTAACCTCTGCCTATAACGGATAAATTTCGTCACAAGTGACGAATTGCTCTGTACCAGTAATTGTACTGACTCTCAAGGACTGCTTCTTCAACACACTGTTAGGCGCTTGTTGAGACACTGGTTGGTCATGCGTCACAACTCTGCTTTTGCCATTGGAAATACATATACAGTGTCTTTACCAATATCTGTTTTACGGATTTAGTCCATCTTTTACAGCATTTAATCGCGTCATCAATAACATTACTAAATTACTGGTTCTCAAGGACAGCTGCCGGAGCAGCTTGCCAGGTGGGCATTCGCAAAATATGCAAACACCATGTTATAACGACTGCCGAAGCACTCAGTAAGTAATGCCACTTGCCATCCATACAAGTCATGACCGCGGCGGACGTCGCTTTGCTTTGCTGATCGGCTAAGAACGGCTAAGCAAACTTCACTACGAGCGCTTCAAAAATAATTCTATAGTTACAGCTAGCTATGCGGGCATTCGCAAAATGCCTTACCACCATGCTTTATTGACTATCATCATAAGGCAACAACCGGGACCGTCGTCACCGCGTCGCGTCGACTTAACGTGCCTTCCGAAGTACGGAAGCGCTCAGTAGTACTATCACTGGAGGGAGGTCACCTATTCAACTCGTGGCCGCGGCGGACATTGCTTAGTTGATCGGTTAAGGACGCTTTTAAATTCTATCTCCAAATATTCTGATTGTATAGGTCAACCCTACAGAATTTACCCTTTACACAAAACTCTAAACACTTCTACCAAAATGTACCGCGACCCTTTCTGAACGAGCCAAAACTGTCAAATCCCATGTTCACTCGAAAATGCTACAAGCAAATTGTCACATACACCTCAATACACTCTATTACAAGTAATGATATTGCAACTATTGGAACCCAACCTACTCCGAGTCAGACCGCTTATAAGTCACCCTTATTATCTACAAAATAAGACTGAAAATACATTTTATAATGAGTAAATAGAATTGTGTCTGCGTACAGCCTCCTGGGAAGTATTGTCCTATTGACAGATGATTTTATTACAAACGAATTAATGCAATTGAATGCGTGTTCCATTCGCTATTCAATGCGTATTTTACGCGTAATTGCTGTTGAAGCTGTCTAGTCATGGACGGTTTGTCTAGTCGTACGTAGTAAGTAGCCATAGTCCATCCAGGTGAATGTGGTCATATGTATACGTAGTTTATTGTTCACCACGTTGATAAGTCTTTATAGGTAGTTTTTCATGGACGATAGGCCTTTGACCAATATCTCAGCAATTGTCTTATTGAGATATTGATTAACTCTACGAATCGTAATGAAAATGAGCATCCAAAGTTGACTTCCAAAGAATTAAGAGGTCCTCAAATTAATTGCTATTCTTTTTGTATGTTTGTTACCCGATTATATCCTAGGTGGTCCCATATAAATATCATCGAAATTGGTTGAAGAGTCAATTAACTGAATGTATTTTGGTTACCTAGATGATTTAATTGTATTTGTTATTTTCGATGACTGTTCATCATCGATATTTTGTAAATGATCGTGTAAGCATCACGAAGATTAGTAAATAAAAAAAATACAAAAAACGGAACCGACTTCCATACCAACTCAGAAAAGTATGAAATAACTTGTGGAAGTCGGACCATGCTAATGTGAGGTCAGTGTATCGAATCAGCATGGTACCGACTTCAACAAGTTATTTCATAGATTTCAGTATTGTAAATTGGAGCCGTTTCTGGAAAAAAATATCAGTAATTGATTTAAAGACACACCTCAATTACTTTCTCAGTTAAATTTCAACAGTAAATATAGAGCACGTAGGTCTAATCTTTCAAATCTTTTTATTTTACAAATTTATAAAAATAACATGTCCTATTACAATCCCTTAGTTAGAATGGCTCGCCAATATAACGATTTAATCAAAAATAATCAAGAACTAGATATATTCTGCCCTAAATTATCACTATTCATAAAAACTCTAAAAGATATCCTCTACCCCAAACGTAACCGGTCAAACTCAACCTCCGTGTTGAGTCTGGCCGTCCCAAACACGTCCCAGTAAGTGCTGGTGACGCCGACTGCATCCAACTGCGAAATTTATTACGTAGGTGGGTGCATTCTTCGTCTTAATTATATTGTCTTCATCATCAACATTATGTTTGTCATCATCATTATGATCATATTTGTATCATTCATAGCCTAATATTTTAAATTGTATTAACATTCATAATTACTCAAACACGTTTACTTTATACATTTTGCTGTACCACGCAGGTATCTGAACTGCAATTCAGGTCTGATACATTATATTGTTATATTATTTGTTTTTAATTGCTTTTTGATCTGTGTGGAATAAATAAATAAAATAAAGAGCATTGACGCAATATGCTTAGTGATAAATAGAAATTATCTCCGAAGGAGAAGGATAACATTCAGCGGGACTCCGCTGAAAGTTATGTTTCCGTTTTATCTAATATGTAATTCGTTGAGCGCTTGAGTTGAGACGACTAATTGTAATGATGTATGTCAAGTAGTATTAACCTCATTGTCCGTACAATGAGTCTGTAATCTTTACTTTCACACAATCTCTATGCTAAATATCTCACACAATGCTATGAAATACAGTTAAGTACAGTGAAAGTTAATTCACGTGTTAATAAAGGAAATAATTTGGAACCTCTTCGAGTATTACCGTAGAATAAGTAATAGTGCCATCTAGCGTGTATTATACACATTAACATACAGCACATAGTGCTTGTAATCATATTTAGAAATATAGAAGAGTCGTTGCGAGACTTAAGTGTTTGAAAAAGCACTTCTTTCCATCAGATGAATTTGATTTCTGAAGCGCTCGTAGCGAAGTTTGCTTAGCCATTCTGAACCGATCAGCAAAGTTAAGCAACGTCCGCCGCGGTCAGGAGCTGGATGGGTGACCGCTAGTGACATTACTACTGAGCGCTTCCGTGGTTCGGAGGGTACGTTAAGCCGTCGTCGGTCCCAGTTGTTGTCTTACGATGAGTCATTACAGCAAGGTGGTAGGGCATTTTGCGAATGCCCGCCTGGCTAGCTACCACCCTCAAGTAGAAAATCTGTCGCCAAGCACCTAACGGTGTGTTCCGGCAGCTGTCTTTGAGAGCCAGTAATCCTAGGCTAGCCTGAACAACATCTTCGACTACATCAGCACTTACAATCAGGTGAGATAGTGGTCAAAGGCTAGCCTATCAGCTATTAAAAAAAGAGAGTTAAGTGTTAGAAAAAGCACTTCTTTCCATCAGATGAAGTCTAGTAGTATGGTCGATGGCCGCGCACCGTCCCCTATGACGCTTAAAGTAATACAATTGTAGCACAAAGTTTCGGCTTCAAAGAGTAAAGTTCTGTTGGCCGAGAGGAATATGCATCCGTGGCGTAATCGGCAGACGCTGATTCGATTCACGTCTGGAACAAAAAAAATTTTGCTACTATAATTTGTAAATATGATTTTTGCTCAGCACCCGATAATGCTTTCAATCATATTATTTTGTGTAATAAACATTAATGTTGTTTGGATGATCGTAAAAGGCTACTACGGGAACAAATGTGCCAATTGCGCAGCGTGGCACTCATCACGTCAACTTGTACTAGAATCATGTTACATATTAGATAACTTCATCATATTAACAATAAGATATACTTCATCATTCAGATATACTTCATTAGACATACTTCATTAGACATACTTCATCATATTAATAGCTGCTGGAACACACCGTTAGGCGGTTGGCGACAGATTCTTTACTTGAGGGAGGCCCAGAGCCAGGGCATTAGCAAAATGCACTACCACTATATTCAAATCTACTATACACAGTATACACACACGCGATTTTATTTCTAAAGGTCCATAAATTTTATTACAATCGAATTAACCTAACTCCCATCCTATTTATTTAACGACGTTATTGTCGACAACTCCTAACGCTTAATACTTAAAGCCTTTTTCCAAAATTGACTTCCGTTCATCGAGGGTTGTAATTTTATTGCTTTGGACCGTGTCTGCGCTTAGTAAACGTCTTTACGGACTTTAAAAGAAAAGTTTTTTTTTAATTTATCCAGTCGTTACTTAACGGAAATAGAAAAATTGCCCGAAGGGATTCATGCCACGCTCTTTTAGTTCCAAATAGGCAACAGCTCGTAGAAGATAAAATATATTTGATTTTAGCTTAAGAACTATATTATAAATCGGCAATTTTAGTGTGTTGGTTAAAAACTTATAGGTTGTAACACCGTCGCGAAATATTAGGCTTTTAACTTTTTTATGTTAATATGACGGAATAAGCACGAGGCCCATCTGATGCTAAGCGGACTAACCTCTGCCTATAACAGATCACTGCGCCCATAACCCTGAGACTTACACATGTTAAGTCTCAAGTGCTTGTCATTTTACTGGCTCTAAAGCTGCTGGAACACATTGTTAGGACAGATTTTCTACTTCAGGGTGGTAGCTAGCCAGGCGAGCATTCCCAAAATGATCTTCCACCATACGATGCAGCCCGATCTGGTGGTGAGAATTTAACCCTAGAGCTGCACGGCAGTCCTTGGTTACTATCACTCGACCATTATTGCTTCACTGTACATATAAGTAATAAGTGTTGATTTTCTACTGGTATGTTTTTTTTTAATCTACAATAAACAAACAGATAGAATGACCCACCTGTCTTCAATAGATATAAAATAGTTTGGCTTACAACCGATTTGTTCAAATTAGATTAAGCTGAGGACGACAGATGTTCATAGAACAGTTGTCCAAACTTAAAACTGTTTCTTTGAAAAAAATGTATTCAAATAATGGTGCGGCACAAAAAGTATAGTTACGGCTATAAAAGGTAGACATAAAGTTGAAAACGTGTACATTTTATTAAAGTTACAAATTAAATAGTTTATTTGCAAGTAAAGAAGATTTTATATATATAATTACATACAGTTGTACAGTGTACTCTGTCTGCACTCTGCAAGCAGACGTTAAAATATTTCATGCAGCTATATTGTGATTAAAATTAATCTTATAGGTAAAATAATTTTATTTTAACACTAGCTGCACCTCGCAGTGTTACTCGCTGATTTTACATAAATGATATCAAAGTTAACTGGAATAGAACATGTGTGTTCGTGGCCATTTTTAAAATCACATACCAACTACCAACCACTAACAACTAACCAACCGACAACAACCATAACCCATGTTTTGTATTTTTTTTTATATACCATATTGTTTAAATTTTCTCCACCTTGAAAAGTTAAAATGGGCATGCTGATCTTTATCATTAAAGATGACTTGTTCTATATAGCCATATTTCGGGGAAAATACTGCAGCTAGAGCTAGGTAGTTTTTCACAGTCGCAATAAAGGGTGACGCTTTTTTTTATACTAAAGGTGACAAACAAGCAGACGGTCCACCTGATGGTAAGTGGTCACCGCCGCCTATGAACACCTGTAATATCCGCAGCATTACTGGTGCGTTGCCTCCCATTAAAACAAAGGACTCTATTCACGCCCCTTTTGAAGCGGTTTAGATTGTAGACCTGAGGGAACACCTCAGGTGGAAAAGCATTCCACATCTTACAGGTACGTGGCTGATGATGATCTGCAGCCTTTGTGTGAAGTTAAGGTATAAGCTATCTGCATACTGAATTTCATGCAAATAGTCCAAGCCGGTATTGAGTTAAGAGGTAACAAACAAACTTTCGCTTTTATAATATTTGTAGATTGTGTGGGATAGACATACCAAATTATCGAAATTTATTCCTTATTTTCTAATATCAGAGCCAAAACTGAAGTATCACTACCGTGGTGTAAATTGATCGCAACCAGAAACCAATGTTGATAAATACTCTTTCGGAATACAAAGTAGCCTATGCGTCATTCCAGGGTGTAATCTACCTTCACACCAAATTTCATCCGAATAGATTCAGCCGTTTGAGCGTGAAGAAGTAACAAACATATAAACACACTCACAAACTTTCGCATTTATACTATTAGTAGGAAGTAGGATAACTTGTGTAGTAGGGTTCCTCGCTCAACCCATGGAAACACTAATTTTTTTCGCTAAAAAAAGTAACGAGAATGTTAATCCCGAGTGTAAGCTACCTCCGTACCAAATTTCACTATAACAAGTTAAGCCTTGCCTTAGTAAGCTAGCAAACAAATATATTACAAATCCTGCCTCATGCCATGGGAACACTATACTTTTTGGGAATTTAGAGTAGCCTGTGTTATTTAAGGGTGTTATCTACCTTCACACCAAATTTCATCCAAATAGATTCAGCCATATAAATTCACTCACAAACTTTCCCATTTATAATATTAGCAGGATCATAGAGAAAGTACTTTATCTATGGTAGGATTTACATTCTTTCAATTCCTTAACACTACAAAACAATTATTTAGCAGCCATGCGCTCAACTTGGTTTTAAATATGAAACAAATTATTGAAGTACAAAATTTTATGCCCAAGGCGGGAATCGAACCTGCATCCTCCGATATCGCGTCGGATGCTAAATACCATCTCAGTCACCTGGGACTTTTGTGCTTCAATTGAATTACCTTAACCATCATAGGGGACGGTGCCTTGGGCATAAAATTTTGTACTCCATTAATTTGTTTGTTATGATTTTCGCTTAGCAAGCGATAGTGCTTGTAATCATATTCAGATATTGTTTTTAAATTTAATTCCAGATAGTATTTTTATCCTATTGGGTAAGCAGTTATAAATTGACAGCGACATTTAATAAGCGTTTCGCTTGTACAAACCCTTGCGAGCAGGAGGATCAATTAAAAGATTTACAAACCTAGATATTTTTGACGGGTATAAACTTCACTGCGCTTCAGAAATTGAAGTGGCATTGGCTATGGACTGTCGCGTAGCAGGTCCATGGTTCGAATCCCGCCGCGGGCTTGAGCATCATTACTTAACATCACATGAGATAGTGGTCAATGGCTATAACTTTAAAGCATAAAAAAACAATTTAATACAAATTTATGCTTTGCTTGCATTTGGCGCATTTTATCAAGCGCTTTAAACAAGCACTCTTTATCGCCAGTTTAGGTAACATTAGTTTTACACTCAGTCGAACAAAAAAAAAGTTGTTTATGGTTTAATTTTGTAACGAATGAACGAGGTAACAAAACGCTATGTTATTAATTGAAAGACTAGCGTTCATTCATACCTACCTACAAAGGAGTAAATCATACACAGGTATAATTAAAACTGTATATTAACTCATTATCGAGTCAGTAACGATGTCCAGGGCCATTCACAGATGCTATTGATGGATTTGCATCCCTCCGGGGGTGTTCTGCACCCTTTGTTCGGTGGGGGTGTGACGGCCCACTGGGCGCAGCGGGTGGACGCTTTTGTTCAGAACTATACCCAACTGGACGACTGATCGTACTCTTACTATATATTTTATAAACTCGAAAATGATTATTGTGTGAAGTCGAGAGATTCTTTGATATATTCGAGTTTTTTTACTTCTAGTAGTGTAGTAGTAGTACCACTTCGTCCGGGGAAGTACTGTGTATAAGTTTCTAATGTGCCGGTGAAATCACAGGCACATGAGACTTAACAACTTGATGTCTCAGGGTGATGGGTGCAGTGCAGTTCTTCATTTTGGACTAAATGCATATGTTATGGGCAGAGTTTAATGCTTGACACCGGGTGGGCCTTGACCATGTCATAATACAATCTTAATTTAAAAAACAACATTTTTATTACCTATCTAAATCCTAAACTACGAGAGAGAAAATTAAGAGGAGGGGGTGGGGGGTGTGACTTGGTAATTTCCACGCTTGGCATGCGTCTTGAGGGTCGCTGTGTAAGATGGCAGTTCTACAGAAGGCGCTGCTGTCCACCTTCTGGTATTTTTTCTTCGAACATTTAGTTTCATTTGCGAATTTTTTTGAAGTTAAATATAGTCTTGAAATAGGCAACTAGGTACATACTTTAAAACTAATATTATCATAATTAGGTACTAAGATACGGCATCAAACAAGCTTTTTAAAATATAGATAGTATCTACTATCTAGTAACAATTCTAGTAATTAAATAGCAAGCATTTTTGCTTGGCCCTTCTTGATTAATATTAAAATGTTGGACAAAGGAATTTTATAAATAACATTTCACGAGCAATTATAGTTATAAGAGGTGAGTAATATATAAAAACCCTTCTCATTCTGAACAAATCAAATTGTAGTCAAGAAACCAATATTGTTTTAGAGTGAAAAGAAAAATTATTGATGATTTTTAGAATTAGCTATTTTTAAGCAATCGTATACCTACTATATCAGCAGGATTGTCTAGTGCTCAACACAGCCTCGCCCATTAAGGAGGGTTTTCCATAATCCCCTCCCTTGGGGGTCGCAGTTTAAGATAGCAGTTACTCAGAAGGCGCTGCTGCGCACCTCCCGGTATTTTACCCTTAGTCGCCTCTTACGACACCCACAGGTAGCAAAGAGGGGACATTCTAGCCCCAAGCATCCCACGGGAGATACTGCTTCCTTTATAATAATCACGGTTATTTTATTTTTTAATAACAGAAAATATACTAGTACAGATTAGTAGTATATCATACAGAAATTATTGTATAGGAACGTCCGCTGTTTTCTTTAACTCTGACAACATCGACAGAACCATTTCGTGGCTGTAGTCTATCATCAGAAGCAGAGCTCGCTTGTCACCTGATATCAAGAAAAAATGTATATCACATATTCGTAAGGTAAGAAACTTTGTGTCAATCGACATCGTACCTCCGTGAGAACGCGTAGTAAGGGTGTCGGATCGGCACAATAGGGTTAAATGAATCGACGTGTAATGAGCACAGTGTGTTATTTTGTTAAATTTTCGCCACGCGCACATTGTGACATGTTTTCTAGCCCACGGCATCAATACAGCCTGGGGGAGTATTGTGATATAATAATATGCAGTGAGGTATTAGTGAGGTTTCGTACGTATTCAACAGAGGTATTCGAGACCTTTCTGAGTTACTGCTTCATATTATTTCTCGCCTATTATCTTTGACTAGACAAATCTCAAATTTAAAAAAAAAACCGACTTAAGTAGAGTAGTAAGAGTAACATAAAAACGCATTGTTTAGTATAATTCAAAAACTACTCGTCAAATTTCACTCAAATATAAATAGACAAAACAAGCACCGGGTTCCGAAATAAATATACCCATATGTAAACCCAATGTAAAGATATGAGTTGGAAAATACTCCTCCGACAAGAATGAAACTCTTAAATTTAAAGAGAATAGAGAGAGTTATAAGGTGGCTTACACAAAAAAAAAGTTGAATAGAGACACTCCTTCATTTTTTGAAGTAAAAAATAATCAGCTTATTTGTTAGAAATAATAAGCTTATCAGTTAGAAATAATCAGCTTATCAGTTAGAAATAATCAGATTATCAGTTAAAAAAAAAACAGCTGTGATACTTAAACATGTGATTAAATAACTGTTCAACAGCAACTCAGAGAAGCAGACTCAGGCACCAAGAGGCCTACCAACAAAGCATTTACGATATTATACACTTTGTTTTTATATATATTTCGATATCCACTCATTATTATACATTAGTTATTGGGCCATGCCAAGTTAAATATTACATTTTTTACCTTGTCATACATGTTCCTATATGTTACACTTTTTGTAACAAATGTAATATATTTTACAAATTACTAATAAAATATTACACATCATAAAAAATGTTCTCAGAATCACGCGTATTCCATAATTAAGTAATTAGAGGACATAGCAACCAAACAAAAATTTATCCGCCATTGTCGACAGCTTTCACCTATGCAAACCTCTTTGGGCATAGATACTCTTTTGGTAGTATATGCTCTACCTTTCAGCCAATGAAGGCGTTAAAGTCCTCTATAAATTCCTATAATAAAAACAGAAAACGGAACTTCCTGGCAGTGTTATAGTAATATCGTGAGTCTTCCCCTCTTTAATTAATTTCCCATGCCAGCGCACGCGCAGCTACGTGATAGCCATAGTAACTATCACTGTATCTGTGATGATAGTAAACGCAAAGGTCTACTGAGAACGTTACATTCCTCTCTTGACCTTTACTTTTTGCAAGAATTGTAATGAAATAGACTTTTTTATTGTTTTTAATATCTAAAGCAATAAAAGGGGAGGTGATACAACTCATTATTTTTAGGGGCTGTTTTCTGCTGAATGCTTTTTAACGTTGAGAATCTTAGTTCCGTTTTGTTTTTCCATCAAGGGAAATTAATCGTTACTATAGTTTTTACAACTTTTTCAGCAGTATACAATATTATAGTATACAATATGATTAAAATAATTGCAATACCTAATTATATAATACTTTGTGATACATAATACCGCCACTTTTTATTAATGTTTATTAGCCATTTTTATGGATGTTGTTTCGTTCTGTTATTGCAGGGCATTAATATCCACAAAGTAAGTGTATAAATCATGTTTGAATTTTAAATAAATAAGAGCACTAAAACTCATTAGTATGTTACGCCCATGGGATGCCGGGCTAGAATGTCAACTCCCATTGCTATCAATTTGCGGTGTTTTAAGAGGCGACTAAAGGTAAAATACTGGAAGGTGGGCAGCAGTGCCTTCCGAGGAACTGATGTCTTAAACTGCGATCCCCACGACGCCTGCCAAGCGTAGGGATTATGGCAAACCCTAATGGGAGTGGTTGTGTTCAGTACTGGACAATCCAGGTTATATAGTTACTAAAACTTATACAATACTTAGGTTAATCTCTATATATTTAGGTAACTATAGTTTAGATAATTAGTAGTTTTTGTGATTTATAATATGGTGTGATAGTGGTCAGGGGCAAGCATACGAGCTATAAAAAGTATTGCTCAAAAGACAGTTTATGATACATAATATACCAAAATGTGAGATTCCTAACTAGTTTAATTTTAAGATAGACCCCCTTTTGTCTCCTCTATATGTATGTCTCTAGGCCCGGAGTGACTCGGTGACTAGGGGCCGTGATATACGTAGGACTGAACAGACAGGCAAATAGCATAGTCTTACTAGAAGGGGTCCATTTTGCCTATTGGGTATGGAGGCCTAAAAGAAACGTAACTCAAATGGAGACATTTGTTTAATTTTAGGCGTCTACGGCGCGGCGCTCTTATAAAGGTCAATTACAAATTTTAATATTGAAATATTCTACACTGTCCCAACTGCCACTTTCAGCAAAAAAATGTATTAAGCCACTACGAGAAAACGGCAAGAAACTCGGGGCTTTTAAACGTCTTTTAACAAATAGTTATAAACTATAATATACAATTAGTTACAATATTTGTTACAATTACGTAGGTGACAGGCAATAGCTTGACAGAGGCGGAATTGTCCAGACATTTTGCCGTTTAAGCTCACAAACTGGGTGTTATTAAGTCCGACATATATATATATACTATTATATTATATTTAATAAAATACTGTTTAACCCGCCTTTTCCTGTGTTAAAGTTACAGACAGCCACATAATGGTCAGATTGACAGAGACAGACAGTGGAGACTCCGTGTCCCTTACAAAAATAACGGTTTAAAATATTATCAAAGAAATAAACTTTATAACCTCAAAAGAACGTCTTGTTTCCGGGAAAATATTCCATTTATAAATTCGTTTCGCCTTCGCGATTCTCTTTTTAAATTACAAACTAAACTTAAATCATTTCTAAACAGTACCCAACAAAGGCTCACTTTTTTTCGTTCACAATTCTCATAGATACAGTTCAACGTTACCCACGTTTTTTCGCATTGAAAAATATAATTCTTAGAGGGGTGATGCACATTTTTTATACGTACGAAATGAATTTAATTTGACAGTTATCTATGCAGACCAGAAATCTTCAATCTATTGTGTCAGAATCTTTGACAACGCCCTGGCAATAAAGGACAATAAAAGAGTTAGAAGAAAACAATTTAACTCTACCGCTTTTGGTAAAACTTTGTATCTTCTGCAAACGCAATAAGGTTTCTTGTTGTTGATAATGAAAAGTAATGTAATTTTGTTGAATTAAAAAGATTTCAGAGCATTTTATTGATAGGATAATTTTTGGATTGTTATTTTGCATAAATATTGAAGTTTTATAGTGTGATAATTGGTTAAGTGGCGTATGAGCAACCGTTAACGTTTATAATTTGTTTTTATACCTGATAGGATAGCCTCTGACCACTATTTCACCTGATGGTAAGTGATGATGTGTTCGATTATGTTGTTCTGGTTAACCTAGAGTTATTGTCTATCTTCTGACAGCTGCCAGAACACACCGTTAGATGCCTGTGAGACCGATTTTCTACTCGAGTGTGGTACCTACCCAGGCGAGCATTCGCAAAGTGCCTCTCAACCATGCATAAAATTTTCTACCACCATGCAAAATTATCAGTGACACACTCAGAACAGAAGGGAAGAATATTTTTCTAGAATAATTCCTCAGTAAATTGGGATATAAGTATTTATTTGTGTCATCCTGGCCCTTGTACTAAATTTCTTCAGAATCTGTCCAGGAATCGAGTGGAATAGCATTACTTAATATTATTCATTATGATTCTCCTTTTTATGTTTTACAACTGGCCATTTTACCAATTTAAATTAATAGCGTAGTTTTAACTGTCATTTTTGGTGTTGACTTCAATATACGTGTTATACGTTATATACGTTAATATACGTTCGTGAAATGTACTTATTTACTGATGTTTTTTTTATTATTATTTGAATTGACCTAGTTTCTTGATGGATAATGTGGATAAGTAGCTGATGAATGGTAATACTGTCTGATTCTCTTTAAATATTATGTTAGTGCAATTCTTTGGCCAGGATTATTTTTCCAATGCGTAATGACTAATGATAGAGTTTCATTACCATTCCATTTTGAAATTACTTAATTACTTGTAATAATATTTATTAAAGTATATTCCAAAGTTTAAAATACTTTAATATTTAATTCCTTCAAAATAACAAACAAAACTAAAGACTGAAAAAAAAATCTGTGAAAAAAATTGTCATACCGTACGGGGACACTCCTTACTACGTTTTAGACGCGTAAACTGACCAAATATGATCGAAACCTAGGTCTACAATTTCAACTAATATATAAGCGAGTACTTACGGCTGGCTATTCATAGTCAAAGTCAAAATCATTTATTCAATCTAGGCCTCTACTACGTTCTTATGATTAAAGTCAATTACAATTTTATCGAAATATTCAATATTGTATAGAATATACTGCCACGTTCAGTAAAAGAAAATTGTATAGAGCCACTGCGAGAAGAACGGGCAAAAAACTCGGGGTCATTCTTTTAACAACGTGTTACATACTATATAATACAATTATTACAATATTTGTTTACATTACGTAGGTGACAGGTGGCGGTGGCGAAACAGTCCAAGCATTTATGTCATTTAAGTATTCACAAATTGTGTACTAAGATTTCATAATCAAAAAGGTTTTTTACGTGCAACTTGAATTTTCCTTTCAATTCCTTAATTTCATTAAAATGTCTTATGTTCACGAGAAATTACAATTATAAGAACTCTTCCATACCTTCGTTTCGTAACTGTCGGAGATTTAAAATATGACGAAGGGAAATAAGCTTCGATTGTGCAGCCACTACACACTATTACTACACACGTGACCATAGTGTGTAGTTCGTGATCATGTCTTAACCTATATACCAGGTCTATTTTCGCTCAAAATTATGGGACCCGCAATTTGACCCCCCAAATTTTAAAATATATACAAATAAAAATTGTATGGTTATTTATTATTATTTTTAGCATACTCTTTCTTTTTTTTTTAATTTTATTTTTATTTTTTTTTCAAGTCAGACATAGCTGGAATAAAGCTATTCCAAAACTGAGGTTTTTATGCCTTATAGGTTAGCTTTTGACCACTATCTCACCTGATGGTAATTGATGATGTGGTGGAAGATGTTGTTCAGACTAATCTAGAAAAGTATAGAGGTCAAGATTACTGTACATTAGGCTTACATCAAGACAGCTTAGCATCTTCACTCCGTGTCAGGCTGCTGGCCATTCTACAGTATGTTTCTGTGTCCTCCATTGTGCTTATAAAAAAATTGTACCGACCCCACAAACAGTAGTTAAAGGTAGGAAGAAGACGTAATACGTTAGCAATAAACTGTTAGCCTGTTTCTACAATATTAACTCATAGAATTATTATAACCAGTTGACATTTGAAAATGTCAGAATAGACGCGTGCGCGGCACATCTGCTAACCGTCCACAGCTCACAATTAACTACTAAACCCATATTTAGACCTTTTAAGGTCAATGTAATGCCTAGGTGTTTGGCACGTGCTAGGCTGATTGACTGGTCAGCTATAAAGCTGTTATAGGTGTTTAGTTCAAGTTCTACATTCGAAGGGCATAAGGAAGCCCTATTAAAGTAATTCTGATGTATGTCTTCGCGTCCGTTGATTATTGATTTCTGATAATTATCAGTCACTCCTACAAGATTATAAAGAAAGGAAAAAAATATGTTGAACTATGAGCGTGATTCGAACTCTCGACCATCCGTCCCTATATAGTAGGACATACTTTTCCAACTGACGTAGTGAGTGAGTGATAACTGAAATTTATCCCTACACTCCTATCGCCTAATGTGTATGTAGGTGCTTGGTGACAGATTTTCTACGTAAATCAGTGTCGGGTTAACATTTCACACAAAATATCCTAATGAGAGATTTGTAAATGATACCGTTTATGATGTGGAGAACCGTAAATATCATATCAAAATATTTATTTGCGTAATTAAGGAGTACAGTTTATGCAGATCTTAGTGCATGAACTTGGCCTATCTCTATGATTTGCCCTTCAGCTTGCAAAATACTACTACTAATACCACATGACTTGTTTAAACCAAGCCAATATAAAGTGTGTGATTGCTACAAAAATGCGTGCATCTACTTTTATCCTATTTGAAACAATTTGATGGATTGAAATCTATATAAGGCAGGTAAGTTATTTCCTATATGTATATAAAATACGTAAAGGTGATATCTAATTTATCAGTAAATTATTAATAATTTTCAAGTTTAACAATTAATATATTTTATAATATATTAATTGTTATATATTAATTTATATTAATAATTAAACTATTATTAATAAGTTAATTTTTTTTCCAAAACTTATCTGAGCGCTTGGTCGATGCGACGCGTGTTCAAAATGCTGGCACATATTTGGCTCAACGAATAAGCATTGTAATTCAGTGCAATGCTGCCAGCATGCTGGGCACGCTGCCAACTGGGAGTGAGCTGGAGCATTTAGACTGCCTATGAGTCTGCTACGACTTAATGACTTAATGGTTGTCTAAATGCTTTTATTGTAGTAGCTGTAGTGTTGTATATAGTTCGTAGTATTTTGTTTAATAAAGGCATACCACTGGAAAAAAAATTATCAGTTATTAGAACACCTGCTTATTTAGTCACGCTATGCCATGAGTTGAAAAAAAACTTACCGAATAGTAATGAATATCCCACGGTGTTTTTGTTTACATAAACTACAAGACTCGACACTGTATATCCTCGATACCTGATACTGTTCCCAAAATACATATAATTATCTTGGAAAAGGATGTGACTTGAAAGACCTAGAACAAATTATAAATAATATATGTACAATCAATATGGTCATCGTATGTCCCAAAGCTTATCAGGGCACTTGGTCGATGTAACGCGCAATTGTAATGCTGGCAGAATTTTGATGAAAGTAACTCTGTAAAAAAGTCAGTCTGTCTGTCTGTCTGTCTGTCTGTCTGTCTGTCTGTCTGTTACGCTTTCACGCCAAAACTACTGGACCGATTTGAATGAAATTTGGTATGGAGATAGTTTGAGACCCGGGAAAAAACATAGGATAGTTTTTATCCGACTGCGCAAAAAGAGGTTAATATTTCGCGCGATAACCGACATACGCGCGGGCGGAGCCGCGCCCGGAAAGCTATATATATATATATATATATATATATATATATATATAGTACTGAAGTACTGATAACAAGGGAATTTTATTGTATTTATTCCAATTTATATTAGTGGTTTTTATTTTTAATATTTTGTTAGTACTCGTACACATAAAAGTGCTGATGATCTTAAACATTTTTTTTTTTTTTTCTGCCTGATAGGTTAGCCTTTGACGACTATCTCGCCTGATGGTAAGTGATGATGTGGTCGAGGATGTTATTCAGGCTAACCTAGAGTTACTGTCTCTCAAGGACAGCTGCCGGAACACACCGTTAGGTGCTTGGCGACAGATTTTCAACTTGAGGGTGGTAGCTAGCCAGGCGGGCATTCGCAAAGTGCCCTACCGCCATGCTGTAACGACTGCTATCCTAAGACAACAACCGGGACCGACGGCTTAACGTGCCCTCCGAAGCAAGGAAGCGCTCAGTAGTAATGTCACCAGCGGTCACCCATCCAAGTCATAACCGCGGCGGAGGTTGCTTAACTTTGCTGATCGATTCAGAATGGCTAAGCAAACTTAGCTACAAGCGCTTCTTCTGTTATATTAAAAATCTTACACATTATTACAACAATACTTTTTTTACCGGCGGTATGCCTCGATTATAAAAAAGCTACAAACTATATACAACAATTACGACAATGAAAGTATTTAGACAACCTACAAGGCATTGCAGACTCACAGGCAGTCCAAATGATCCAGCTCACTACCAGTTGGCAGCGTGCCTAGCATGCTGGCAACATTGCATTCACCGCACTCCATAGCTATTAACCTTTTATTGTTTCTTAGTTTCGACACAAGTAATCTTACGTTTATCGCAGGTATTATTCATTAAAATTAAACAAATATTATGACGTAACAAATGAATTAACCAAAAACGGTTATGTGGTTTATTTTTATGCTGTAGAAGTTGGAGCAAGAGATATACCAGCGAAATCCCTATATAACCTACTTAAAGACCTAGGCCTATCAAGAACAACCGTAACTTCCATCCTAGAACGTGTATCTAAGGCGGCATTAGTAGGATCTTACCAAATTTGGTTAGGTAGGGGAGGAGGCCCAAACGGTGAAAGGGTACATTGATATATCGTAAAGAGGACCCTTAACCCTACTCCTGGGTTGCAAGTCCCAGCCTCTCTAGCCTCTTCCTCTGCAACACTATGGACCCGGCACCCGCACGGTGAATCCATGGAATGCTATAAGTAATTCGACTCTGGGATGATTTTAAACACGAACTTTAAACCATTCGAAAATAATTTTCGTTGCTTATTTTAACAACAATCACCTTTTAACGAGTGTCTCTAATATAACATGCCATGTGACCCTTGACCCTTTCAGCAAAATATTTTCATACGAATATCCACTCAAAGAGAATCAAGTTTTGTTGCAAATTTTCCCACTTCATTCCACACATTGTAAACGCCCATTATCTAAACATAAATTCATTATTATTAAGGCTGAGTACTCACAGTTCGTAACTCATACCAATCGGGTTACATACACACAACGCCCTTAGTAACATAACTAGCTCAAGTACTAATGCGTCGTAAATTCCCATACCAACGATGCATTGTTGACGAAAATAAATCAACATTTACATGAAGAAAAAAGAACTAGTTTTGCGGACACTATGAAAAAATATAAGAAGGGCGAATGACTATTGTCATACGTCTTCGTTGCGTTTTCGCACACGGAAGTTCCTGTTTGAATTACGAATAAGCCGACGTTTTAGGGTAACAATAGTATGACAATGGATACACTGACAATGGGGTGGTACAGAACGAGAGCAACCTTATTGTTTGAGGAGCAGCTGATCTCGAAGATTGCGCATTCTTATTTTGAAAGGACAACGTAACGGTTGCTTAATTTTTCCAATTATTTTCTTTTTGGCTGCTCCAATTTTTGTGTGAGTTATGTGAGTGTGCACCCATCTTAAGGATGGACTGCATCTGCCCACCTTTTCGGTTCTTTTTTGTAGAAGTGACCTTTCCTGGCACTTTGTTTAATTATTTTTGGTCCATGAAAAGGTTATCTTATTTATGTTCATGCTTGAATAGAAAATATTATATAAATAGAAAATATATATAGCTTCGCGATATCACATACTATGAACTTAATAAATAACTGTAAAAATATGTATGACCAAATATGTTTCTTTTTAATGAATTTTCTTTAATATTTAATGATAACTTCTATGTCCAGTCTCTCACCTGTTGTTAATAGATGTAAACAATATTTGTTGACTTGGATGGGTCACCGCTAGTGGCATTACTACTGAGCGCTTCCGAGTTTTTTAAGGGCACCTTAAACTGTCTATCCCGGTTTTTGTCTTAGTATAGCAGTCATTATAGCATGGTGGTAGGGCAGAATGCCCGCTTGGCTAGCTTCGACCCTCAAGTGGAAAATCTGTCGCCAATCACCTAACGATGTGTTCCGGCAGCTGTCCTTGAGATCCAGTAATTCAAGGTTAACCTAAACAACATCTTCGAACACATCATCACTTACCATCTGGTATGATTAGTGGTCAAAGACTAGCCTATGAGGTATAAAAAATAAAGAAAAAACTTTATGCGACTTCCAAAAAAGGAGGAGGTTATCAATTCGATTGTATGTTTGTAAAGATATGACTCCGCCAGTGACATATGAACTGATTATCATGTTTTTTTGTTGGGTTATAACTTCTCTATTTTATCAAAATCAATTGAGTAGTTCTTAACTCACAGTTAATTAACTGTAAAATGTTTTTGCGTACTTGGATAATTTGGTAGGTTAGATTATTTACTCATATCGATGTTTATTGTTAAACATCGATATATATATATTGTTAAACATTATATATATGTTTATTGTTAAACATCGATAAGAGCAAATAATCCAATCTCAATATTTAAGGCGACTGAATAATCTTTTAAGCAGTATGCATCTCAAAAATGAGTTAAATATTAAAAATACGCGAAGCGCTCGTAGCGAAGTTTGCTTAGCCATTCTTAACCGATCAGCAAAGCTAAGTAACGTCCGCCTCAGTCATGAGTTGGATGGGTGACCGCTGGTGACATTACTACTGAGCGATTCCGTGCTTCGGAGGGCATGTTAAGCCGTCGGTCCCGGTTGTTGTCTTAGGATGGCAGTCGTTATGGCATGGTGGTAGGGCATTTTGCGAATGTCCGCCTGGCTAGCTACCATGCTCTAGAAAATCTGTCGCCAAGCACCTAACGGTGCGTCCGGCAGCTGTCCTTGAGAGCCAGTAATTCAAGGTTAATCTAAACAACATCTTCGAACACATCATCACTTACCATCTGGTGATTAGTGTTCAAAGACTAACCTATCAAGCATAAAAAAATAAAAAAATAAAAATACGGAAAATTACACGATTGAAAAGTTTTTCATAACTGATGAAAGTCAGACCATGATTACGTGAGGTCAGTGTTTTGATTCAGCTACTATAAACTAATAAGTTGTAGAAGTCAGTTCCACTTCTATTACAAAAAGTTTTGTTCAATCTTTTAGTTACATTCATTAGTTGTGAGAATATCCGCCACATTCATATTGTACACCTATTTGGTGTTAATTATAATGGGCATCCTACAAACATAACATTATTGAAATAGGAGGAGGAGAATAGAAACAGGAGGTTAGAAATAGGACCTCATCATTCCGACCTGTGCCGCCACGCCGTGCACACCTGTCTACAGCTCCGCCAGTATCTCCCAGTGAGACCGCAATAGTCCCCGCACTATTGCCGTCTCACTCGGGTCATCGTTCCGACGCTAGTTGCAGACCAGTGCCTTGGAATACGCAGTCCTGACGAAGTTTTGTTTTCTGTGCAGAAGCTGAGCAGCCACCGACCGCCGTGCAACGTGAGCTACGAGCTCGCCGTGCCGGCGCGCAGAGGCGCTCTAAGACGTCAGGCATTACCACCTACCCAAGTCCCTTGTTTCGGACGAACAACATCATATCGGGCTGGTGGTCTTGTTTTGACCGCACTTTTCGGTGCGCATTTCACCACTTTACTACCCGACACAACATAGTATCAGTCGCGTAACAACACACTTTGTGCTGTTAAGCGACGTCGTTCAGGCGTGGGGTAGCGTCAGCCAAACCCGTCTGAACGATCAAATCCGCCATTTGCTGCGGTCGCAGTGTGACACCCTACGGTGACAACGGCCACTGTTGTTGTTTTGGTTTAACCTTGCACCGTGGCCTTTCCCGCTTCACGGGTCAGCCGAAGCAAGCTGGGCTCCGGGATTACTGGCCTTGGGGTCGCCCCTAGTCAACCCCGGAGTAGCGCTTAGGAGCACCCCTCTCCGCCGAGAAAAAAGCTCGGAGAGGGTACACAACTAGGGCACACCTTAGGTACACACTCCCTCTCACACAGTGAGCTCACAAGGTGTGTGAGGGAATTCAAACCCTTGATAGGGCGTCCTGAGTATTCCCCTCAGGATGCAGTCCCGTCCCTCTAACGGTGAGGTGCAGGTCCTTCAGACCTTCGCCCTCCGCCACCCCGATCTGTATGTTGCTCATATGCAACTCCTCGAAGAGGAAGCGAGTGCCCGCCTCACGGACACTCTTATTGCTCCCTCCGGGACTTCAATCCCGGAGGCCAACGTCCCTCCTCTGACCCGGTCCTTCTCAGAGGACAGCCCGCTTTCGCCCGCCCCGGGCCCGGACAATAGACGCACGGTGGCAGCCCCTCCCCGTGAGAGGTCTCGCTCGCGCTCACCGATCGGGAGGCCAGCGAGCACCCGTCCCTCCATCGCCGTTGTCGAGCCCACTTCGGACTCCGAAACGGAGATGGAAGTAGATCCGAGTCGCGCCTTACGCACTGACTCGGACTCCGATAACGACGGCTATACCGTCGTTGACCGCAAACGCAAGCGTGCTCCTAAAGCCGCTAGTTGCGCAACTTCCGCCCCTCCCGCCAAGGCACCCGCTAAGGCCCCCGCCTCCGGCAAGAAGCCGACCCCCGCCCCGCGCCCCGCGTCTCCTCCCTCCGCTCCGGCCACTACTGCCGCGTCCCCTCAGGACGCGAGCGCGCGCCGCGAAAAACCGCCTCCACCCCTGTTCATTCAGGACAAAACCAAATGGGACATGCTGTCCCGTTTAGTTTCGGATCGTGGGATCCACTACACTAATGCCCGCTCCACGCAGCAGGGCATTAAAGTCCAAGTGCCCACCAGTAGCGACCACAGAGCGCTAACAAAGCTCCTCCGTAAAGAGAGCATAAGTTTTCTTACTTATGCGCTCGAAGAGGAGAAAGTCCTTCGCGTTGTGATTCGCGGTGTGCCTAAGGAGATACATACCGATGCGGTAAGTGACGACCTTAAAGCACAAGACTTCCCTGTGCATGCGGTTCACCGCATGTACAGCGGGAAGGACCGCAGTCCATATGACCTAGTACTCGTAGTACTAGACCGTACACCAGAGGGCAAGGCCATTTTTAATTTAAAAAAGGTCTGTGGCCTCTCAGGACTCGATGTCCAAGCCCCATACAAAAATGGAAGTCCCTCGCAGTGCCATAACTGCCAACTATACGGGCACGCCTCCCGTTTCTGCTTCGCTCGCGCTAGGTGCGTTAAGTGCCTAGGCGATCACGCGACAGCAGCGTGCACTCGCACCCGGGACTCGCCGGACCCACCCAGTTGTGTTCTGTGCGGTGCTCAAGGGCATACCGCGAATTACCGTGGTTGCCCTAAAGCACCACGAGTGAACCACAGGGTGGCAAGGCATAGGCCGACCCGCCCCTCTTATGACCGTTACCAACAGGTCAGCCCTAAACTAACGGTAGTACCTGCCTCACAGGTAATACCCGCGCCGCTCCCAGCCCGTAACGCATGGTCTAAACCACCCAGTATGGTTAAGACCGTCGCTACCGCCCGCGCCCCGGCCCGCGCGCCCGCACCCGCGCCCGCACCCGCAACCGCCCGCGCCGCGGCCCCTGCCCGCGCACCGGCCCCGGCTCGCCCCGCGCTCCCGGCACCCGCTGCCAACACCGTTCGCGCCCCTCCCCGCGCCGCTTCCCGGCCACAAGCTCCCCCTATGCCATTGATGGCTGCCCCTCTTCAAGAGGCAATCAACCTAGTCAGCGATCTGGCTATGTCGGTTGACATCAATGAGGTACAAGAGCTATTCCACAAGATGCAATACGCTCAATCCCCAGCGGACGTGATCCAATACACATTGGAACACGCGAACTTACTAAGCGCCCTTAAGCGCTTCGTTCCCCAGGCCCCTCCCCAGTACAACCACTATGGGTAGTACAACCGCACGCACGAAACCGCGCTCAGTTTCGTTAGCGTCATTCAACGCTAACGGTTTCTTTAGACAACGTGACCTTGTCCACGACTTTTGTTGCACCCACCTTATCGACATTATATGCGTGCAGGAAACCCTTCTAAAACCGGGGAAGGCGAACCCTAGGTTTGCCAATTACAGAACGGTACGTGATGATAGAGTGAACTCCCGTGGGGGAGGCACTCTTATCTATTACAAAAGGTCCCTGCACTGCATCCCCCTACCTACCCCGACTCTTGTTAATATGGAAGCATCTTGTTGCCTTCTAGCTATGACTGGTCATCAACCTATAGTCATAGCGTCCTGTTACCAAGCTTGTCAAAAGCCGATCGTCCGAGCTGACTTAGAAGCATTGTTCTCATTAGGAAGCGCCGTCCTTCTGATCGGCGACTTCAATAGTAAGCACATCCTATGGAATTGTAACGTCAACAATCCCAGAGGCATTGCACTTGAAAAACTAGTCGCAGAACTTAATTTTGACATAATTGCGCCCACTGAGCCCACTCACTACCCTCATACGGAAGACTTTCGACCTGACTTGCTTGACATGGCACTACTCAGAGGCGTAACACTCCAGTTACGCTCCATAGAAGTGGTTCACGAGCTTCACTCTGACCACCGACCCATTATACTGCGACTAGGTCCCGACCCAACAACAGACCTCCCCCGCCCCACTAAGACGATAGTGAACTGGAAGCAATTAGGCGTTGCCCTAAAGGCTATCAGTTCACCGGACCTTGACAAAATCCCTGACGACATCCTGACTAAAGATGACGTAACCCTTGCGATCGATTCGTTCACTAATCACCTCTCCACCGTAGTAGGTGCATCCGCAAAGGAGGTCATGGTGCCGGATGACCGGCGCCTTGTCATTCCAGCGGATGTGAGACGATTAGTGACGGAAAGTAAAGCAGTGACCCGACATTACGACTCTTACCCCAGTAAAGAGAACAAAACTAAGAAACGCCACTTTGAACGCATGGTTCAAAGTCGCATGTCTGAGTTGCGTGATCAACAATGGGGTGACAAACTTTCAAACCTCGTGCCAAGCCACCAGGCTTATTGGGACTTGGCGCGAGGTATGAAAGGAAGTAACTACAACGACATGCCTCCCTTATACAGACCAGTCCCACTAGTCCCAGCGTTCTTTGACGAAGACAAAGCTGAGTGCCTAGCTGATAGCCTAGAGGCTCAGTGTTCCCCTAACGTAGATCACGTTGACCAAGCTCACCTCGATTCGGTGGATGCTGAAGTCGAACGTAAAAGCTCTGTGGTCACCTCTGAACTCCCACCAATCACCTTAGCGACTTACGCTGAGGTGGCGAGACTGATCAAGGCCCTCCGACCGCGCAAATCCCCCGGTGCCGATGGCATCTCCAACAGGGTTCTTAAAACCCTCTCTCCTCCTCTCATCCATCTCCTAGTCAGCATCTTCAATGCTGCTATGAGCCACTGCTTATTCCCAGACACCTGGAAATGTGCAAATGTCATTGGCATTCACAAACCAGGCAAAAGCTCATCTGACCCCACCAGTTACCGCCCCATCAGCCTCCTCAGTGCCTTAGGCAAACTTTACGAGCGGTTACTTGCAAACCGTCTCCAGTCCCATGCCAAGGAACACCACCTTATCCCAGATGAGCAGTTTGGCTTCAGACCCGGACACTCATGCGTCCAACAGGTGCACCGCCTCACGGAGCACATCATTGAGGGCTTTAACAAGTACCCCAAACCCCAGACAACGCTAGCAGTCTTCCTCGACGTAGCAAAAGCTTTTGACAAAGTCTGGCACAATGGCTTGATTTACAAGCTATACCAATTTGGCGTGCCAGAACGTCTTGTGCTCATCCTACAAGACTTCCTTAAAGCCAGAAGCTTTCGCTATCGCGTGGAAGGCACCCTCTCCTCCCCCCACCCAGTCAGAGCCGGAGTCCCTCAGGGCTCCGTGCTATCACCCATTCTTTTCGCGCTGTATACCAGCGACATCCCACGCTCTCAGCCTAACGTCCTATTAGCCCAATACGCGGATGATACCGCTATTTATACCACTGGGTGGCATATCAGTAGAAAGTCCATTCCCGCCCTCCAACGGGCCATCACCGAGATCGGTGACTGGTTCCGTAAATGGCGCATCGCGGTCAACCCAGTTAAAAGTGCAGCTATGTACTTTACTGAGAAGGGCCGCCCCCGTTACCCGCAACCTATAACTTTGTTCGACCAACCCATCCCCTGGGTTAGTAAAACAAAATATCTCGGAGTCACCCTTGATCGGAATCTCACCTTTAGCGATCATATAACAACCGTCCGTAACAGAGCGGCCTTTGTAATGGGTCGCCTTGGTCCCCTGATTCGCAAAGAGAGTAAAATGTCTCTTAGAAATAAGAAGACACTTTACACTGCCTGCATCCGCCCCATCATGACTTACGCATCAGTAGTGTTTAGTCATGCTAGTGAGGCCCATCTCCATAAGCTTCAAGTCATTCAAAACCGTTTTCTTCGTAGTGCAACCGGCGCTCCGTGGTATATCCGGAACACCGAGTTGCATTGCGACCTAAACCTTCCCTCTTTAGCGCAGTTCAATAAGGACTGCGCCCGCCGATACTTTGATCGAGCGCCCCACCACTCGAACCCATTGGTTGTCCAGGCATCGAACTACTCGACCGCCTCTTCTATCCCATTTTTCAAACCCCCCCGTCGCCGACCACGGCAGGTATTAGACGACCCGGATGACCCCATCGCAGCCATTACGTTGGCAGCTTTAGCGTTATCCGCAAGTCGTCGAGGTAAAATCCCCAGGTGTGAGGTAATCAGAGGTCACACAATCAAACACCGAGCTCGCCGGCGAGCTCGAGGCAAAAACAAGGTCACGATAAATTGCTCTCCAAATAGTCAAAGAGTATTATTCAGTAGGGCCCAATTGTGCAACACTGCAGTTGCACAGAGGCATTTTGCTCCGATCCCCCCCATGTCTCTCGACAGCGAGACAAGCCGAGGTCCGAACCACAGTGGTGCCCTTGAGCTCGCTGTCAACCCCTCCTATAATAGCGGTACGTTTTCGGCGTCCGCAGGAGACGGAGGTAGAAAGCGCTTTTCGCCTTCTACGCCCGTCTCGGGAGAAGTGCCTTCGGCACTTCTCCCTCCCGGGCTATTGTAGGGCCAGGCCCTCGCCCAAAACCCGGTGGAGCTGGACGACCGCACAGGCGGTAGCCAGCATCTATGTCCTCCCTAAAAAAATTTCAAAAATCAAAAAAAAAAAAAAAAAAAAGGACCTCATTTTAGTAAAAACTTGAAAACAATTTATATATACATACTCGAACGTAAATTTTATAATTAGGTTTTCACGCGGAACCATCGCCTCGTTGCTTTTTTAATATACCAAAGTCTATTAACTAGTTACTTTTCAATAAACTTATAATAAAGACTTTAAAATTCAAACCCACAAATAAAAAACCGGCCCAAATCGTGAAACCAGTATGGAAACCACCATGAGACGTTGGGGTCCGAAATTTGACGTCACAAATCAAGTTTGTTTGACCTATGACATCATAGCTTTGGGGGATTAGTCCCTTTACTTATCCCTGTCATGGTAACATGGCATTTTATAGACAGGAATGCTTCTTTACATTGACTTACATCGTTGTGTGAATATTTGTAGAAGCGCCTCTGTCGGCGTAGCAATGGAACTATTAAATCAAATCAAATCAAAATGTTTATTGCAAATACAGGTATTAAAGCTGTTAAGTATATATAATAGTTCTGCCATATTTGGCCATTTGGCATGCAAGAATCCATGAGCCTAAAAATAATACAGTATTGACTTATTAAAATATTTAATCTATTACATATATTATATTTGAAAGTAAGCAATTATTTTGAAACAATATTTTAATGAATGAATAATGTGACTATGTTTACTCTTCAATGCGTTATAATATAATATATAAAATAAAATAAATTAAAAATGAAATGTCTTTACCTACCAATTAAAATTAAACATTTAAAAAGTGCCAGTGATATTGTCATAGAATAATATAATTAATTACAATAGATAAAAATTAAATGTCAGAGTACTTAAATAATAACAAAATTTAAAAGGCTTATTTATTTCCGTAACTAGATCTTTTATTGTTTTAAAATCTTTTTCACAAAAAAATCAACGATTTCTAACACAGAAAAGTATGAAAATAATTTGCTAGTCGGCCCCATTGTGATTCAAAGCAATCTGAGGTCATATTTTCATGGACCGATTTCAACAAGTTATTTCATAGTGCAAAAGTCGGTTCAATTTTTGTGAAAACATTTTTGTTTCACGTCTTTAGTGATAATTACTGGTTAAGCGATCGGTTTACACTCACCTAGTTTTAACTTTTTTCTCACTAGTTTTAAGTTTCTATTGACAAAACCTAAAACTACCAAGTTATCTAGGTATGACAAGCATTTTTCAGTTAATTGAGTGTAACTTAAAAACTACTCGACCGATTTCGATGAAATTTATATGAAAATATCCCGGATATATACCCTTACTAATAAAAAAATAAATATGATAATGGGTTAACAGTAAAAAGTTATGCGTGAACATACATAAAAAAATTATATACGCGTCGAATTGAAAATCTCTTCCTTTTATGGAATTCAGTTAAAAACCAACTTCCATAAAAGGAGGTCATCTCTCAGTCATACTGTGAGCCTCAATTGTAGATACAAGTCAACTCACGGTCAAGGACCATTTCCAATATACCAACTGTACTCCTTCTCCTGCGGCTTTTTTTCTTGTTCTGTGCTCGATCTTTCAATCAGCAGATTGTTTCTAAGAATAAATGAATACTTAAGCAACTAAAATTAAAACAATGAATGTTGGCGATACGAAGGAAAAATGCATTAGTTTTAAATTTGGTTGACTAAATATATATCATCTGTCTGATTATTAAAAAACCGTGTGTCAGTCTATTTTTCTAGTCTTTAAGATGTCAACGCTAAGTTATTATCGTTTAGATATGTTTTATATGCTTGTAAAACAATAAATGGAACCGACATCAACACTCAAAAGTTATTTTGCTACTATGATAGTTCAAAAGTACCTATGATTACCATATTGTGCGCATGGTACCGACTTCGCCAAGTTATTTCACACTTTTGAATGTTAAAGTCGGTTCCATTTCTTGATTAAAAATGTTTTTTCCCACTTTTAGTGATCCTTGCTACTTACGGGATCGATTGTCATTAATTGTCAACGACTATATCATCAAGATAGGAAAATGTTTTCCAGTTATTGGAGTGTCACTCAAAAACGGCTTGAGAGATTTTGATAAAATTGATGTGGTCCCATTTAAATTTTAAACGACAAGCATCAGCTTTCAAATAAAAAAAGAATTATGAAAATCGGTTCACCTAGTCAAAAGTTATGCGGTAACAAATATAACAAAAAATAATAATAATAATACAGACCAATTGAGGACATCCTCCTTTTTTTAAGTCGTTCAAAAACGGTAAACATGAAAACTAATATGCAATATGCCAATACTAAGAGCAATAATCTATCTCACATTACAGTAGGTACAAATTCCAAAAACCAAACCTAAAACCGTCGTTTGAGAGCATATCCATATAAAAACAGATATAGACCAGTGTTTAGAAACTAGTACTTATTCAATAGCCAATAATTAAAAAAAATAGCCAATGGTTATCTAAGGTCCTTTTGAAGGTCTTGCTGGTCCCACGGCACGACGTTAACGACCCTCGGATGACACGTAAATTTTTATTTTTAATAATTTATTGGGCAATAGCTGTCATGTTTCAAGGAGGCCGTAAGCAATGAGGTTTAGTTCTAAATTTATTAGTTACTTAAAAGGGTACGTTTAGGTCAGTGCGCTTAAAAATAAGTACTTGTTATTTAAAATTTGAACCGTGGGGTGCTGGGTTAGAATTGCACCTCCCCATATCATCTCGTGGGTGTCGTAAGAGGCGATTATGGGAAAAATACTGGAAGGTGGGCAGCAGCGCCTTCTAAGGAACTGCCAACTAACACTGCGATCCCCAAGATGCCTGCCAAGCGTGGGGATTATGGCAAACACCCCCTTTATAAGGGAGGCTGTGTTCAACAGTGAACGATCCGGTTGTTACAGTACTTAAAATTGCCTACTATTGTTATTGAAACTAGTGTCAACTCTAAATTTTAATCACACTATATACACATTTAGCAGTATTATTTTGCTGCTCATTAAAAATGTGAAGTAATGATAAGACAAACAATAGTTTTGAATTTCGAGTACCTAGGTGTTTATTTTCCTGACAAACCGGATGTAATAATAACGAATTTAATAAAACCCTTAAAAAAAGTATAAACATATATATTAGATTAAATTATTAATTTAACGTTTTCTTGAAATACTTTTAAAAATATTCGTTATTATTAAATGGATTTCCGCAACGTTTCTGAATTTATTCAATAAACTGGATGTATTTAAACTTTTAAAGTTAAAATGTTTGTGACTACTTTGACAATATACCTGTATTTGCACGGGTAATACTTGCATGTATGCGTAAAGCGGGCCCTAGCGAGACTATTTTGTATATCATAAAATCTAACACTGTAACCTAGGACCACAAGTAAATAAATCGCTTTTTGGCCTTTTCGCTAAGATCAAAGTGTATTAGTATCTGTTCTTTTGAATTATATACAATTTTTAAATCAACAAAGTAAATACATATATATAGTTTTTTGACAAATTGGCGAAGAGGTAAATTAAACCTATTATTCATAATTTGTATTAACTTGTATCGTTTTTCTTTTCTTTGTAACCGGGGAAGACATCGGCTCCGGGAATCAGGGTCCCTTGTCCGGAGACCGACGCACCTATTAATGTATATGTATTACTTGTGAAATAAAGATATTATTATTATTATCATAATTGAATTTACTTCCTTTGTCAGAATAGGTAAAGAAGTACTTTTCACACTTACAAGTACTTTTTTATGTGATATTAGGGCAAACGACCAGGCGGCTCATCTGGTGGTAAGTGACCACCGTCGCCCACAAACATGCGCAACACCAGAGGTCTCGAGGATGCGTTGCCAGCCTCTAAGTTGGGAATATGCTCTCTTCTTGAGTCGTATCTATTCGGAAATACTTTACCTGGTAGCTGGTTCCATAATATTGCAGTGCGAGGTAGAAAATGCCGTGAAAATCGCAAGTTTGTGGACTTGCAGACGTCGACATGAAATTGATGAAACATCATACTTTGTCGGGAAGTCCGATGGTGAACTTCGGTTTCAAGGGTAGGGATGGCGGTGAAATTTTAGGCACAGTATTATTATATGTTCTATGGCTCAACTTTAGCTATTCTCTTTGTTAAAAATGCATCTGTTATAGGCAGACGTAAACGCTTAACACCATGACCTCGTGCTTGTTCCGTCACAATATATTAAAAAAAAAACAATTTCCATTTTCAAAAAGTATCGGGACGTTCGGAGATGTTCGCTGCAGCCTAGAGAAAAGTAATTTTTCTCTATGGCTGCAGGAAAGATTGTCTATGAAGAAAGGAAAAATAACTAATCCTTTACAATGTATAATTCTGCTGTATGTTTTCGAAGTTTTTTTTTTATACCTACCACATTGAAATTTAGAGTGAAAGTTAACAGATAATTCATTGTTATGAGCCGTAAAAGCAAGAACTCCATCGTTTCTAAGATAAAGATCTTATTTCCGTTTCTAAGAGACTACAACTGATACTTTGATAGCACCTCAGGTTTTACAGCAATATCAACATTGTATCATAATAACTTTGAAATAAGGTTGAATGTTAAGTTTCATAGCTAACGCTTCGAGAAGTGAGCAGGTCATAATAAGATACTTATCGGAGAAGAGTTTAAACTTACAAGGTTACCTATTCTTAGTTCAAGATGAGTTGTTACTTTTACTTATCCACGACTTCGGCTGCGCATTGATTTTACTTATAGACTAAGGGCCCGTTTCAGAATGTCCTAATAAAGTTTCGGGTTGCTATGCAACACATAAAATAACTGAATCATAAAAATGACAGTTAACATGCAGCGCGTTTCAAGCTTTAACCGATAGATAGGTTAAATCGATGACTGTGAAACGCAAAGATAGTGTTTTGTTTAATAAATATGTTTTGGGTAGTAAAACCGGAACTTACTCGAACATTCTGAAACAGGCCCTTAATATTACCGACCCAAACTATAAGTTAGGACTACGCCCCCTACTTTTATAGGCTCTGCGGGACAACTTTATTAGGTACAGTATGTGTGGTAAGTTTTTTAAGACAAGTTTGGTCTAGCGAGCCACATTAGGGCGCATGCCAGGAGGGAATAATGGGGTCGCCGTCATCGAAATCGATAACTCATTCATCATAATTACCGACTGGTCACTTTTCCAACTTACACGTAAAAAAAAATATATATATATATATAAAACATATATATATTTATTTTTATTATATATATTTCAAATATTCCCTTTAGAATTCTGGACCCAAAGGGAAAAAGGAATCCTATTAATACTAAGACACCACTGTTCGTCTGCCTGTCTGTCCAAGCTGTATCTGATGGCTAGACCGTTGAAATTTTCCGTTTTATTAGTATTTCGGTTGTCTTTATAACAACATAGTATTATTATAGTAAAAACGGCAAAATGCGCCATGGACTCGCGCACGTGAAAACTAAAAAAGTGATTTTAATAATTATAGTGTCTGTCGAATAGATAATGGTACGGAACCGAGTCCGACTCGCACTTGGCTATTTTTTTTTTAAAGTTGAAAGACGTCAAACAAAGCTTGCAATTCAATAAATAGTTTTGTTATTGAGAACTTTGCATATCTAAATTGTAGCAAATAGTAAAATTACTTTTATAAAAATCGCCTAGCTGTATTCAAAATTTCTATTCGGTGTAGCTCTCCGACCCAAAGTATTAAGCAAATATAAATTATTATATTTAGAACTAGAACCTATATCCTAGGAAAAAACACAAACAATCACATTCTCATATGCATACCTATATGATTTGTATATGATTACGCACTACGGCGTGTTAAGCTAAAATCATATTTTACAATATTTATTAATTTTTGAAGCAGTGATAGCTCAGTGGCTTTGGCTATGGACTGCCGCGCAGCAGGTCCATGGTTCGAATCCCGCCGCGGGCTTGAGCTTCACCGCATGGTGGAAGGGCACTTCTGCGAATGCCCGCCTGGCTAGCGACCACCCTCAAGTTGAAAATCTGTCGCCAAGCACCTAACGGTGTGTTCCGGCAGCTGTCCTTGAGAGCCAGTCATTCTAGGTTAAGCCTGTTAACACCTTCGACCACATCATCACTTACCATCACGTGAGATTGTGGTCAACGCCTTACCTATAACGAAAAAAGAAAAAAAAAAATACAAATTATTGGAGAACAAATTCCCGCCCGTGCCATAAAATTTTGTGCTCCAATAATTTGTAAAATATAATCACATTCTCATCCTTATGACTGACTTATGATCAGATTGTATGATGTTGAATTTCAAAAATATGAGGAACTGTACCATCTACATGATAAGGGCGTACACACACTATCAGTAGCCGTCAAGCCATATCAAGCTGACATACACTGTCACACTTCACACCACACCCGGGCGCACTCATTGTTTGGAAACGTACAACTTTGTCCAACCATGCGGAAATGCACTTCAACAATGCTCTCAGTTTTTATACTGCGCTGTTCTGTCATCGACTTGGATTTAAAAATAATTTGAGCGTGTAGATATCTATTGAGTTAATAACTTTAATGGAAAAAAGAGCAATTTTATTTTTGTGCAGAATTAACTTTATTTCTTTATATTCAAATGGAGAGACCATAAAATGGTGGAGCACCAATAAAATATCTTCATTTTCATAGAAGGAAAGATCTTCATTATTATTAAGGGATTTTGATTTTTCAGAACCCGTCATATTTGCCGTTAGCCAGCCATTGCAGCTCCAGGACTTTCAAAATCCTAGGAAGGCAAGTACTGAAGGCACTATAGCGCAAAAAGAACGTCGTCTCTTGTAGGCGCTGAATACGCTACATCACGATGGCCAAAGCCGACACCAAATTAATGCTTTCATTTTGACAGGAAATTTCAAATTAAAACATTTTGAAGCTAAGCCGTGTGTATATTTTAAGTGCCTAAATATTCCTCATTAACCTCCGATATAAGAAGTGAGGTGTTAAAAGTTAGATGTGCTGTATGTGGCATCGTAGCTCTTAAAAGAATGGACCGATTTTGATGCGGTTTATTTTTTCATAGCTGACGTGGTCGTGATGTTTTTAGCTACAATTTATGAAGATCTGTGTATAATACAAATTAAAATGATTATGGTATTTTACAGGAAAAGGCATTATTTAAGATTACTGTTTAAATTGCAACCTCAGTTTTTTTTTATTTGAATATACCTTTCATTATGTTTTACTTATAATGGGTAATTCTTATTTTTTTATATACAAAAATGCAGCTGTGCCACGTGCCATTCAAACAAACTGCTCCAATTCGTATTGTTACAGCATCCACCCACTATAAGACCTCTAAAGTTAGAAAAGAAAACTGCGATAAATTTGCGGTTACATAAACATCTGAACCTTTAAAAGCTTTAGAATCACTTTGAAATTTAGCGGCAAAGTTAACTTTGCTTTTTGAACTTGCAAGACAGTTTGCGAATTGACATTTCATATACTTTGAACGCAAAGATGTTTTTGCAGTTTGCTTTGCGATTTTCTCTATTATTTCTTTAGATTTTTGTAGTTAGACGTCTATCAAAAGATAAAAATAAAGTTGGTTTCGGAAGGAAAACCGATGGGTTTTCGTCTTAGTACTCTATGTTCCAACTCCGTTGTAAATTTTAAAATTGTGTCATAATGGTCCTATTTGTCATCAGATTCTATTAATTTAATGGAATTGAAAAAGGATATAATTTATTGTATGCTTTGTAATCTTCATAGTGAAGTGAGTAGAAAAGATTTGTTCAGTTTTAATATTCATACCTTGTTCTCAATTTTTACATGAATGGACATGTTTTTGTTAGGAAAAAATCTATTATTGTAAATCCATACAAAAACTTAGGCAGGTATCATATAGCTATCGGTAGTACATCATAAATAACATTAACTGTAACAACCGGATCGTCCACTGCTGAACACAGGCTCCCCTATTAAGGGGGTATTTGCCATAATCCCCACGCTTGGCAGTTGTCTTGGGGATCGCAGTGTAAATTGGCAGTCTGCTGCCCACTTTCCAGTATTTTTCCCTTAGTCGCCTCTTACGATACCCACGGGATGATGGGTGGCACCCCACGGGGTGATAACATTTACAATTCTTATTATTCAATTATTACAATATTATTTTGACACTTTTATTTTGTGTATAACTAAAGTGTAAAATAATCACAATGTTGTATGAAATTATATTTCCAATTATTAATTAATAAAATGTATAACAAAGTATCTACTCAACATAGTAATACATGACTATTTATTTATTAATGATTTATTATTATAAAAATAATCTGTACCTGTTTTTAATTTTAACTAACTGCAAATGGACATGAACATAGACAACGAGACCCAGTCTACCTCTTGTACTTGTTATGAAAGGGTCTTAACATCACGTCGATAGGCTGATAATATTCTACCGCTAACATTAAGCCGTTCTATGTTATGTCCGTTATATCAAAATAAACATCCACCAAGACCGTCTGGAAATAACTCTGGTAAATAACATACTTATTTGACAAGTCGTTTCTTTTTTTTGTGTCGCTTGAGCCCGCCAGAGAGCAAACATGTCCTCTAAACACGTGCCGCACCTGGACTCTAGTGATGTCATCGATATCGATTTCCACTAGTTCAATCCAAAACATAGCACTATCTATACGAGTATATTTGGTTAGCGAATCTTATAAGCAATAGTAAAAATTTAACCATGTCCGATATCTATTCTTTCTGAGAAAAATGTTAAAAAAATGCTGTAAACATCATCTTTAGCTGTGAAATATTATCTAAATGTTAGATGAATTAAATTATATGTCTTGCAAATTGCCACACGAAAGTTTAACATGAGCCAAATATTTTAAAACCGAAAGTTTTAACTTAATGTAAAAAATTTATAATAAATTACAAATATACGAGAGGAAAATTTTATTCATGTGCGGGATTCGAACCCGCGTCATCCACCCCTTTGGCCGGGGTATGCTCTGACCGACTGACCTAACGTGATAATGGTTCATAACTATAATTTTTCTCTCGTTCCTTAACCATCGTATGGGGGTGGAGAAAATTATTAATAACGTAATAATATATTTAAGTAACGAAAATTATGTTCAAATTATATTTGTAAAGATTAAAGGAAAATTATTTCTCAAAAAATATCTTCTTATTTCTATGAATATACATATAAGCTAAAATCTGAACAACGTCCTGATATTCAGTTATTAGCATCATGTAGACACGTAATATTAATGTGCACGTTTTGTACGCAGTAACATATCATTTTATACATTGTTTTCGTTAAGAAACATGAGCCATGATTCTTATTATTAATAGACTCCATCCTTTTTGTGCATTCATTTATCTATCGACAATTTTCCATGGGATGCTCTCACATCCCTAGTAATATTTCTTACTACCATTCAACCGCGTTTCTGCAAATCTCTACAAGAATATTTTATACGTCTCAAACAAATAAAAGAAACGGCAGCTGATTCCGCTTTATATATTACAAATACCACTTTATTCGAACCAGCTTATACATTTATACGTCACTATTTTGAACCTTATGCACCTTGATATACGAACATGTGGTGTATTTTTTATTTTGATACTTCCCTTCGAGGTAAACGATTCGCTAGACCATTCTTTTAGAATTAGTACTCAAATTACTTGACTTATTCTTAATAGCCGGAGCTCTGGTTACGGAAGGGTTAACTCATTCATTTGTAGTACTTATTGTGGAATTAAAAATGGTGTAAATATCTTCACAAAATCTTAAAAAAATATTTGAAAGAAGTGGGTGGCTTATGACGTATTTGACACGGCTAATTTTGTTTTTTAATTAGTGGTGTCAATAGCATGGGGATCGTGATTAGTTTAATAGTAATAGAAAAAGGAGCATTAAAAATGGGTTTTAGAGTATGTACAAAAAACCGGCTAAGTGCGAGGCGGGCTTAGCTTTGTTATGGTTCCGCGTTCCAAGAACCCCTGAATGAAAGAATGTCTGTTGGTTTTAATCGCAGCTTATAAACAAAATTTTAGGTTTTCAGTATTATATTTATGATGCACTTATCAGACTGAAATTAAAGGTTTATACCTAGTTTTGAGTAGTTTTTTTGTAACAAATATGGTCTTATGTTAACGGCTCCCTATTTCTTTAATTTTGTAGATTTTAAAATATAAAATAATGTATTTGTTCTAATTGAGCTCTATCGCACTACAAGTACATGTTCAAGTGCAAATATTTTCATGATTTGAGACTCCTGAAAAAAAAAATACAAAAATTTCAAGTTTTTTTTTTCTGAACTAGATTAACTAGATTGTTTCCCCAAACACCTAATGGTGTGTTCCGGCAGCAGTCCTTGAGAGCCAGTGAAATTACAGGCACATGGAACTTAACAACTATATGTCTCAAGGTGACGGGCACATTGCAATTCGTAACTTGTGGCGAAATGCATCTGTTATAGGCAGAGGTTAGTCCGCTTGACATCAGGTAGACCTCAAGCTTGATCCGTCATATAAAAAAAAGATACTTATGACATAATTATGAACAAAGCCGATATTAAAGGGCTGATAATAAAACAAATATTTCCTTTTAATTTTTTTCATTGAGCGAAATAAGTACTGAATTATTAACCTAAACCTAAATATACCAGTGGGCTAGCACTTACGGTGCTTAGTCGTAATTTCTGAGCAGTGTTCGAGCAGTACCTAAAGATGTAAGAGCCAGTAAAGTGCCAGAATTAAGATGGTCTCCAATTTTCTCAAAATAACATTAGGATAATAATTATTTTATTGATAATAAATAGTATATTGTTTATTAAGGGCGGTAAGATAGGAATAATTACAAGCGAGGCTCTAGTAGAAGTCGGCTTTCTGAGTCGAGGTTCGTAATTTTTTTTTTTTAATACTTTATAGGTTAGCCTTTGAGCACTATCTCACATGCTGGTAAGTGATGGTGTGGTCGAAGATGTTGTTCAGGCTAACCTAGAATTACTGGCTCTCAAGGACAGCTGCCGGAAAACACCGTTAGGTGCTTGGCGACAGATTTTCTACTTGAAGGTGGTAGCTAGCCAGACGGGCATTCGCAAAATGCCCTACCACCATGCTATAACGACTGATATCCTAAGACAACAACCGGGACCGACGGCTTAACGTGCCCTCCGAAGCACGGAAGCGGTCAGTAGTAATGTCACCAACGGTCACCAATCCAACTCATGACCGCGGCGGACGTTGCTTAGCTTTGCTGATCGGTTCGGAATGACTAAGCACACTTCGCTACGAGCGCTTCAAATCCAATCAAATCAAATCAAATCATTTATTGCAAAATTATGTCGTTTTACATGCAGGTCTTAAATAAACACAACTTATAGGTAACACATAATTACCCTATTTGGGTGTACTCGTAGTAGGCTTCAAAACCGTACCGCCCGTGAAACATATCAAATTAGAAGATTATTTCATATTAGCCGATTTCATTCACGGTTGTTAAATCGGCTTCAAATAATCTTTTAATATGTGTCATCAAATCTACTTTAGTTTTAATCAACATATACAATGTTTTATCACTGCCGGGTAAATAATTATGAATTTTACTTAATTTTTTTTTTATTTCTTTAATACACAAGTCAGCACCCTTAGACATATCTATATAATTTGTGGTCAGCACAACTATTATTACTAAATACGTGAACTTTTTTTTAAGCGGATGGCGGGCTTTTTGCCCACACCGCAGATTATAAAAATGTTTCGTTCAGAAACGTCAAGGGCAAATACTTACGTTTGTATACAGCCATGACAATGACGGAGTGTAAAAAAAATAAAATAATTTCAACGTTTTGATAAAAAAAAAAACTATTAAAATCGATTAAAGAACATTAAATGAGTACATATTTAAGTAACATGCAGCGAAATTCCTCTTTAGATAACATTTTAAGACAATTTTTCAATTGCGTGTAAACTCCTTGCTTGAACTTGATGCATGATCTGAGTGCTGCCTATAAATTAAAGAAAAAATGATTACCAACTTCAGATTTCAAAAAAAGAAAGCTCGAGGGTTTCTATAGGGCATTAGGGCCAAGTTAACCTGCATGTTTAGATACTGTTTATGTGCAATTGTGATGAAAATAATCTTCTTATTTATATTGCTTGTATATCCGTATGATCAAACGATTATGTAGATAAGTAGGTTCATATAAACAACAAATTTACACGATTTCCCTATAAATTAAGGCACCTATCGTAAATAACAAATTACGTGGCACCTGCAACCGTATAATTTAGTGTAACGATATATCGATGTTATCTGTTATCGATCTTATTTAAATAACATTTTAACTATGCAAAACAAACACAATAAAAAGAGAGGAATTAACACTGAATTTTAAAAACTTTAAATTTACATTTTAAGCGCGGTGACCGATACTTTTTACTTTTTTAAACTAGTTTTTTGTTTGTTATAAAAGGGACCGGGCAAGCATCACGCCTGTAGATTACAGTTGCAGTGCCCCTCAGAGGCTTTGTGTAACATTCCTCTGCGGTCGTCAACCTGATACCATAAGTACCAAAAACTTGATCCATAAGTAAAAAGTACTTTACTCTTAAATTTAATTAAAAAGTATACTCAGCTCTGAACCTGAGTATACTTTCTAATTACAGACTTAAGTGCGGCTTAGAGAATGGTATATGCAATCAATTAAGTAAAACACACACAAACGCACACACACACCCCCTAATATACACACACACACAAACACACCCTCGCACACACTAACACACACACAACCACACACACGAGTACACCTTCATCCTATACTTGCGATAAAATCAAATTAACAAAGAGCCAAAGAAGTAATTGCCTATCACATTAAGTAAAAAAAATATATTCAAATAAAGTTTTTTTTTTTGCTTACAAGTACAGTTAACTTAATCTATATGACATCATTGTGGAAAGGTATTGTCTCTCATTATACAGGTTTAACACCTAGTGTGAGAGACAGTGCTACATTGAGTTTTGTAACATGTTTTATTTGGATCAATCAACATTATTATTATTAATTATTTATATACATATATACCTGCATAATGAAAATACTTAATACTATAAAGTATAATATATACATATCTATACCTAATATTTACACAATACATTACAATACAATTAATAGTTTTATTAATAAAATATAGAAATTATTTCGGATTGAAAAAATAACTTCCAACGGGATTTGTACCCGGAACCGCAGAATACCGTCCTGGGCAATTTCCAATTATATTGCTAGTACTTACTTATTCCCAGGAATTATCGAAAATTGTTTAATTGTTCTAAATAAATACACATTTATTAATCTTATTGGATATTTTTATTTATGTATTGGAACTTTTATTAATCATGGATGGGTTTTTTGTGCTGGTAGATAAGCCTTTGACCTCAATCTCACCTGATGGTAAGTGGCGATATGGTCGAAGGTGCTAACAGGCTCAGCCTAGAATTACTGGATCTAAAGGACAGCTGCCGGAACACACCGTTTGGTGCTTGGCGACAGCTTTTCTACTTGAGGGTGATCGCTCGCCAGGCGGGCATTCGCACAACGCGGTGAAGCTCAAGCCCGCGGCAGAATACGAACCATGGACCTGCTAAAACCTACTAGCGGTTGGCCGCTAGTAAGACTACCGGTCACCCATCCAAGTCGGAGACTAACCAGAGACCAGTCCATAGTGGTATTTACTATTGAGCTCTTCCGTGCTTCTGAGAGCACGTAGGATGGCAGGTGCCATAGCGGTATGAATGCTCACATGGTTGGTAGTGGTCCGGTATCTGTCTATGAGATCCAGTAATCATAGGTTAGCCTGAATCTCCGACCGCATCATAGTTTCCTATCATATGAGAAAATGTGCAGAAGCCTCTTCTATCAGCAATGAATAATAGGTTATTTTAACGTAATCATTTATACGTTATTAAATAACGCATTAGAGATAACAGTTTAACGTCGCTCAATAGTGAATAAAATTGCAATGCATCTGTCGCCCCTATCGACACGCATCAAATAATAACGGCGGCGCGGCGCGAGCGCACATCAATATAAATGTAATTATGTACCATCATTGACATTAAGGCATTGTTTTATAATTTCCAGTAAATATATAAAAAAAGAAGTTTTCATATCAAATATAAGTATTTTACTTCATATATGGTCCATATTGACACGTTTCAAACACTGCAGTGATCGGGGTCACGGCGTAACTAATTAAATCAAAACCAATTAGTCACCCCGTGACCTACACTGCAAAATTTTTGAAACGTCGGGACAAAAATAAAGATAAAAAGAAGTTCTAGACTCCAGACTGCTACTGAACATTCTTTGAGAACCCAATTACTTTCACGTGCGACGAGACGTGACCTTCTCACTTTGACTTATAAGTTCCAAAGCGAAACTTTATGCAACTGGACCAACAAGGCGGGACGATATCCTCCTCCTCGCTTCTGGAGTACTTGGCATGGTAATGCCAAGTGATCTCTAACTGATCATTCGCCATTATACTATTCGACGGAATTTGTACTAATAATAATTATATTTAATTTAACTTTTTTACCTCCACCAGCTTTTCATTTATCGACCATATTTAGAACATCCAATAGAACCAACAGACAACTATCAGTAAGCAGCGTCCTTAGAGCAGTACTGCTGCATTTCCCATTTGAATTGCAATGCTATAAGTCATTTTCAAGAAGTGTCTAGTTGGTTTCGCATCCCGTGGAAGTGGTGCTCTTATAAGTAGGTACATGAAAATTAATTAATTAAAAATATTTCATCAGTTAAATAGACATACAACTACGTTTAACTTACTTGTTATTAAAGTAAGTTTAAAGATCATCGATTTAAATTAAAAAATGGCTCTAATATCACGACAATATCAAGTAGAGAAAATTTAACACAAGCATATAATTCACACAGCTACACTTCCATTGTTTATATTAATTTCCACGTTGCAAAGGCAGGATGACAAACATGCAGTGGACATACGCACTCTACTGTGACTCAATCAGGAGACTTCACCTGACATTGCAATGTCCGAGGCAAGGATGCCGTTTCTCCCGTTTTTTATACGTTCAATGATATAAATAAACAAAAAAAAAATAACCGTACAGAACTATTATACTAAGATACTACTTACAACTAAATATGGCCAATTTTTATTTACGGTCTCGTTGCTATAACAATCAAAATAATTTATATTAGTCGCGAATTAAATTCGCAACGCGTGCTAGATCGTAGATATAAGATTGACCCCAAACATGCGGAAACAGCACAATACATAGTAATTTGTCAAATATCAGAATGAATAAAAAATAATGTTATCTTTAATCTGTAACACGAAATCAAGGGTTGATTTATGTGTAGACAACAGGCATGCATGATTATTATTATTTACAAAAATAAATCGTATTTCACCCGATCTAGCTTAGGGTCTCAATGTTGTCTTAGATTTTCGTGACTAAACGGTTTAAATCGCGTATATTTATCATTATTTTTGTCCCGAGCGACACGTTTCAAACACTGCAGTGATCGTGGCCACGGCGTGGCTAATTAAATCAAAACCAATAAGTCACCCTGTGACCCACACTGCAAAGTTTTTGAAACGTCAGGAAAAAAATAATGATAAAAATAAACATTTTAGACCCCAGACTGCTACTGAACATTTCTTAGAGAACCCAGTTACTTTCAGGTGCGATGAGACGTGACTCACTTTGACTTATAAGTTCCAAAGCGAAACTTTATGCAACTGGAGGCGGGACGATGTCCTCCTCCTCGCTTGATTCTCCTCATTACTGAGGGTCGTGATTACCACGCTTCTGGAGTACTTTCGTCTTGACGGTGTCCCGCCACTCATGCCTATCCTTGGCGTCATGGAGTGCGTCGTGTAGATTGGAGTCCAAAGCTGTGCGGATTTGGTCCGACCATCTCAACGGCCTACGACCCCTTGGGCGCGGGACGATGTAGTACTTACCAATATTCTTCATTAAAACAAACATTAAATCACATTAACACTGTTATACAAGAGCCTCTACCATTAAGAGGACTTTGGAAAAATCAAGTGACGACATGAAATTGAATAAATAAAACAATATCTTATCTCCTTCGATAAAATCTTATCTCTAAGGCATATTACTCAGTCGATGAATATTTTTAATGAAAATAGTAAATTTTATATTGACATATAAAATAGGTAAATTATTATTTAACATTGCATCCTCCTCTTTTATGATGTTGCTGTGCCAGACAGGGTCCATTGGACTATGTATAGCTAAACTGTACGTTTATAATATGTACTGTAAGGGAGCAATAAAGAATGTTAACTTAACTTAAACCGTCAAGAATTACGGTTGGAGTACGAAATTTCGGCGACACAGCCGTACCCCCGGTAGCTTAATAGATAAAGCATCCGGCGCGAAATCGGAAGGACGCGGGTTCAATTCCCGCCCGGGGCAAAACATTTTGTATTCCAATATAAATTTATGATTTTCGCTTAGTACGCGGTAGTGCTTGTAATCATAATATATAGAAATATAGAAGGGTAGCGACATCATTCCGAGAGTTAAGTGTTTGAAAAAACACTTCTTTCGGTCAGATGAAGTCTAGTAGTCTGGTTGATAGCCGCGCACCGTCCCCTATGACGGTTTAAGAAATACGATTGGAGTACGAAATTTCGGCGACACAGCCGTACCCCCGGTAGCTTAATAGATAAAGCATCCGGCGCGAAATCGGAAGGACGCGGGTTCAATTCCCGCCCGGGGCAAAACATTTTGTATTCCAATATAAATTAATAAAATTATTAATTTACACTTGACTTTAAAAGTTCCCGCAACTCACTTTTGGTACTAATTTGGGCAGAGGTTTCACCTGAAGGGTATACTGGTACTGAGTCTGGTGACTCCTGGAGTTATCACAATAAATCTGAGCACTTAATTTTGGAAGTCACCGTTTATATAGAGAAAATTACTGCTGACAACGCGTAAATAGGTTTGTGAGGGATTCGGGCCTAGGTCAGCAATATATTAGGTGTAACAGATCGCAGTGTAAGATAGTAGTACTTCAGAAGGCACTGTTGCCCAACTTCTGGTAATTTTCTCTTCGTCGCCTCTTATGACTATCAGGGAAAGTTAAAGGGGGCGTGTATTCCAAGCCCGACACCTCACAGTTAATATGAAACATAGTATGAAGTCATGGAATTAAACAATTCTTGGTAACTACTAAATAGTATAGGTTGATCACGCTGCTTCACATCTGCGACAAACAAGCGTTTAAAAGCGCATCAGCGCACGCGCAGTTCATTATTGTTTTGAAACCATAGACAATTTTGTCATTACGGAATAGACAATTATTTGTCATTTGTCATTACTGTGTATCCAATTAGTGACATTGAATTATAAATAATTTGACAGATGGCGCGCGCGTGCTTTACCGTTTGGAGGGGCTTTGATCGAGCGAGGCAAAGGTTTCTGTGGTAGTTTGTGGATTTTAGTAGATATATTTGTGTATAAGAATAACAATAGTTGTGCTAAACTAGATAAAATATACTGTATCAGCTGGATTGCCCACTGCTGAACACAGCCTCCCCCAGTATGGGTCTTGGGGATCGCAGTTAAAGATATCAGTTTCTCAGAAGGCGCTGCTGCCCACCTTCCGGTATTTAACCTTTAGTCGCCTTTTATGTTATGACCTCCTCCTATATCCTGCTCCAGGTGCATCCTGCTCAATAGTTCTACATTAATTAAATAGAAATAGAATGGAAGACCTAACAAATGATGATTGACTGACGATTGTAAAAGCACAGAATAAAAGTTAAGAGTAATTTGAATAAGCAAAAGCGTTTCAGAGATATGAAACTGTCTTACATATTCTCTTTACGCTTCAAGTCATGCCTCGTCTATTATAACTAAAACTCGTGGCTTACTACTAACTACCACTTCTTATTTGAAACTGTTGCCAAGCCCCCGACGTTTAGTTTTTCATGGGAGCAGTAATTCTACGCTAGCCTAAGCAACATAGGTGAGGATGCTTTTGAAGCGCTCGTAGCGAAGTTTGCTTAACTGTTCTGATCCGATCAGCAAAGTTAAGCAACGCCCACCGCGGTTATGACTTGCATGAGTGACCGCTGATGACATTACGATTGAGCGCTTCCGTGCTTCGGAGGCCACGTTAAGCCGTCGGTCCCGGTTGTTGTCTTAGGATGGCAGTCGTTATAGCATGATGGTAGGGCATTTTGCGAATGCCCGCCTGGCTAGCTACCACCCTCAAGTAGAAAACCTGTCGCCAGGAAAGCTGTCCTTGAGAGCCAGTAATTCTAGATTAGCCTGAACAACATCTTCGACCACATCATCACTTACCATCAGGTGAGATAGTGGTCAAAGGCTAACCTGTCAGGCATAAAAAAAAATGCGTTCATAAAAAAAGATCTAATGGTATTTTTTTGTAAAAAGTGTACTGGTAACGATTTATTCTTACGAAAAAAAGTTTATCGTTGTTTTCCCTTTCATAGAACCCTATTGTATATATCTGAAACATGTATACGCATAATATGTGCTGCGCCCCGCGGTTTCACCCGCGTAGACTACGATGTGATGAAGTGTTTATGATGAAAAGTATCTTATGTTTACACATAGGATACTTTTCATTTTAAACACATCTAGGACCTAAACTGTCTATATTACAAGTCTGATCCGAAGGGGTTCTACGGTTACAGCGTGAAGGAGTTAGTTACAAATTAACTCATTTCTTCACATCCACACTCTAACACCAACTGTCACATTTATAATATTAGTGTGATTAAATATCAACGCTCAATAATAAAATCCACACACTAAGGCCCAATTTCACCAACTGTCTCTGAGAATGAAGAGCTGAAGATCACGCGACTGAAGCTTTTTATTACTTTTTCAGTACCCATATCTCCGCTGTTTTAAAATTGTCCAATAACTGTATTGTAATAAAAATCCCATATAGTTAATCGTCGAACTTCTCGCAACATTTCACGAGAATCTGTTGAGAAATACGACCTGTAGGAGAACAACCGGTAATACGGAATCAGGACAGACATACGAACGCATTTTTGCCCATGCAGAAACAGGCAAGCTACGGTCCCCCTTCGTGCTCGCTCGATGTAAATCATGTGGGCCCGATTCTCTTAGCTTTTTAACGACGTTGACGCAACTTAATTGCTTGAAAATTGTAGTTTTTGACAGTTTCCGTAGTCTGCCCGCTATTTAAGTTCGATCGGATGTCAGTGGCTTGCTATCAATAGTTTTTGACATTATTTGGTATGCTGTAAGCTATTTTGTTGCGATTGCGTTGCTACAGTGGCATACAATCTTTTGGAGGATTTTATATAGAAAAATAGCCCAGTTACGTGCTGAGACCCGCGCTCGCCGCTTCGCGCAAACGTGACTCCCCGACGAAGGGCTACAATATAACCCGGAACTGGTCGGAATCTATACGGTAAATATGACGTGAATCCCAGCCGGATGCCTTTTCAGTTATAATAGTGAAATGATTTAAATATATCTATTGAATGTATTGTTTGCTAGAAAACCACTGTTTATCATCATATATGGTACCGAAATTAATTTCACCGTTTCATTGTAAGCATATTATGTATAAAAAAAACTGTCCATGTGTGAGTCATACTTCAGTCTGATTGCAACAGCCCTTAAAAGAAAACAAAATATAGGTTTTGCTAACACTTTCAAAACTTTCAAACTGTACTGTATAAGATGGATTGTCCACTGTTTAACACAGCTTGCCTCATTAAGGGCCTTTTCCATGATCCCCAGCGGCTCTTGGCAGGCGTCTTGCGGATCGCAGTTTAAGATATCAGTTCCTCAGGCACTGCTACCCACCTGCCAGTATTTTACCTTTGGTGTTCCGATACCGTCAAGTAGCAGTGGGGGTGATATTACAGTATAGCGCTCGGCGCTTGTAGGAAGTTGGCTTAAGCAAACCGCTTCAAAGATATAATATTAAGTATTATATTATCTTATTATCTACTGAAAGAAAATTATGATTTTTGCTACCTGAGGGTTTTGAAACACTATATGTAAAATACTGGAAGGTGGGCAGCAGTGCCTTCTGAGGAACTTACCTTAGCGATCAGTTAGCAACCTCCGCCGCGGTCATATCATGACTTGGATGGCTAACCACTAGTAACATTACTACTGAGCGCTTCCTTGCTTCGGAGGGCACGGTCGGTCCCGGTTGTTGTCTTAGGATGGCAGGCGTTATAGCATGGTGGTAGGGCATTTGCTAGCTACCACCCGCAAGTAGAAAAACTGTGTTTTCCGGCAGCTGTACTTGAGAGCCAGTAATTCTTGGTTAGCTTGAACAACATCTTGGACCACACGAAAGAAATTGACTCCACAAAATTCGTTAAACGGCCCAAGTGCATAATATACTATACAGGCTGAGTACATCTGCTCAGCTCACCTCCACCCGCATCCTCCACCAACGACAACAAAAACCACTAAGTACAAGGGGTACTCGTCGAAATAATAACATTGTGTACACTATAAATGCTGATTTTTTTTTTTTTTTTTATAGGGAGGACATAGATGCTGGCTACCGCCTGTGCGGTCGTCCAGCTCCACCGGGTTTTGGGCGAGGGCCTGGCCCTACAATAGCCCGGGAGGGAGAAGTGCCGAAGGCACTTCTCCCGAGACGGGCGTAGAAGGCGAAAAGCGCCTTCTACCTCCGTCTCCTGCGGACGCCGAAAACGTACCGCTATTATAGGAGGGGTTGACAGCGAGCTCAAGGGCACCACTGTGGTTCGGACCTCGGCTTGTCTCACTGTCGAGAGACATGGGGGGGATCGGAGCAAAATGCCTCTGTGCAACTGCAGTGTTGCACAATTGGGCCCTACTGAATAAAACTCTTTGACTATTTGGAGAGCAATTTATCGTGACCTTGTTTTTGCCTCGAGCTCGCCGGCGAGCTCGGTGTTTGATTGTGTGACCTCTAATTACCTCACACCTGGGGATTTTACCTCGACGACTTGCGGATAACGCTAAAGCTGCCAATGTAATGACTGCGATGGGGTCATCCGGGTCGTCTAATACCTGCCGTGGTCGGCGACGGGGGGGTTTGAAAAATGGGATAGAAGAGGCGGTCGAGTAGTTCGATGCCTGGACAACCAATGGGTTCGAGTGGTGGGGCGCTCGATCAAAGTATCGGCGGGCGCAGTCCTTATTGAACTGCGCTAAAGAGGGAAGGTTTAGGTCGCAATGCAACTCGGTGTTCCGGATATACCACGGAGCGCCGGTTGCACTACGAAGAAAACGGTTTTGAATGACTTGAAGCTTATGGAGATGGGCCTCACTAGCATGACTAAACACTACTGATGCGTAAGTCATGATGGGGCGGATGCAGGCAGTGTAAAGTGTCTTCTTATTTCTAAGAGACATTTTACTCTCTTTGCGAATAAGGGGACCAAGGCGACCCATTACAAAGGCCGCTCTGTTACGGACGGTTGTTATATGATCGCTAAAGGTGAGATTCCGATCAAGGGTGACTCCGAGATATTTTGTTTTACTAACCCAGGGGATGGGTTGGTCGAACAAAGTTATAGGTTGCGGGTAACGGGGGCGGCCCTTCTCAGTAAAGTACATAGCTGCACTTTTAACTGGGTTGACCGCGATGCGCCATTTACGGAACCAGTCACCGATCTCGGTGATGGCCCGTTGGAGGGCGGGAATGGACTTTCTACTGATATGCCACCCAGTGGTATAAATAGCGGTATCATCCGCGTATTGGGCTAATAGGACGTTAGGCTGAGAGCGTGGGATGTCGCTGGTATACAGCGCGAAAAGAATGGGTGATAGCACGGAGCCCTGAGGGACTCCGGCTCTGACTGGGTGGGGGGAGGAGAGGGTGCCTTCCACGCGATAGCGAAAGCTTCTGGCTTTAAGGAAGTCTTGTAGGATGAGCACAAGACGTTCTGGCACGCCAAATTGGTATAGCTTGTAAATCAAGCCATTGTGCCAGACTTTGTCAAAAGCTTTCGCTACGTCGAGGAAGACTGCTAGCGTTGTCTGGGGTTTGGGGTACTTGTTAAAGCCCTCAATGATGTGCTCCGTGAGGCGGTGCACCTGTTGGACGCATGAGTGTCCGGGTCTGAAGCCAAACTGCTCATCTGGGATAAGGTGGTGTTCCTTAGCATGGGACTGGAGACGGTTTGCAAGTAACCGCTCGTAAAGTTTGCCTAAGGCACTGAGGAGGCTGATGGGGCGGTAACTGGTGGGGTCAGATGAGCTTTTGCCTGGTTTGTGAATGCCAATGACATTTGCACATTTCCAGGTGTCTGGGAATAAGCAGTGGCTCATAGCAGCATTGAAGATGCTGACTAGGAGATGGATGAGAGGAGGGGAGAGGGTTTTAAGAACCCTGTTGGAGATGCCATCGGCACCGGGGGATTTGCGCGGTCGGAGGGTATAAATGCTGAGTAATGTGGGTGGGTTTTATAGAGGAGTATGAGGGTAATTCGCCCAAAAAAATTTTTTTGTCTAATTTCCTTGGCATGTTTATTTTTGCTAATTATTTAATTATAAGTTTGTTGATTATATCAAGGAAAAAAGCATTGAATTAAAAGCATAGTTTTTTTTTGTTGTAGGTTTACCTCATTACTCTTTACATTTTTTTTTTATTATCCGAAAGCAATTGTTTGTCATTGATATTTGTGGATTAGTGTTTGTATTCTCCCCAATAACGCGGAATTTAGGTCGGGTTTTTTTTGTAATAATTAAAAAAAAAATTTCAACGTTTAACGCCTTTTAGAGAGGAGAAGCGAAGTTTTTACCACGTTATTAACAAAAATAATCTTACAAATATTATCTTTGCGCAAAAAATTCTAGAACTGTAGATATTTATTATTAAACGGCAGAATACCTATTACATAATTATCGTTTACAACAATTCTAGTATTATTAAAAATTACAAATAATTTAAATAATTAATGTCAAATAATAATAAAAAAAATACATGTCAGTTACGGAAGATAATAATAACATAAGTCAAGTAGAAAACTTAATATTAATACACAGTTTAAAAATATTCATTGTTTATAAAAAGATATGTTGTTAAGATCTCTTGTTTCATAATTTATGCTTGCACTTGTGGAAGTTGTAGAGTAGCGACTCGAGACCAATTTGCCTTTTTTTAGGCCTCAGTACAGAGTAAAGGAATGAGTTCTCCGGGTCTCTCGAGAAATCATCGAAATGTAGTGCAAAAAAACATTGTTATGTATGTACCTGTTAGAATTATATATGATAAACATTCGAATTAAACCCTACTGTTAAGGTTTAATAATAAATAATAGGTGATGGGGAACGCACTGTTGTGTGGACCTATTCAGTTGTCTTAAAAAAAACAACTTATAGACACACACACATTTATTTTATTTGAAAAATAAAATTATTAATTTACACTTGACTTAGAAGTTCCCGCAACTCACTTTTGATACTAATTTGGGCAGAGGTTCCACCTGAAGGGTATACTGGTACTGAGTCTGGTGATTCCTGGAGTTATCACAATAAATCTGAGCGCTTAATTTTGGAAGCCACCGTTTATATAGAGAAAAATACTGCTGACAACGCGTAAATAGGTTTGTGAGGGATTCGGGCCTAGGTCAGCAATATATTAGGTGTAGTACGTATACGTATATATAGACATTATGACCATCTTGCTCCTATTTTTTACAATAAGTTAAATTATATTAACACAAGCTTATGAATAGATTCAGGCGTTACTTTGCGGAAATCCATATTTAATAATAACAAATATTTTTAAAAGTATCTTAAGAAAACATTAAATAATATTTAAATAAAACACTTAAAAATGTTTAAAAATATATATCTAGTGAAAATTCCGAAACTAGTCCTAACAAACATTTTGACATGTTTTTTTTTGTTTTGAAAAATAAAATATCGTGTTTATAATATTAGTGTGATTTTGCCCTTACAATACAAAGATGATAAAAACACACTGCATAGAAAATTTTATAAAATATTTATTTGTATTATATTGGCTTTATTTTATAAAAATCTAAGAAGAACACATAGAAGAGCACTTAGACGGGAGCTTTACCTGATCAAAATGAGAAAAGAATAATCGATTTCGATAACGACCAGATTCTATAGCACAAAACGCTGATACTCGATTCTATAATCCAAAAAATCTAAACAAACAAGCAGATGTCAACCCTTCAGTGCTCGGGTCCAGTCTCGGACCGCGCATACTCCGGCACGCGCCTATTGTTACCACTTTAAAATATATTCAAGTGAACAATACACTACCACATTCAACCATTCATGCGTTAAGCGCAACCTAATTATTTCGTTAAAATAATGATATATCAGCCAGTTAGATCACATTTGTTATCGTTAGATGACAATGGCGAACGTGTTACTGCATTCTGTACCATAATCATTACAGCTTAGCTTTTTCTGGTATAATTATGGTCCAGTAGCGTTATTAAATTATTTTGCGAGGGGCTGAAATAGACCAGCTTTCTTTTTGTTGTGGTCAGGGACAATGAAAACGTTTGATATTTATTAGGTCACGTGTAAAAGATTAGTGGAGTGTGATAAAATGGTACTAACAAGCAGTGATATTAATTTTTATGACATTTAACTACTTTTAATATTAAATTATAATATATAAATAAATAAACACCGGTCGAATATTCCGCTTAAACAAACCGCTAGTGCTATGGTTAGTTTTATTGTGATTTGTTTAGTTTTTTTTAACAATATTGGAATAAAATACATAGGTACAAAGAAGACTAACCAGTAATTAGGATATTTAGTCAATTTTATATTTAACGTAGTTAAGATTGATTTAATGTTTTGATAATATACAACTTCAAGAAACAAATAATAACTTTTTAAAAGATGATAAATAATAAGTAAATTTATTATATTTCAAATAAATAAAGTTGAATTAGATACTTCAAAATGTTACTTATATTTATGATATAAGAGAGCTGATAGTCGTAAATATAATTAATTATATTTTTAAATTACACATCACCGTTTTATTATCACTTCGCTATGATAGCGACCAGTAGATTTTTATTGTTGCCGCCAACTCTTCAAAATGATTCCAAAAACACAGTAGCTGCATTACAAATGTATTCACCCAAAAACCCATAAAATCAATCGAGCATTGTAAACTTTATATAATAAACAAAAACCACAACACAATGCCGCGTGTTCGTGACAGACAGACAGACGCGCGTATGTTAAACGATAATTTCGTATGCAAATATCGCAGTATCTTAAGTGGGATCGAAATGCCACCCGAGCGTTTTACGGTTAAGTGAAGTCGATCACAAAAGTGATAGAGATACATAAGTTTTCCATGAAATTGTTAGTAACTTATGTCATCTAAAAAGCAATTTAATTAAGAATTCATTAAGTTTATATATCTTTTTCGAACCACCGTATTCTAATTAGACAATCAGACGCCAAGCAGGTAGCCGTAGTATAAGGTTAAAAGAACTTTTCTTTTCTTTTTTTTTTTATGCCTGATAGGTTAGCCTTTGACCACTATCTCACCTGATGGTAAGTGATGATGTGGTCGAGGATGTTGTTCAGACTAACCTAGAGTTACTGGCTCTCAAGGACAGCTGCCGGAACACACCGTTAGGTGCTTGGCGACAGATTTTCAACTTGAGGGTGGTAGCTAGCCAGGCGGGCATTTGCAAAGTGCCCTACCACCATGCTGTAACGACTGCTATCCTAGACAACAACCGGGACCGACGGCTTAACGTGCCCTCCGAAGCACGGAAGCACTCAGTAGTAATGCCCAACCAGCGGTCACCCATCCAAGTCATGACCGCGGCGGACGTTGCTTAACTTTGCTGATCGATTCAGAATGGCTAAGCAAACTTGGCTACGAGCGCTTCAAAAAGAACTAGAGGCAATTTTCATTGTTATGGACAAGATGACCAAGGCTCGTTTTGTCAATCAGATTAAAGCGCTCGTAGCTAAGTTTGCTTAGCCGTTCTGAACCTATCTGCAAAGTTAAGCAACGTCCGCCGCGGTCATGACTTGGATGGGTCACCGCTGGTGTTCCGTGCTGCGGAGGGCACGTTAAGCCGTCGGCCCCGGTTGTTGTCTTAGGCTGGCAGTTATAGCATGGTGGTAGGGCATTTTTACCACTGCTGACTCCACACCACACTGATTTTACCACTGTGACAAACACGTGACGATCAAACAAAGGTGTACACAATCAAACAGATAATCAAATAAATTTGTCAAATATGTTTGACAAACATGTTTGATCGTCACGAATACGTTATGTGCAGATGCGAAACCCTTATTGTGCATGCCCAATTAGCATATGGCTTTTTCTATATATACCGGATAGGTTAGCCTTTGACCACTATCTCACCTGATGGTAAGTGATGATGTGGTCGAAGATGTTGTTCAGGCTAACCTAGAATTACTGGCTCTCGAGGACACAGAATACACTGTTAGGTGCTTGACGACTTATTTTCTACTTGAGGGTGGTAGCTAGCCAGGTGAGCATTCGCAAAATGCCCTTCCACCATGCGGTGAAGGAAGCTCAATCCGTTGATGGGGATCGAACCAGGGACCGGCGGCACCGCAGTCTATGGCTATAACCGCTCGGCCATCATTGCTTCAAATATATGCTCTATTAAGGTTCCGCTCTAGTAAGGTTAGTTTTTAAGGTTGGGTTTTAACAATATACATACAACCTAACCTTAAAAACTACATCATGAATGGGCGTTATCAGTACTTTTGTGTTGTTTAAATAGTCAATACACATGACATAATTATATTTCAAGATTCCCTAGATAGAAGAATTCGTTAAGTCTAAAAACAAAAATGGCGATGTTATTTTTTTTAATGTTGAGTACATATAAGAGGAACAGCGGGAAAGGCTTATTTTAACTTCTTGTTTCTTTTAATTACAAAAATAAACATAAATAATTTTATAAAATTACAAATATACGACAGGAAAAATTTAAGTCATGTGCGGGATTCAAACCCGCGTCCATCCACCCCTTTAGCCGGGGTAGGCTCTAATCCAATTGAGCTAACATGACAGAGTCATAACTAAATTTTTTCTTATCGTTATTGGGATGGAGCGACATCTATAGTTCAACTTACGATGTACTACACTAATAAATAATTTTGTTTAATTATTCAAGTCGTCCGTAAAAACAATTTGAACATCTAAGAAAATAATATGCGTTGAACTTAATAGCCCAGATATAAAAACGTCGCATGTAGAGAGTGAAAAATTATTAAACGTTATAAAAAGCGGTATTGAAATCATGTTTTGGTGTACACGTCTTGAATTTTGATTTATACGTGTCTATACAAAAGTCGTTTAGTTTTTTAAAACCACTTTTTTCGAACCAGTACCTGTATCGAACAGATGCAAGTACCGCACCGGCTAATTTGAATTCAAGGGGTTGAGCGCATGCGTGTTTCTACCCTTATAAACTTCAAGGGAGAATCGACCTTGCACCTTTGGTTTAAAGATTTAAATGCAAGAGATAGGGTCTGAATACTTTATGTTACCAATCCAGTGCATAAGTTACCAGGAGACTGGAATTATCCGGAACTTACGTAGCTTGGGGGTTACGTTCGAATTATTTTTAGTGAGGTTTTATTATTTCAAGACTTCTTTGTTTTGCCCTACTGTTAGGTATAATTCCTTAAAAAAGTATGAACGGCAATTTGGTATTTACTTGGATGACACAGATAGTTTATCCAGTTATCTTTTTAAAAATAAATTTTTTGAACCATGTATATATGAATTAGTTTCTATGGGATTAAACAGAATGTTGTATTTGTTTTTAATTGGTATTTATATGAAGGACGATACGGTAAGATACTTATAAAAAATAAACACAAACGGAATGAGAACCTGCATCTTTTTTTTAGTCTATTAATACACGGTAAAAATTAAGCTAATGAGCAGCATTCCATCAGCGGGATGTTGTGCGCGTTGGAACATCAAGGCTCGTTACTGAATCAAAAATCCGAAATAAACTTCAAACTACCTAAAATTGGCTAATTAGGAACCTACAAGGATCAGCGTTATATTTACCGGAAAGACTCCGACCAGTTGCGCGAAGCGATGATTTCGTCACTTCGCGCAATCGTGACTCCCAGACGAAGGACCTCAAAACAGTCCGAAACTGGTCGGAATCATTCCGGTAAATATAACGCGAGTCCTAGTCGGATTCTTATAAGTAAATATGGATAGATCTCGTGATAGTTTTAAAAAGTTTTCCTTTTTTGTGTAGGTATGTTAGTTAAGTACCTCATTATAACTTTTTACAGGATGTACCGATTTTGATAATTTTGTTTTATATTCGATAGCTGGTACTTGTCTTGTGGTTCCATTTATATTTCAGATAGATCTAACAAGTAGTATTGGAGTTATCCCTGACAATGCGTATTTAATTGGCTCGACTACATTAATGATGTTCTCATTTTCACTTGACGATGTAAAACAAAAAACTGTATACGAAGGTTGGTGTAAGTATTTCGTTTTAGAAGATTTTCTATTTGAAGTAGTTTTTTTTAATGTTATCACATTGATTATTACATGTAAAATAGTGTCACAAATATAAAAGACAACATTTTATCCCCAAAAGTTACAGACAAGACTATCATAGAGAACTCAATATACGTTGTCAAATTTCACGCTGCCTTTCGGACGGGTCACCTAGTTCAAAATAAAGAAGGCACCCACTATACCATACAAACAACAACAATCAATCCGTTGGCACTGGATACCACCCCTGCTTCTCCACGGCTCATTGATTAGTGTACTTACCTACGATACATCTGTTTGCATTTCAATATGCCCACATTCGTTGCTATTTATTAGGAAATAAACGGACGGTAATATAATAATATAATGATGCTCTAACGAGGAGACACATCGTTATTGTATGTTGTGTGCGTTAGTGTCGATATCAATGTTCGTGGCATGCGTGATCAATTTGGTGCAAAATCAATCGTACTTATTTTTAATGGACCAATAAACATAGAGGTTTTCAATTTGACTACGTATTTTTGTTTCTAATGCATTACTTCATAATCATGAATTGATTTTGGTGTTTATTTTTTAAACACCGTGAGTGCTAGCCGGTATATTTAGTTACCTAATGATTATTTTTTTAATGATTAAACAAATTTAAATGGCTTAAATCGCGTATATATGTCATTATTGTTATACTGAGTTTTTGTCGGATAATATTGTGATATATATTATTTTATTATTATTAATATAATTATATTATCTGGATGACGTAAAAGTGATTGCAACTCTTGTCGATGGCGAATGATCTTGTACAATAAGCGGTAGGTATAGATCACTAAAATAACTATCATTAAAATCATCTACCGTAAGTAAGTACTTATTCACAGTAAAAAATGCAACAAATTGTCATAATCTTGTAAATAATTACGATCATACAAAACCTCTATAGAAGACCTTAATAATTATTATTATAAACTAGAAAGAAAGAACCAGTTCAACCCCATTATTTTTACCATAGAACACAGTAATTACGTGGTATCGGTGAAGACTCCATCTTATCTACGGTCAATGTGTCTTATCTGTGGTCTACGACAAATTCGATTAAAGGCTGCAAGGAACAAGGCCATAAGCACACGTGTTGGAAATAACAAGGAGTGATAATTATACGCGTGGATAAGGCAAAGCCGCGTCTGTTAGAATACGGTTTTATTATGTTCACCAGTATGCACCTAAAACGATACCTAAAGAAATAAATTACATTACCTTTTAGGGGTGTAAAATTATAATTATATGTACTACTGCAGCGTGAGATATTCTGCCAGAAGTGTGTAAAATCTACTGTGCTTAGGCGTGAAGAAAACTATTATAGTGATATTACTGGGAAAATGAGACTTAATATTCCCTTTAATAATAAAAATCTGGCCCTAAGTCTCCACCCTTTACCTATCTATGGAACCATTGTAAGTAAAGTTTTATTATTATACCTGTGCGTGTTGACCTAGTCGTGCCGCCACCAAGCTTATACGGGAAGTGATGAGGGGCAAGCAGAGCGCGCCCGAGGCAGGTTTTGAAGCAGTGATGGCTCAGTGGCATTGGCTATGGACTGCCGCGCAGCAGGTCCATGTTTCGAACCCCGCCGCGGGCTTGAGCTTAACCACATAGTGGAAGGGCATTTTGCGAATAGCCGCCTGGCTAGATGACACTTGGTTTTTTAAAACGAAAATAACGACACCCTATCGAAATCCATCCAACCGTTTGAGACATAAGAGGTAATAAAGAATTTACAAATATAAATACAAGATACGCGCGAAAAACAAACCATATCTTGGCAGCCAGATAAATAGGTAGACATCCAAAATTTATTACTCCTAGAACCTATATCAATTAGTGCGCGCGACCACTGTGTAACTTTCTTAGACGACGCGGCGTTGTCACCCTTAAAACACCACCCTTACCCTTTCTCAGAGATAATGGCTTTAATAGAAAATGTTGGTAAAACACGTTATTTCTTTTTTTGGGAATTCTTTAATGACTACAGTGTAATTAAGGTTGGTGTCAAATTGATAAACCAGAAGCTTAGATGTTCGGCTGGGGTATATGCATGCAAAATTTGAATGAGTTTGATCTTTGATCACGTCTTGGTACATAAAATATATGTGGAAAACGCTTTGTAGAGACTAAATCAACAAGGTCATCGACAAATTTTAGTTTCAGATATTTTGGACTTATAACCGACTTCAAACCTCGGAACTTTCGACTTTGTGAACCGATTTTCATAATTCTTTTTTTATTTGAAAGCTAATGCTTGTCGTTTGGTCTCATTTAAATTTCATCGGTGAAGCCGTTTTTGAAAATACTATATCATCGAGATAGAAAATATTTTCCTATCTCGATGATATAGTCGTTGAAGTGAATGACAATCGATCCCGTAAGTAGCAAGGTCATTAAAAAGACTAAAAAAAATTCACCAAAAAATGCAACCGACTTCAACACTCAAAAGTGTCAAATAACTTGTCGAAGTCAAGTACTAAAATAATAGGTTGGTAATTTTGAACTATCGTGGTACCGAATTCAACAAGTTATTTGACACTTTTAAGTGTTGAAGTCGTTTCCATTTCTTGGTTCACATTTTTTTTGTCGTTTTAAAGTATCAATTAAATTGTATTACATAGTAAACTACGAATAAAGCTCACTCGATTCCAGAAGGGGTCACTACCGAAATAGGTTATTTCACATCAGTCTCAGTTCATAAAGCAACATAACCGCTGTTTAGTTAGATCTTTGATTGATACTCTTCGCACATAGCAAAGATCAAATTCATTAAGGGCATATACCCGCCAGCCAAAGCGTGAACTTTTATATAAACTCAACTTGTCATTAAAAAAAACTCGCATGTTAATATAGTGTATTATTAGACCTATCGTTTCTGGCTTAAATCCTTTTTCTTTTGGACTAATAATTTTTTTTTATTATATAGCGTTTAGTATTATAGCACTCGTTTTTAGGAGTTTGAGCCAGTTATTCGTCGCTCCAGATTTATTTAAAAAGTATTGTACGCATGTATAAATAACTTCCCATTATAGTAAGTTCATTATATTCCCCATGTTTGTGGTGCAATAGAAATATTAAAAACATGCTTATTTTTCTTGAAAGAGATGCTTAAAGTTGGGTCTTTCTTTTATCTAAAATTACGAGTTTTTGAGCTAATGTAATTTCAAAACTGTATAATTGAATGAAAATCTGATGCACCACAAACCTAGATATTAGGGTAGTGATTACGTAGGTAAAAAATCATTGAGTTTTATTCGCTATCATTAAAATGAGATTGGAGCTGCATTTTGTATGGGGGCGTTCGTCTAAAATATACCCTTAAATACCTTGTGTTATCAGTTCACATGATAAACATTAAGTGACCATATCGAATTCTCCAAGAATAATATATAGTATTTTGTAAGTTGATGTGCACCAATGATATATTTGCTTAGATTATATTTTTATTTATAATATCTGATAGTTTGACCACTATCTCACGTAAGTGATGATGTGGTCGAAGATGTTGTTCAGGCTAACCTAGAACTACTGCCCTCAAGGACAACTGCCGGAACACACTGTTAGGTGCTTGGCGACCGATTTTCTACTTGAGGGTGGTAGCTAGCCAGGCGGGCATTCGCAAAATGCACTACCACCATGCTATAACGACTGCTGTCCTAAGACACCAACCGGGACCGACGGCTTAACGTGCCCTCCGAAGCACGGAAGCACTCAGTAGTAGCGGTCACCCATCCAACTCATGACCGAGGCGGTCGTTGCTTAACTTTGCTGTACGTATCAGACGGCTAAGCAGACTTCGCTACGAGCGCTTCAAAAAGGTAATGGTGATGGTACGTTCGAAGATGTTGTTCAGGCTCATCTAGAATTACTGGCTCTGTAACACATTATTGGGTGGTTTATTTACTTTTTAATTAATATTTTGTTTTATTATATTATCAGTATGAAGTTGTTATTTCTTGTTAAAATTTTATTATCTTTAAAATGATATTTATAAAATAGTTTTATTTCTTGAATGTACCTCATGCTCATTTCGAATGAAAATACTTTCGGGCCACAGTATAATAAGGTGTTATAAGCTGTCCACAAAACTTCAGGCCAAATCTTTCCCCCACAACGTAACCTACCCGCATTTACATATCATACAAAGAATAAATATGTAAAGAAATGTAAGTCAAACTTAAAAACAGCAGATCGCAAACCTTACCGCGGCGGGCGAGGTTTAAAAAGTGTACCGTGCGGCGCAATGACATTACTCGTACTTTGATGAGCGCCAAATCTATTGACCAATGCTGTTGAATTTGGAAAATTGTGCGTGTTTTGTTTTGTGAACATAAGAAATCAAAGCGGTAACTGTACATATGAGAGTAACGATTCTTTACAAAGGAAATGATTTTTCCACCTTACATTTTGTCCGAGAGCCTTACTGAGCCGTGAATTTGCTTTCTGGATTCTACAAAAATCATATATGCGAATGAAATTAAAAGCTAGTTATGGACACTTCCTTGATATTAAAAACATTTCGGATTTTGCGAATGTTCTATTCGTAGGGCCAAATCTTTCCGGGCCACAACGTAAACTACCCATATTTATCATAACTCATCCGTAACCCCCATCAAAATCGTCAATAAACCACAAGTAGCCACCACATTTAGCCTTAAATTTAATAGTTTCTTACGACGTATCAATGACCACAGCAGGCGTCTACCCTTTTAAAATATAATGACTATAAAACTTCAGTTTGTACGCTTCGATGCTTTGCAGGGGTGTAAGACACCATGAGATATGGCTCTTGGTAGGCTAATAGTAGGTTATTATGGTGTAATGACCGTTGTGTAATAGAATTTTTAGTGTCTTGGGTTTTATTGATGTCATATTTTGTTGAAGACTTACTGGGAGTGAGGTTTTATTTATACCTGTTAGCCTAGCCTTTGACTAGTATCTCACCTGAAGGTAAGTAATGATGTGATTGAAAACATTGTTCAGGCTAACGTAGAACCGTCTCTCAAAGACAGGTCCCGGAATTCACTGTTAGGTGTTTGGCGGTAGATTTTCTACTTGAAGATGTATACGTTTTTCAGATATGAATTAATAAAAAATATATAAATGAAATATTCTAGAGGCTATGACACATTCTATGCCTGTATAATATACAGTTCTAAAATTGCATTTGATCATGTTTTGTGTCTATATTTATCAATCCAATTTTATTTCTAATTATTATATAGCTACCATGTTATACAGTATCTGAGAGAAATTTTTAAAAAGCACACTTTTATATGCTTTGTTTCATTCGCTCACACAACCACTTTAATACATTGCATAGCGTTGTTTCGCTCACTCGCATGCGAAACGAATTACACGAGAGTCCTACGCCCTCAGTCTCATATTTTTCAATGAGCACTTCGCTATATTTTTTTAATTAAAATCATGTCCTTTTTTTAGAATTCTACTTCTTTAATATAGGTATAGACTGATGTAAAATCGTAAACACACACTATCACATAGCGAACGAGTATGAGTTAGGATGTAACTTAAGTCATGTTTGTTACTGCTTCACGATGAAACAGCTGAACCGATTTAGATGAACAAATATAGTTCAGGCCTTGGATTAACACATGGGATATCTTTTATCATCAGAATCACTTTTCATTATTGTCTACGCGGGTGTAGCTACGGGGCGCAGCTAGATTTAAATAAATACATAACTGTCAGGTAAAGCAAATAAAATGGACATGGCCTGAAGCAATATTACGATTCCACTCAACAAAAGCCATTTTAATGTAAATGTCAATAGTGAAAATTCCATCCAAAACCTAGTTTCATCGTTTTCTAAACAAAGTGATTGCTAAGTCATCAAGCAAAGGGTTGAAGCAGCCCTTAGGCTATTCCATTGTTATTAGAATATCACTATAATGTAGTTATTGGGGGCAAAAAACATAGCTGAGACAATTCTGCCTCGATGGAGTCATAATGGTGCCATTATAGCAACTTTTTTCTGGTTATATACCATCACTATAATTTAAAGTTGTTCTTTTTGTGATGATGTATAATGAATACTTCAATGTTTCTTTTTTAAAAGGAAATTGTCAGCTCTTTTTTATTTGTTGTGTACTTACGTAATAGCGCCGTTTGCAATCGTGAGATCCCAGGTTCAATCCATGGGAGAGAAAAGTTATTGTGTTTTTATGAAAAACAAATACAATGGCAGTCCGGAGTCTTGAATGAGCTCGGTAGATGTATTGACATCTACCGAGCTCAGTCAAGACTCCGGGTTTACGTGGGACGAATTTTTACCCATAACCAATAAAATATATGTATAATAGCAGAATTGTCTCTTTACGAATGTTTTTTTTAGGGTGCTTGTTAATGAGGAGCCATGACTAAAGGGAATGTTGTGTTGACCACTTCGTTGTTTGTTAGGAACCACTTCTTTTTTTCCTAACGGTGAATTGGAATAAATAATCAATAGGTAGTAAATAAGCAGCAGTACCAAGGTCTTGCATTCCGGGGTTAACCCCCTCGCTTGGTAAGCGTCCTGGTGATCGCAGTTGATGTTGTCTGTTCTTCAGAAGACGCTGCTTCCCCAAAAAGCAACAAGGTCGGGGAGACCGCTTTGCGATATATTCCCGTTTAAATAGTTCTGGAATTTCTGCGAGGGGAAATATGCACTCAAATTAAATTCCTTTTCACCGTCTAATAAAATAATAAACCTACAAACACACACATTGAACGCAACGCTGTCTTTAGTTACTCATTACAAGCTTGCCATAATTTACACTAACAAATCGTTCAATCACAGTGGCTCGTTTGGACATATAAACATTCTAGCCCAGCACCGCACGGCGCTAGGTTAGACTATTTTTATACTTAGTTCCATGGTTATAGGGCTTATTTTACGACATACAAGGATTCTTTTGATTGACTTTCGACTTCTGTGCCTTTGGGCTTCGCGCGAATTAAAATGAAGGCTACATCAAGGAAGACATCTTCTATCCATTTGGACTGGGGTTTCTTATTAAAACCTTCGTTGTGCGGTGCACTTGCGGACGTAAGAATGTTTGGCCTGTAGGACATTTTGAGAACCCCCACCTAGCTAGCTACTTGGCTCCAAACACCAACGATAAGTTCCAGATGCTATCCTTGAACGCCAGTTCCTGTTCGTCCTCATCACTATTAACCAACAGCCAACAGGTGAGACAACTGTCAGCAATACAGGACATACTAACATAATTTTACCATACAAAGTTTAAGCTGTTGACCGAGAATAAATATTAGTAAAAATAATAACCCATATCATTATCACATTTTAGCCACATCATACTTGATCTATTTAGACGGACCTAAACTATCGCATCATCCCTTATCAATCATCCCCCGAACAAACAATGCATTTTTTCCAAAACAGTAGTGACGCAACTATTACACCCTATGCATTTCTATTATATTTCTATAGCGCCACAAAATAATCCTCAGGCATAATCCGTGCAACCCCATATGCCACGTCACGTTTAAAAAAAGAACATGCTCTATGCCCAGCGCAAAATCGGTCATTACCTCTTTATAATGTTAAAATATTGTCTATGGGCATTGTTGTTAAATCCCAATAAACAAAGATTAGTAAGCGTTTTTTTAGATAGAAATATTCATAAATTTGAGGTTTTATTGATATGTTACAGTTTAAATTTTAAGCTCAGTTAAATTCTTTGCAAATAATGGTTTTGCACATAACATATGTAACGTACTCAAGATGTCTCTAGTCTCAACAAGTATTTTTATTATGACTTTCTGGTGTATTTTTTATCTCTACGGCCTTATAGGCTAGCCTTTGACTACTATCTCACTTGATGGTAAGTTATGATGTGTTCAGGCTAACCTAGAATTACTGGCTCTCAAAGACAGCCGTCGGAACACACCGTTAGGTGCTTGACAACAGATTTTCTACGTGAGCGTGGTAGCTGGCCAGACGAGCATTCGCAAAATGCCCTACCACTATGTTATAACGACTGTCATCCTGAGACAACAACCGGGACCTCCAGCTCCGAAACACGTTCACGCTCAGTAGTAATGTCATCCAAGCGGTCACCTGTCCAAACATTCTAAGGCAGTGGAATAGAAACTAAGAAATATAAGTTTTAAAAGCACTCGTAGCCGTTCTTTTTCGGTAAAGAAATTAAGCAACGTCCGCCTGACCGCGGCGTACCGAGCAAACTGCTTAATTTCTTATCCAGGTTGAAGGACGGCCTTCCTTGAGATGGTCTCGTTGATGGTAGAAACACCACTACCTTTCAGCTAATATGCATCAACAACCCCCTCACATCGACATGAGAGGTGTCATGCTGCACTATATACATGCTTTGAGAAAGAAGCTCGATGTCCCCCATACTTACAAAGTTCGTTAAAGTTCCGCTAGGAGCGCTTTATGTTGATATACGTAAAATCCTGAAGCGTATGAAATATCGTGTACCAGGGTGTTCTGAGATCACTTTTTGTGCTCAACATTTTGATAATTTATAGTTGACGAGTTTGTCGTATTTAGCTACCTACATCAGTACTATCAGTATTCAGTATTTATCATCAGTACTATTATTATAAATGCGAAAGTAACTCTGTCTGTCTGTTACGCTTTCACGCCAAAACTACTGGACCGATTTGAATGAAATTTGGTATGGAAATAGTTTGAGACCCGGGAAAAAACATAGGATAGTTTTTATCCGACTGCGCAAAAAGAGGTTAATGTTTTCGCGCGATAACCGACATACGCGCGGGCGGAGCCGCGCCCGGAAAGCTAGTATACGTATATAAATTCGTTACAATTTTGTTCATTCAAGCTTTTTCTGAGGACTTGACAAACAACTTTTGTAAAAAATGGTTGCAAAATGGATAACAATATTTATATATATATATAAATTAAACATAAAAAATTGTGTTTTCATTTTCGTTTAATAATAAAAATAACAGACAATTTCAGCTAAACTCAAAATCTACCCAATAAATGCACAATTCATTCAACATGAACGTGTATTGGAAACTTTACTAGAACTAAACTAAACTTTAAATACTAACACGTATTTTAAACTTGCTATATTGCAAAAATATCTATCAGTTTTACTTGCCCTGTATGTGCATGCATTATTATTCATGAATTTTTATTTTTATTATTTTGCCATCTAGTCATATACGCCGTAACTAAGACCGAGTAAGCTTTGTAACTGGCTAAAAGCGTCATCTAGGTAAAAGTAAAGTAACAAAACTAAATAATGGGTTTCACCTAGTCAGTAACCAAAATGTCTTTGCAGTTCAAACATACAATAACAGATGGCGTAAAAATCCAAACTATAAACATCTTCTATAGATGGCGCTTTGGACAAGCAAGCAACAAAAACTATAATAGAGTAGATTCTGGTATTAAACCGTAGCTTTGGAAGTTATTTCAGTATTTTATCTGTCACAGTTTTGAAAGGTAAATTTGCAAATTTACTATACGATACGAAATTTAAACAAGTAAGTTATTTCAACTAAGTAGCTAGGTATACCTACTTAGGTTACTATAGAAGCATGTTCGTGAGAACCTCATCGTTCATCAGAAAGGCTTTGCCGGATGGTGGCTTAGCTAGGTATTTATACAAGTAATTTTATAATTACCTACAGGTATACAAAGACAAGCTGGGAAAGCCTCTCGCGCGGCTATGCAACGTCTTCCGGAGGATTACATTACAGTTTTGAAGATGGCATGCAGCACAATTTAATATAGTATATATAAGTAGCTCTTTTTTTCTATTAACATAATTAATTCTACGAATAACAAATTAAGTATAATATTTACTTACTTACAATCTATGTTTTTGATCAAATACCTTTTAAGGGTTAGATATTATCCTTAAATGCCAAACGATTTTAGGCCAAAATTTATGCAAATCAGTGTAGCCGCGAAAAAGTTGCGATAAGATACTGCAAGCAGATGGCTATTGAAGGAACTCACCTGTTGGTATGATATGTGGTTAAAGATGGTATGAACCATGCCAATCTGTATTTAGTTAAGTACCTATACTTAGTTAAACATGATGATTTTAAAAGACCTAACCTTACTTTCTCATGTCATTTCGCAGTTGAATATTTGTTAGATAATTAACCTTGTTCTTTTTATATTATAGTTTTGGCAGCACTAATCCTATAAATAAAGTAGGTATTTAAAAGATTTTTTGTAGCGAGTTATAAAGAAACATGTGTTGAGAATTATGAATATGTTGCTTTTATTTTTGAGTATCGAGTCGTGTGTATAAATTACAGTACTTAACATACGATTTCTGGTTTTAGAGATTTTCTGCATAATGTTGGCATTAATTTCTAAAATCTGGGCGTTCAGCGAAGTTACTAACAGCTAATCGAACGTAGCTTTTATACCTACGTCAAAGAACACCAACGGAGATCATTAAACTCACCCAGTCATTATAGTTATTATATACGTCTCGTCAGAATAAACAATCATCATTCCACGCTGCATTCTTCCTAGATTACAATAGAACCACCTCGATATAGAGTAATTTGGATAATAACCGAATCGTAGGATTCAACACACATTAAAATGATGGAACACACACATTGTCATAGAACAAGTTGTAGAAGTGATTTTATCTACGAAGTGCCTCTTACTATTATTTATAAGGTTCTGAGAAAAAATGTAATCCAAGTTACAAATAGGTACTTAGCCAATAAAAAAAAAAATTGTTTTATAAAAGGATTCATACGTGCAGAAATAATGATTCATTTAAAAGCCTCTTTTGTCGAGGTAACCAATTAGCTATGTATAAAAAATATTGAAAGAAAGAAAAGATTATAAACCTATACGTATTCATACGCTTCTCCTATTAAAATTCAAAGCTTATTAGCGTCGCGTTTCCAGCCGCCGCCGGTGGGTATCGAACCATGGACCTGCGGCACGGCAGTCCATAGCTATTGCCGCTCGGAAATCACTGCCCCAAAGTACGTCGTTTGTCTTACTTTGGATACCAAAAATCACGTTTTTCTTCGCATTAGCCTCCTGGGCTTGTGCGGATGCGGTATCGGGCTCTTGTTGCCCCTGACCGCGGTGCTCACTCGCGGTCTGCCTCATGCAGACCTGTCATTGGGTCGGGCATGCGCCCCGGATGCCGCTAATCCATTATCATTAACCCTCTGAGGGGTCCCGGGTTTATGGAGTCCGGTGTTGGTTGTGTTCTCGTCTGAGTAAAATAATTGGATACCAAATATTTCGACCTTATTAATTTTATCAGAACCAAGCGGTCAATACGACGCGTGATCAAAATGCTGGCACCCCTTTGGCTCAACGAGTATTGCAATCCAATAGGGAAATGCTGAGCATGCTGGGCACGCTGCCAACTGGTAGTGGGCTGGAGCATTCGGAATTTTGGACTGCCTGTGAGTCTGCAATGATTGTAGGTTGTTTAAATGCTTTCATTGCACTAGCTGTAGTGTTGTTTATACTTCGTAGTATTTTGTTAATAAAGGCATACCGCCGGTAAAAAAATAACTATTTTTCTCTATTCTTTTTTTACAAATTTATCTCGTAAATTTGTGATATTTTAATGTAATTCGCCTAACAGGCGTCATTGCAAATTAAACAATATTCAATAAATAATAATTGTTTTATTTTATCCATATATTACTTTAATTTGGAACACAACCATTTAATCCCGAAAATAGATTAGTATCAAGGTAAGGTGTGTAAAATTTAACTCTTGATATGTTGAAATATGATGTGCTTTCACTCTATCGATCTTTATCCCTAAAATGCTTATTGCTTCGTGTTCTTATACTTAGTAGGTACTTATTCGTTTAATTTCTTGTATTTTATATTTTTAATTTTACTATCTCCGTGTAACTTCTGATTTACTATTCTTTGACATGTATGTGTTAAAGTTCTGTAATAATGACCATGGGCTGCCGAATTCCCACAACAGCTGCATTCGATGCGGAGGGCAATGATAAAAATTTTCAAATACTTAATTTTGTCCAAATTAATGAAATTTCATGGCCTCGTGTCCATGCTTTTGTTTGTAACTGTTATGAATGATTGGGTGATAAATACAATTTCCTCAAACATGCTTGGGAAGTGAGCATTATTTTTGATAACTTTCTTCGAGATAAATCGAAATTGCTGTACTGGCCAAATACATGCGCGCAGCGGCCGGCAAAAAATGTATGAAAATCTATATCTGTCGCGTCTAGCGGCCAAATAAATTGCATAGTAAACTCATATCTAACGTGTAATTTAAAAATGGAACGATCTTTTACTTCGAAGCATGGCAACCAAGGAGGTAACTTATCAAAGGTTTTATTTAAATTTCGATCTGGCTTGCAAATAGAACGCTGTTTATTAAACAAAAAATCATATGAACACTTTAACGTGTATTGTTGTTTGTTGATAGTCATTGATTTTGAAAAGTAATTGTTTCGACAAAATGAGTAAGTGAAGACAATGAGTGTGATGAACTTAATTCAACGCCATTACATTAGTAAGCTTGAGGCTAGTGCCTGTGTGTGGCATCCACACGAGAATAAATACACCCTTATGTTGGAGAAGGTTCAAAAAGCCTTTCTCAGATATTTATACAGACGTATGTATGGGTATTACCCATACATGTATCCTACTGAATTTCTGCTGGGTTTCTTGGGATACAATTCTTTAAAAGTTAGAAGATCCTATGACCAATTAGGGGTAATGTGTAAAATCCTGCATGGCAAAATTGATGCACCGGATTTACATGAGCAGCTATGTCGCTTTAGGGTACCCGACAACTATCTTCGGAGCAGGAAACATAGATTGTTTGCTGTTCCGGAGCATAGAACAATTGCTCACCAGACGTCTCCTATACCACGATCACTTGCTACGCTCAATGACCTCCTTGATGCCAAACCAGACTGTGATTTGTTAGCAGACGAATGGAGGGATATCATGGCGGAATGTTTGAGTTATTGTGAGGGGGTCAAGCCCCATTACCAAAATCAATATATCAAATAATGACATTCGCTTTCATCATATTTCAATAGTATTTTATTCATTAATTTGTAGTTATATTTATTATTGTTTTGACATTATTTTATTCATATTTCAATAGTATTTTATTCATTAATTTGTAATTATATTTATTATTGTTTTGACATTATTTTATATTGACATTATTTGTATGTGACATTTAAAGTAAATCATTAAGCATAGTTCTTGATAATTGTTTTTATAAATTATATTGTTTATTTTAATAATTCATAATCACTATGTGGTATATTCTTATATTTTAATGTAATTTTTGTAAATGGTTATATTTTTATTATGTAATGTATCATTAGTGTAATTCGTCTATAAGCGGTACTAATTGAAATAAATAAATAAATAAAATAACGCCACCTGAAATTCTTCACCTCTTTTTTCACCTCTTTAGAATTATCTCAAACCAACATAATCCCCGGAAAGTCCACTTTAAAATTCATAGATTGTACATTATTTGAGAAAAGCACTATACAAGCCTTGGCCACAACTAGGCATTGATGGACTTACGTATGTGTGCCTCGGATTCGCCTCGTCCCACATTTACACGTTCGTCCATCAATGCCTCCTTTGCTGGCCGCTGCAGTAATGTACTATTAATGTTATCGTATTGATTACGCTATCATTCTTTAATTTATACAAGAATAACAATAAAATATGTTTGCTTGGGCATTACTTGACCAAAGAAGTTCTAGAAGCTGATTCTAAAATGAACACTATGCATTTGTCATGCTGTTTGTCCGCGATAGACTCCTAAACTACTGAACTGATTTTAAATTTGATTTGCACACCGTGTGCAATTTGATCCAAATTAAAAGATGGAATAGCATACTTCTCAATTTATTGTCGCAATTACCCTTGCGAAGCCGGGGCGGGCCGCTAGTATTTATTTATATATACATGTTTATATATACTTATATATATATATATATACAAGCTTTCCGGGCGCGGCTCCGCCCGCGCGAATGTCGGTTATCGCGCAAAAACATTAACCTCTTTTTGCGCAGTTGGATAAAAACTATCCTATGTTTTTTCCCGGGTCTCAAACTATTTCCATACCAAATTTCATTCAAATCGGTCCAGTAGTTTTGGCGTGAAAGCGTAACAGACAGACAGACAGACAGACAGACAGACAGAGTTACTTTCGCATTTATAATATTAGTACTGATAGACAGGGGTCAACGAATAAACTGTCAGATTTCATTAATTACGGCGCATGCGCTGTGCTGTGCCTGTGGCGTTTGCTCAGCGTTATCCATCATACAAAATTGTATGGCGGTTGTCTTATTTGCTCGAGCCGACAAACCTTTCATTTAGTAATTTGTCTTTCTTTCGTACTTCGTTAGGTTCAGTTATGACGTTGGATGGGATTGATGAAACTGACTGTAGGATTAAAAGCACCGACAGTGTACTAACCGCCGAGTGATGAATTAATCTAAGTTTTTTTTTGTGTTTTATTCTGTGTTTGTTGTATGTGGATATAATCAGAACTAAGACGTAAAGTTTATGCTGTCTCTATCATGTAAGAATCAATATAGAAAGCTCGAAAAGTAACTTTTATGGCTAATAGGCTAGGTTTTGACCACTATGTCACCTGATGGTGAGTTATGATGTGGTCGAAAATGTTGTTCAGGCTAACCTAGATTTACTGGCAGCTGCCGGGACACACCGTTAGGTGCTAGGCGACAGATTTTCTACTTGAGGGTTATAGCTAGCCAGGTGAGTATTCACAAAATGCCCTACCACCATGCTAAGCCGTATTATTGTTAGGTTTAAATTTTATATGAATAAAGTACTCGTAGTAAGTCTATTGTGGTAAGCTAGATTTTAATTATGTTATTGTACTAATTATTCATATAATTTTAAAAAATCGTTGTAAAAAATCTATTCTTACGTAATTAAGGTAACGGAAACAACAGACTTAATTGATAAAACTGGGTAGGTTGTCTTAAAAGGAAACACAAAAAACCTATGAAATATTTTCAGTGGCTAGTTATACATACTTACTTAGAGCAATTAAATTATACAGTAATATCCCAATAAAACCACAGGTTAATTATGATTATTACAAATTTTAACACACTGTAATACTTACGTGTCCATAGGTAAGTAGGTTCTATAAAATATTATCAATCATAACTAGCGTCGTCTGTAATCTATGCCTGCGAGTAGAGCCACGTCCTCCAAATAGTTATGACGAAACACAACCTTTCCCAAGACAATATAGAATTATCCAACAAAACATAACTATACATACCTTATTTATAATAATCACAACTAAGTACACCGTGGGAACACTCTTGCGCCGAAAGATAATATATTCCATCCTTGTTTGACACCCTGTAAAATATGTATATCTGTCTCTATCTCCCAAAATTCGTGACTATACGATTTCGCTTCGAGGAGCGAGGAGTAATTTGTATTTTGTTTTGGGTCTGAAGATTTTAATGAAGATATTTCGGCTCCTTTTGTGACATGAGCTTAGCACCAGCTAGACCGAGAAAGGTTGAGTGATAATACAGTGCTGTTCTTAGAGATCCGTAATCAAAGGGCAAAATGGAGGTCTATTATTGTAAATATACTGTCTATCTTTCCTTATAATAATATGTCGTGACTCACGGGTCTTTAGTTCGAAAAAGGAATGATTATTTTGCATGAAGAAAGGAAGGTAATTCCCCGAAAGAGGGAATTTTTGTATATATAAAAAAGTAGGTTTAATTTTGACGTAAGCATAAAATTATTTATTGTTTTATTAATATTTTATCCTCCTCTCTTTTAATGTGGCTGTGTATGACAGGGTCCATTGGACTATGCACATATACGGTTATAACATCATGTAATAGTTTTTTTTTTTTTTTATGCCTGATAGTTTAGCCTTTGACCACTATCTCACCTGATGGTAAGTGATGATGTGGTCGAGGATGTTGTTCAGACTAACCTAGAGTAACTGGCTCTCAAGGACAGCTGCCGGAACACACCGTTAGGTGCTTGGCGACAGGTTTTCAACATGAGGGTGGTAGCTAGCCAGGCGGGCATTTGCAAAGTGCCCTACCACCATGCTGTAACGACTGCTATCCTAAGACAACAACCGGGACCGACGGCTTAACGTGCCCTCCGAAGCACGGAAGCGCTCAGTGGTAATGCCCAACCAGCGGTCACCCATCCAAGTCATGACCGCAGCGGACGTTGCTTAACTTTGCTGATCGATTCAGAATGGCTAAGCAAACTTGGCTACGAGCGCTTCAAAGTTACTGTGTATTTATGTGTATTAAACCTTGAGAAAGTATTAGGCTTATATAATGTCAAAAAGTCGAAACTAACAACAAATGTTACTCATGTTTTCCTTCCTACACTGAATAGTATGAGAAATAACTTGTGGAAGTCAGTACCATACTTATTCAATACACTGAGCTCACATTTCATGTTCCGACTTCAACAAATTATTTCATACTTTTCAGTGAAGAAAGGTGGTAAGTACAGTTATTTTAAAAGACATTTTTACTCCTTAATTGATGCATGCCTGCTTACAATATCGATTGCTTCACATGGTTGTTCTCCTTCTTACTCATAACACAGTGGTAGTGGGATGCTGCTCAATGGGCGCATTGTGTTCCTTAGTCACCTTAATACATTATCCCACAGGAGGCTACTGTAAAATGTCTGACTCAAATTGCACTACACATATATTTTTCGCGGGTCATCTCCTTACTTTACGCGTACCTTACCTTATCAGCTAAGGAACTCGTAGTCAATCGCAGTCAATCTTTGATTTAAATAAAAAAGGAAGATAGGGTATGCTCTTCTATCATGACTATATAATGTGAATAAAATTTAACACAAGCATATAATGCACACAGCTACACTTCCATTGTATGTAATACGTTTCAATTACAAGGCAAAGACAGGACGACAAACATGCAGAAGACACACATACGCACACTACTGAGACTCAATCAGGAGACGTCGCGTCGCCTGATTCAACATTGCCATGTTCGAGGCATGGTTGCCATTTCTCCTGTTTTTTATTAGTTCAATTATCAGCAATAAAGAAAAAACCTAAGATACCTGCAAATAAAAATTTTAAAACCTTTATTGAAATCAGTATACTTCAATACTAATATTATAAATGCGAAAGTAACTCTGTCTGTCTGTTACGCTTTCACGCCAAAACTACTGGACCGATTTGCATGAAATTTGGCATGGAAATAGTTTGAGACCCGGGAAAAAACAAAGGATAGTTTTTATCCAACTGCGCAAAAAGAGGTTAATGTTTAGGTTTTTTGCGCGATAACCGATACACGCGCGGGCGGAGCCGCGCCCGGAAACCTAGTAAACAATATCTGACAAGTAACTTCATACCCACGTGATTTATCTAACAAGTCAGTGTTTTGTCAATAGAAACGCGTCATGTTTTTCATTCCCATCTTCATAACAAAAGCTTACCTTCCCACATATACATTCCTTTGATGGACCTCGAACCGGCACCCCTCGAGGCGCAACCGAACATTTTATAACACTTAGAGTAGGTGCCCGCATTGTCTGCTACTAGTATATCTATGTTCTTATCTGTGGTACTGCTGTAAGTTGGCAATTGATTGTAGGGTAACAATAATCACAGCAAGTCAACAGCTCCAAACACGTCCACCGATGAACAAGGCCTAGGGCCCTGTATGATCCCCACAGGGTTACATACCCAAAAGGCAAAACGGAGCCCAATAATAAGACTCCGCTGTCGGTCTGTCCCTCTGTAAGTCACGGGTCTAGCTCGTAAACAGAATGAGTTCCAATCCTGAATGTTTGAGATTTTTAACCGACTTTAAAAAAGGAAGAGGTTCTGAATTCGGCTGTTGTTTTTATGTTTGTTACTTCTTCGAACTTTTGAATGTGTTAACCGATTATATATAAACCTCTTTTTATTTGAAAGCTGATGCGTGTCGCGCCCATTTAATTTTATCATAATCGGTCCAGCCGTTTTTGAGTTACACTCCATGAACTGAAATATATTTTCCTATCTGGATGATATAGTTATTGCCAACGTGACGCACTAAAAAGGGTGAAAAAATCTTTTTACCAAAAAATGGAACCGACTTCAACACTCAAAAGTGTGAAATTGCTTGTTGAAGTCGGTACCATACGCACAATATTGTGATAATAGGTACTTTTCAAGTTATTTCACACGTTTGAGTGTTGAAGTCAGTTCAATTTTTCGGTAAAATAAAATGTTTAAAACGTTGGCCCTAAGACGTTTGTTGGATTAGAAATTCTGTAAGTACGTATAATATTTTTTATTGCGCTATACACAAGAAGATCGTCGAAAATAAATAGTTCTTTGCACCATAGCAAGTAGGATAGTAGCATAGGTAGTAGGTAGAGGTCTTAGGATATCATCGTAGTAGAGTCTACTGACTCTAGACGATGATACCAAGAGTTAAAGAAAGGAGTTCAGCTCTTTGAGTACTCTCACAAATATATTTGTCATCTAAAGAAATCAATGGAAAAAATGGTTGAAAATTGACCGTTTTACTCCTTTTTTGTTGTGTTGTTCACCATGTTTCTAAAATATTAAAGTAGTTAGGAGAAGTTGTTAGAATGTCGAATGTTGGTATACGTCAGACAATTTTTAGAGTGTCCATAGCAAAAAACTTAAAAGAAAAAGCACATAGATATATACACATATCTTGTGTATAGATACTTTGTCGAAAATTTTTATGTATAACAATAATAAATAAAAATCGGCCAAGTGCGAGTCGGACTCGCGCACGAAGGGTTCCGTACATTAGCTTTACAACATTAGACTTCATATTTTAACCTTTTTTGTTTTAACGTGCGCGAGTCTGACTCGCACTTGGCCTACTTTTTTGTATTTGTTGTTATAGCGGGAACAGAAATACATCATCTATGAAAATTTCAACTGTCTAGCTATTACCGTTCTTGAGTTACAGCCTGGTGACAGACGGACGGACGGACGGACAGTGAAGTCTCAGTAATAGGGTCCCATTTTTACCCTTTGGGTACGGAACCCTAAAAACCATTTTTGATAGATACATTCTGTGTTTGGTACAGAACTCTTGGTGTGCGTACAGAACACTTGGCTGGTTTTTTTTTCTGTGACGCGGCTTACCTTTATAGAAGATCATACTCTAATAATTAACTTTCATGGTGATTAAGCGCCTTAAACGTTTCAATTAAATATTATAAATTAACCGGCAAAAACACTTACGTTAGGGATCGAATATCCAATATGTCGACACGGATTTAGAGCATATCAGATACTCATCATCAGGGCAAGTGAGCAGCTTGAGGCAATATTTAAATATGTGTGAAACTCACGAGAATTCCGATTCGCCTCCATTAAAATTTCAAAACAATACAGCATCTTTCATTGAACTCTATATCTCTTATTTCATAAATTTATTTTGTACAACGATTAAATATTGTTATAAAAGTATACACAGAAAAAATAAACTCCAAACACCATAAAGCACGCAATACACTCATAACATCTCGCCATAAACTCAATACCTACAAAACATTACCATTACTGAGCTCCATAAAGCGCTATTGTAGCAAACCACGCTAATTGAACTATCCATTACAAAATGTCCCACTTTTAATTTTCTACACTATGGCCCCTATACACGAACACCCAGAGATTAGATATTAACTATTTATTATTCTGTGTTATCGATTTGTATGCGATCTTGTCATAGAATAAGTGCAAGTTAGAAAACAGAATAGGAAGTCAGAAATCCGGTTATTTTTAACTGTTGCTGGTAAAGTGTGAAATGTTCATGGATGTGAATTTTCTGTGGAAACCGCCTCCCGCGGGCGTATACTATGTATATATATACCGCATGTACCCCCTTGAAGTAGATCAGGGAGGGTCACGACTTTCCCAGAAAAAAGCTTTTTAGACAAAGTGATCCAACTCGGTTCCACGGTAATATTATGTAAGTATATAATATTACCGTGCCTGTTCTTTCCAGATGAGCGCAACGGACTTATTTTTTTAATGCGGATAGGATATATAGCCTTTGACCATAATCTCACCTGATGGTAAGTGATGATGTGATCGATGGTGTTCACTGGCCTTACCTAGAAGTTATTGGCTCTCAAGTACTGCTGCCGGGTCAGACCATTTACCACTACGCTTGGTGCTAGATTTTCTAGTTAAAAGATAGCTAGCCAGGCATTTGAAAACTACCCTAACAAGCAAATCTGGGTAGATCTCCAACCATTCTGATCCTCTAGTTTTTACACTATCCCACGAAGATACTCAATAAGTTACTACCTACATATCCTCCCCCATTGGTAATGTTCTGATTATATTATCTCTTATAAAACATTATATTCATCATTGTTCTAATGTATGATATGCAAATGTTTCAAAATTATGGTACATTTTTAGGATACCGTATGAGAGAACTCGACCCTAATTATAATAAACGATCTCCAACCCTCCGTACCTACTAGGTATACCTTTACCTTACTGACCATGAGGTGAAGACCATCGTCCTCCAGCGTGGCAATCCATACTCACGACGGCGACTGCACCATCATCGCTTTAATTTGTTTATAATATAGTGAACTTTGCCAGATTACTAACTCCACAACAACAGCAATGAACGAAATACGATGGCTATTCGAGAACAATCTATTATCCTATTACGAAATGAGAAATTTGATTAGATCAATGTGATTGGTACGGCTTTGTGCTCTTCGATTTGATGCAATAAGCAAGTTCCTATCGTGCAGCGACCTATGGAGATATTTCTTATTCGTTCGTTTAAAATTATTATCTTTTCAGTATGCATCTTGAATTGATTGTTAGCTTTTCAAACGAACTTCCACTTATAGTGGATGTTTTGTCATCGACGCGTGTATTTCTACGTATGACCTGACCACGCATGACTGTTTACTTGCTTATTCGTTCTTGATGATTCTCTTTTTGTTAGAAAGAGTATACTCCAAAGTTGATCATATTTAAATTTCACGAACTTCTGTCAAGCAGTTTCCGGTTGCACTGTTAGACTCAATATTTGCCAATTACTTAAATGTCTAACTGACAACTCTGATGAATTGTTAATTGCGACTTTTGTGCGAATGACACAATCTGTTGTTTCTATACGACGGCAAAGGGTGTAAAAAAATGCAACACAAGTTTGTATACTTATAAACTCATCAATCAAACGACTTGTGAAAGTCAGGACCTTTAGAGCTAAGAGTTTTTCCCGGTAATAACCGTTTCTCTAGAATGTCGGGGGGTTTTTGAGCTAGGTATGTGGCCGAAGTAATGCAACAACGTCTCCATATTGTAAGGAGTCGGATGCTTGAGATTCTCTTTGTAATGTTAAATTTCTTCTGGATTGAAGTAACGTAAAAGACCCTGATCCTGATCAATTAATTAATAGAATTATAGATGGCTTATATAACAATGCGTATTTTTATATAAGCCATCCACGGAATACGCAACATAGGCAGGCAAGTCCAGCACCACATTTCAAAGGAATCAGCCCTTTCTCGTCCATTTTTCACCATACCGTAGAGAAATATGTGAAAGACTATTACTCTGCTAATGTATGATGAAATATACTGTTGTCTTTATCAGTATGTTACGGCCTTTCCACACATTTCGAGTAGTTATCACCGAATTGGAAATTGCAATTCGTTGTCGGATTTCACCATCTGTCCCGCAAATGTTGGAAACACACAATACCTGCGTCATATTGGCCTAGTAAGCATATCTTGCAGCTACGTCGACAACCATAATTTTATTAAAATTTAGCTCGCTTGATTTTATGTCCCATTTCCCAACTACCCCAGTCTAGTCCCCAAAAGAGGGAGAGTGTACAGGGTAGATAGTAGCTGGAATAATTTGTAGGACACGGAGGACGCCAGTGTCTGCTGTTTCGGTCTTCATAATCGCAAGGTCTTACCAAGACAATGGGTTGGTTGGTGGGTGCCCCGGTGTATACGCTACAGTTGTTCATCCATCTCAGTCTCTGTGTTAGAAGAGTTGTATCGTCAATGTAGAGTAGGTGTAAGACATCTTCAGACGTTCAACTGTGACACCATCTCCCCAATCCTCTAATGTCTTGCGCATGATTATTCACCATAAGTGTTTACTAGACGATCTATAGCTGTCCTGACTTTTATGGTTCCATGTCCGGCATTATAGAGGCTAAGGGCACTCCCATATCAACATAGTACTTGCAATAAATGTAACCAGTTTGCATTTTTCCATTTTGAGTAAAACATTCAGTTTTATATGTTCGCTTATACCCTTTCCCTACACCTGTGCCCGTTTCGAATCCAGCTTGCATTTGTAGAATTCTATTGGTCAGAAAGTGACGTACTAATCTTGTTTTTTTTTTAAATTAATTTATAGCTGATAAGCTAGCCTTTGACCGCTATCCCACCTGACGGTAAGTGATAATGTGGTCGAAAATTTTGTTCAGGCTAACCTAGAATTACTGGCTCTCAAGGATTGAATATACCGTTAGATGCTTGGCGAAAGATTTTTTACTATAGAGTCAGTTGCATGCACCCTCAAGACGCAGTTGATCACAAGTGACGAACAGCACTGCGCCCATTACTCTGAGACATAGTGTTAAATCTTATGTGCCTGTAATTTCACCAGCACCCATATCTTTTAAACCGGAACACAGTAATCAGAGCATTACTGCTTTGCGGTAGAAATAGCAATGGTGGCAGTACTTACCCGGACGAACTCGCACATAGAGTTCTACTGCTACTAAAGTTACACAATTACGAGATTACTATATAGTATACTTACCCCTGCAGTAGCTGGCTATAGCCGAAGTATGCACTGACCGCTAAGCCAACATAACATATGACTCATAACTCTTACTTGTCCTCTCGTTCTTACCCGTCGTATGGAGATGGAAGCACTAAAGTTCCTTATAGTGCGAAAGATTTCTGTGGCTTTCGCGGGGAATCCACGCGTCGGCTTTCGTGCAAGTATCTTTTACCTAATTGGTTGTCTACCCAGTATTTTTGTGCCACCTAATATCACAGCTAATATCTAGTGTGAATAGGCACAGCCATAATAAAGGAGTGCAGTCCGTTTTATGCCAATAATGTTAACGAGGGTCGAGATCAGCAGGCTCGCAGCCGTTACCACCATCAATTCGAACCAAGCAAAAGTGTGCTTATAGCACAGAATATAAACACAGGTACCTACGCCTTTGTCATTATCCATCTGTAACCTTCTAAATCTAAATTATAAATACATATTATAAATTATAAATAAAAATATAACCACTTTAAGTACTCAAAAAAGTTACAGTGGAATTTTATTTTATGTGGAAATAGTATTTGAGAGGAAGAAAAAATTTACAAACTGTAAAACATCTATAAATGATCTCACATTTTGAACTAATTATATTTTTATTTTTGTAACAGTTGTTGAGCTACAGATCCCTACGCTGACGCTTGGTCTGTTTTAGGTTTTTGGCTCAAAACGTTATTTGTACGGAGCTCACAGTGGCTATCCACATGGCGCGTATGAGTAAGTAATTGTTAACGTCAAGACGAAGCCAGTAACCGGCTATCTCGTGACGTCTCGATGGCATCGCACCATGCAAATGTTTAGCATCATTAGTAGAAAACGGACTAATAACTAATACTGTGAGCGTGCTATTGATGTCAATAGCACAAAACGGACCGATATCCCTTGGTTAATGTACTAACAACCTTTTATGAAATTAGCAACCCCATTAAAAGTGCAATAATCAAAGTTACTAAATTGGTACTCTACTAAGTAAATAAATTACAAGAATACATACCGATATGATTTGGAATTATCATTGATTATTGGCCCTTCGGCCTTAGCCCATTGGCCCGGTTTTACTTTGTTAGTGGGGTGATGATAAAATGTTAACCTAGCGTCGTAGTTAGCACCTCGATCCAGGTGAAAATTTGTAAGTTTGCTGTATAATAATTATAGAGGGCATGAGGGGACCATGTACATGGCACGCGTAGGAATGACTGTGGAAGTTTGACACTTTTTGAAGCGCTCATAGCGTACATTGCTTATGCTTTCTTGACCGATCAACTAAGTAAGTCTGATGTCCGCTGAGGTCATTATTTGGATGGGTCCCTGCTGTAAGTGGCATTACTACTGAGCCTGGACGTGCTTCGGAAAGCACGTTGTTGTCTCTGGATGGCAGTCGTTACAGCATGGTTATTTAGGACTAAATTACCGGCTGAGGCTCCGCCCGCGCGTACTTCAGTTATCGCGAAAAACAGTAACCTCTTTTTTGCACAGTTGGATAAAAGTATCCTATGTCCTTCTTCGGGTCTCAAACTATTTCCACACCAAATTTCATCTAAATCGGTCCAATATATTTTAAGTTTATTCGTTGCATACAAAAATACAAATCTTTCCTTTTTATAATATTAGTGTAGATTTAGCTTGAACAACATCTTCGACCACATCATCACTTACCATCAGGTGAGATAGTGGTCAAGGGACAGCCTAAAAACTGTGCGAACTTTAGTCGTCAAGTTCGCACAGGTTTAAGGTTATCCCTTGACCACTATCTCACCTGATGGTAAGTGATGATGTGGTCGACGGTGGCTTTGAAAACTGCGAAAATAAGAGGCATTATTTAACTTGCTTCATACTAGTAATCTGTGGCATATATTATCTTTACTTAGTAGGTAATAATTATATGTGATATTACTTTTCACATGGACGCCATTGTTTTGTATCCAGAAACTTATGTGTAGTGTTAATGTGTAAGTACTTAGGTACCCATTTTTTTTATAGATTGACGTGGACAGATTTTAAACGAAATTTTAGGGAATAATTAATATCGTTTAAAAAGGGAAACTAATTAAAGAGATAAGATGCTAAGACATAACTTAAATTTACAAATACCTTGAGAAGTGTTGTTGCTATAAACAAAACGTACCTATGTATATTCCCATTAACAAACATAATATTTTAGTACAAATTAAAATAATAGAGTAAGAATTTTTGTTTAAAACTTATGTCTAATACTTATAGGTATTTTGATGATCGGTGCGTGTGTCAGTGACTAAATTACGGAATTTCGATTGTGCATAGCTCGTACCGTATAGATTTTAACAGAACGTAATTTGGGGCATAGTATATAGTCTTATATACTTAAAGTCTCTAGCTTTATCCAGAACGAAGTTACAGAGGTTGAAAGTGCCCTGAGTTGCTTCGAGAAAAGGATGGCGCGGCTGTTCCCTTTATTGCGAGCGAGACAGGAGACAGAGCAGGGACTCTGACGTCCCCCCGACGGTTCCCGCCTTGTCGTGGCGGTGGGGCTTAGTAGCCGTGGCTTGGTCACCCACGGTGAAGAGAAGAGGAACCAGGGGCGGTGCCGACTTGGGACATCGGCCGGCCCCGGAGGGGCCGCTCCACTGGGCTTTGCCTCTAAGTCCAGTATGGAGCGGCAAGGGGGGGTAGGATGCGGTGCTGTCTGGACAGCACCGCATCTGACGGGGAGGGGCCACGGCGGGAGAGGAGTGCCGGTATTACGGTGCGCCGCTCTCCCTACCTTCCGTGGCCACGGCGGGGCCGCCACCGTTCGATGGCGGACGCGGAGGGGCCGCAGGGGAAGAGGAGTGTCGGTATAGCGAGGCGCCGCTCTCCCTATCCTCTGCAACCGAAGTAGCAGGCGACGGGGCTACTTATCTGACCCGTCGCAGGGGGACCTCGGGCGTCAGAAACGGGGGTTGTCTGACGCCCATTTGCGGGCTTGGTCCCCGGGTGGTAGCGACGTGCCATGTGTTCTGGTGCGTCGTGAGGGGTAGCACCCCAGGAGGGGTCCGTCAACGGACAACCGTGGCGGGTTCGTGGTCGAGAGCTAAAGCGTCCCTGCGGCCCGCCGAGAAGCGATAGAGTTGGAACACCGTGTGTTATTTAGTCGGTAGGGGCACTTGCTGCTGTGGGAGTAGTTGGTGTCGAGCCCGACATATCCCGGCCACTTTCCCCGAGGTGGACGGGAATGCGTAAATGCATTTTTCACAAGTAAATAAAAAAAAAAAAAAAGGGACTCTGAGGTACTCCCAGGTAGGCTACTTATTAAACTGTTATTTTGTTGCTACATTCCAAATGTTAGTAATACCATGAGATGAAAATAAATTAACCAGAATTATATTTAATGTTAAGTATGTGATAAGTACCTAAATTTTAAGTAAACAAGTACCATAACACTGGTGTGGTAGGTATATAGCACTGGATTAATATGTATTAATTATTTATTAATAATTATTACTTATTAATATGTGTCCAATTTAAATTCCAATGACTAGGTTATTTGACAGCTGAATTCGTAATATAATTATAAACAAAAAATATTTAACAACAAACCAGATTTTGTGGACGTTAAGATTTAATTAACCGAATCAAATCTTTGGAAACAGATGTTGGGTAAGTTAAGGAAGATAGAATCTCGAAGGATGTCATGGCATGCTTAAGCCATCAAAGAAATTGTTTCTTTCTTTTATAAGGAATAGTAACATATGAATCGATCCCACTCAACGTAAAAGAAAAAAATCTATTCAATGAAACCACCCACACAAAAGCAATGTCTTTATAAACGATTCCCATTGTGACGTCAGCGTGTGTGTGACGCATGTTAACGCTTGGGGAAAACGTTGTATAATTTCAGCTACTCACTCACCAGTCCCTGTGGCGCAGAGGATAGCGCGTTGGACTTCTAATCCAAAGGTCGTGGGTTCGATCCCCACCAGGGATGTCAACACTTTTTGTATGCTAAGATTTTTTTAAATTATTTTTCAGAATACTGTAACTATTTTATTTAAATAAAATGTGCTATGATAAAATTAAACGTTTTTATGAATACACAAGATTTTCGTTATAATTATTGTAAATTAAATTTTTTCAAATTCAAAATCATTTTTTCAATTTTAGGCTTCACTACGCTCTTATGAAGGTCAATTACAAATATACGTAAGTACAGCATACTAATTATTACTTCTTGTGATTCGTCATAATTAGGTTTAATTGTAGGGTAAGTATTAATTAAACTAAAGCCTTATACTCTTTGGCGCGCAAATTCTTGACATATTTTTTTTAAACCGCTCCATCAGGTTTATGTCGTCTCGCCCCATACCGCATCCGTTCTTTCTGATCGGTCAGTCGGTCAATCGGTTCTCTCAAGATAAAAATACAAGCAAGCGTTAGTCTTGTTAACGTGCTTGAAATATACTCCATACATACTATTATTAATTCTGTGAGGTGCTTGACAGGCCGGCAACGGGCAATTGAACTCTTTGCTGGGAAGTAAATGGTAATAAGTAAGTACCAATAACAACAAACAAAAATAAAGATAAAAAACATATCACTAGGTATATAGTATAAAACAAAGCATATCCGCAGTATGTCTGTCCCTATGTATGCTTAGATCTTTAAAACTACGCAACGGATATTGATGTGGTTTTTTTTTAATAGATAGAGTAAATTAAAAAAAGGTTTATATGTATAATACATGCATAATATAATAGAGAAACACTGATAATTTTAAAGGTTTATGTGATGTCGTAAATTAACTCTTTTTGTTCGCTTACATTGCAGACGCTGGCTGAACCCTACGAGATAGATCAAAATAAAGTACTACAGTATTGTACACCTTAAAAAGGGCTACAAAAAAGTCCGCGATTGGTATATGTCTATCTTTTAGAAATAACCTACAATAACCAGTTTTTATCCTTTACCTTTTATGAGAAATAATGGCTTATTTACGAAGCGATTTTAAGTTACATATATTGTGTATTTAATATAGACCAATATGGCCCAGAACAACATGTTATTTAAATGAATATTTTCGAAGATATTAGATTATTTAGTCTCAGCATTGCACCTGTGCGAAGCCGGTGCGTCCTAGTCGTCAGGCAGGACCTTATTTACAAACTTTTCGCTTCGTTTGTACAATAAAAATTTGAATCATCTTCATCTAAATTCTTTGTATTATTTTGTTTTAGAGAACAAAGTTCTTGTTGAAAAACCCTTTATTAACTCAGTAGCTTTTCGGGCGCGGCTCCGCCCGCGCGTTTGTTGGTTATCGCGCGAAAACATTAACCTCTTTTTGCGCAGTCGGATAAAAACTATCCTATGTTTTTTCCCGGGTCTCAAACCAAATATCCCCAATATCTCCATACCAAATTTCATTCAAATCGGTCCAGTAGTTTTGGCGTGAAAGCGTAACAGACAGACAGACAGACAGAGTTACTTTCGCATTTATAATATTAGTAGTGATTGAGGTAACATTTATCTTTGTGTTTAGTAAATGTGTGTAACAATATTTGCCTTTTATTTTTCCTAGGTATAAAACCACTAAATTTAACTAATATTTAATACCTATATTCTAATATATAAAATTCTCGTGTTTGGTACAAAACTCCTAAGAAATTTTGTGTGTATATACAATAGGTCTGAGAATAGGGCGTAAACTATTTTACAAATAGGTAGGTATATAAGACTTTTTTTAATTTTAATTGCATTTATGGCAAAACAACGTACCTATTCTGGGTCAGCTAGTATACATAGGTACATAAATATCTTGTCAGTTCAACTGTAGATTTATTTAGATTTGAACTTGAGGTCAAAATACCACCTCCCTTTCAAACCCCAGAAATGTCCAGGAATGTACATGAATATACCTTGATCTGGCAACCCTACTTGTACTGCTGCCCAATACTAATACAACTCAATCCCCATGAAGAACACTTTCTTGTACAGATACGAGAAAATAAAAACAGAGCAAGTGCGATTTCAGCCTTTTGAAACTTTGTTAACGTACCAAATTGTGTAGGTGGGTATAACCGCGGTTTTTGCCATATTTACTGGTAAGTATAGGGCAATATAGTTTATCTTATAAATCTTATAATATAATATGGGTAATTTACACATTAATGCCCCGTGGGGTGCTCGGTTAGAATTGCACCTCCCCATATCATGTCGTGGGTGTCGTAAGAGGCGGCTAAGCGAAAAATACTGGAAATGGGCAGCGCCTTCTAAAGTACTGCCAACTTACACTGCGATCCCCAATACACCTGCCAAGCGTGGGGATTATGGGAAATACCCCCTTAATAGGGCAGGCTGTCTCCAGCAGTGGACGATCCGGCTGTTACAGTACAGTACACATTAATTCAACCCAAAAAAATAATTTTATTGTTAGAAAGCGCAAGCGACCAGGCAGTCTGCCGGAGGACACGACATAACCACGCGGCTCCACCCCGGAACAGCGTGGCACGCGTTAGGTGTTTACCCAGCGCAAAAAAAACAAGTATCTATTTCTATTAATATGTAATATGTAGTAGGGTCCCACATACCCGAACACAAAAAAGACCTAGACTCCGACATCTACATAAAATAACCTGTCCGACCCGAGGTTCGAACCTCGCTTCGATTATTTACCTCGAGATTCCAAACCGGCACTTTTACACACAGACCCTACGAGCCACTCTACCAGTAGGTAATCCTATAAACTATAGGTATTGATAAAAGAAACAAGGACATTTCGATCCTTTCCTTTACATATAAGGTCAAATTTGTAGACGCTATTAGAGCCCCAAGACAATACTTACCAACCTTGTTCTCAGTGACTTATAACTTTGTAAGGACAGGCTGGGTGCTATTTTGAAATGAAGAAAATTTGTCGGTGTTACAACAACGGCGTGACACCGACGCGGGAACAGGCTGAGACGTAAGTTTGATGTTATCACTCGAGTACAAAATAACGAACTGTGTGGGAAGCAGAGAGTTGAAATACTTAGAGTTGTTATATCCGAACACCACTGCTCTAAAAGCTTACTAGACTTTACCTATGTACATACCTACGCACATCTATAAGCAGTTTGTAATGACAAGGAAAGAACGTTTAAATATTATGCGTCATATCTGTTGTTAGAAAGAGATAAATAAGCAATTCGTGCTACCACCGAACCGCCACGAGACGTTCCGATCACCATTATGCTGCATCTCTTTCGCTCTCTCACACCAAACAATACACATATCTCGCTCATCCATTTCATTGTTACTCGTTCCAAAGATAAAACAAAATAACGATATTTTCTATTTCAACATTTTCAACAATAAAAGCAATAATTACGCGTGAAATGAAACAGTTTTCTTATCTCTCACAGTGCCTGTATAATTGGTGCAGAGTCTAAAGACACAAGGAAGGTGTATTGTCCACAGATTAAATCAGAAAAACACGATTAGCGGCGATGTATTCAGCGGACGCTCGGAAGTGCTAGACTGGTAGTGACTCAGGCGATTACCCTGGATTCGTCTAGTAAATATGGGGGGCAAACAACTGATCTACAGGTAAAAAAATCTTAGGTGGGAAGTATATAATTATTTTGATAATTTTTTTAATGAAATTGTTTAGAATTCATTAGCATTGGTATTTTTTTTGATTATCGATTGTCTTTTTCTTGCACGTCTGTAATTATTCCCGGACTTAGGTCATCCTTTATCTGTAATTAAGACATATTTAGTTTTAGAGTTCCATACGATCGATGAAAAAAACGGCGACCTTTCAGGATCACTACGTTAAAGAATATTTTCTCTAACTAAAATGAAATGATCAATTTAAGCAGCAGTAAAAAGTTAGCATTTCATAGCATGGCTCAAAGTCAACATTTTGTGAATAATACTTCCTTATAATATAATATGTAAAGTTTTCATTGGCTTGATAATTCTTATAGATACCACATATTAGATAACAGTAACTAGCTGAGTCGTTCGATTTATTGTACCACGTGTTACTAACGCTGAACATAGTTACCACAAAATCCTAGAGATGGCGTTGAATTTGAGTCAAGCAGAATTTGCTTTACAATTTCTTAGCTTAGGCGTATCTTTACATTGAAATCATTGTTGTACTCTCTGTTTCGTAAGAACGTGCGGAGTGCGGAGGTCGAATCAATAAAACCGACCTTAAGAAAACAATTCTCGTTGCTAGTACGCGATGTGAATGTTTAAGTGCATTGTAGACTCTGGGGGGATCTTGATACAGCGGACGAAGGTATCCACTAGAGGCTCAAGAAAAGCGGAGACCTTTTTCACAATACCTGATGTTTATGGTCAGAAAGTCTGTTTAAATGTGTAGTTAGGCACGAAGAGAAAGAGCAGAACGTTAGCTGGTTCGCAATTGTTTTCATTATAACTTATTTACACTAACAGCAATAACTTCCATCGTTAAGCAAAGACCAACTATAAGTAAGGGGAGTTTAGCATAATTCTTACTCTTTACTCTTGGCAGGCGTCTTCGGGATTGCACTGTAAGATGGCGGTTCTGCGCTTCATCGTCTCTCTTACCATTCATATAGGATGATATGGGGAGGTGTAAGTATACCCAGGCACCCCAGAGAGATATTGATACTAACTAAAGAAAATCTCAATCATTCCCGCGCTAGAGAGGAAATCAATTAATGAGTTTTTCCCGCCGTAAGATTGGGAGCAGAGTCTTCCAACCGCTTTTCGGATCAAACAAACACTTTTTCTCAAGTTGAGAGAAACAATAAATGAAAATATATTTACTGACTAAACTGCTTACTCTGATAAAATTCGAAATACTTTATTGAAGTCGGTACTGTACTGTAAAAAACTGAGCTCACAATTTCAGGTTCCCAGTTCAAAAAATAGTTTTTTCAGTGTTAGACTATACTATGCCCCTTCGCCCACAATAATAGCCACTATCGGCAGAAGTTGCAATTAGGCAATTACTACTTCTATTATTGAATATAGGTACCTGAAAAACTCTTTGACCGAAATTGATGAAATTTAAATGGAACTACTTGAAGGTTTACTCCACATTCTGTCATCTGTGAATCTGCTAAACGAAATAAGGAAGAATCATTAGACTCAGATAGCACATCCAGTAAAATTGAAAGGGTTGATCAAATATTTACAAATAAACCTGGCGAATGCGAGCTGATATCGCGCATCGAAGATTCCGAAATTTCCGAACCAACACAGATGTACCCATAGAGATATAAAATACTATTCTCTTTTCTGTGGATGTACCTTACGATCATTATTTTTAACCGACTCCAAAAAAGGCGGAGGCTTTAATTCGCCTGTATTTTTGTGTTTGTGTGTTACCGTGTTTGCGTAATTACATTTTACAGGATGTAAGTAGGTACCAGGTATGTTCGTGAGTTTCTTTATTCCATCATAACTTCTAAACGGCTTAACCAATTTTAATGTATGAGATATCGTTAGATTGTCTTGATAGCGCAAGCGACACTAGGACTACATAAAAACTGGCATATTTTAGACGCCATAAATTGTGAGATAAAATATTTTATTTTCTTCCACCGAGTGGGGTTTTAAAATCAAGGGCTTAAAAAATCAATCTCCCCCGCTAGACGGAGTTTTATATTTCTAGATTAGATTAGATTATTTGTGTTTCACCTTGAACTTATATTATAACCAAGTGAGCTAGCGGCATTCGAAATCGCGTCCCTCAAAATATATCTAGTAAAAATTCGGCCTAATTTTCCTGTCTATAGCCGATGTGACGTCGTATACGCCACGCAGCCCAATCGGAAGAAGTTTCGGCGCGTTCGCATCTACACGAAACATCTTTAGTAATCCTTGATTCTTCGAGCCAGAAATGTTGACTTAACTTACTATTATTTAATTAATTAACTAAAATTTTCTGTTTTTTATTTTTATATTTCTTAAATACATATATCTCAACTTTCCAATGTTCATAGTCTTATTCATATTTTTGTAACATCTCACTTTACGTACGAAAATCACTAACACATTGCCTAGTTCTGTAGCTACGAAAACATTTTTCTATGTACATTACTGGTGATTACTTGGTTACTTTAATATACGAAGACTAAGTCGTAAATAAATAATCCTGCAGTGATCACGTGGGTATAAGTACCTATGTATATGGTCTATTGTAGTCTAGAAGTTCTAGAGCGTAGTGAACGACATCCCGGGGGAGCTCGGCCACTCCAATTACGTGACGTTCGTAATACCACAGATGTAACAGTCTTAATGGTTAGTTGTTGATTATCTTACTACCTACCTACCTGTTATAAGCGCTATAACTGGACTATAGTCTATATGCTATAGTTATCATATTTTATAGGGAGGACAAGGATGTAGACTGCCGTTGTCGGTTTTCCAACTCCACCGGACATTGGGAGAGGGAAGGCCATCGTATAACCTTGGAGTGGAAAAGGCACTTCACCCGAGACGGAGGGAGAAGGCGAAAAGCGCCTTCAATTACAGTCTCCTGCCGGCGCCGAACACGCACCGCTACTGAAAGAGGAGTTGACACCGCACTCAAGGTCACCACTGTGGTACAGACCTCGGCTTGAGTCATTGCCGAGCGAAGTTGGGGAGGTCGGAATTAACTTATCCCAACAAAATCACTTACTAGCAGTGATGGCTCAGTGGCATTGGCTATGGACTGTCGCTCAGCAGGTCCATGGTTCAAATCCTGCCGTGGGCTTGAGCTTCACCGCATGGTGGAAGGGCATTTTGCATATGCCTGGCCAGCGACCACCCTCAAGTAGAAAATCTGTCACCAAGCACCTAACGGTGTGTTCCGGCAGCAATCCTTGAGAGCCAGTGAAATTACAGGCACATGATACTTAGCAACTGTGTATCAACCAGTATCAAGGTGCCGTCACCTTGATATACAAATTTATACAATATATATTGACGCATATTGCATGCGATTCGTGACTTGTGACGAAATACATCTGTCATAAGCAGAGGTTCGTCCACTTAACACTAGGTGAGCCTCGAGCTCGTTCAGTCACAATAACAACATAAAAAATTACTAACAGTTGGGACTGTGTACAAAAATCTAGCCCCATAAAGAAACTGTCCCTTGTAAAGAAACTGGCCAACTCCGAGTCGTACTTGATCACCGTAAGAGGGTTCCGTACCAACATACTTGTTGTGCAATTTATCACAAAAGCCATATACTTTCATTCAGTTCTGGATCTTTAGCTCGAGTTTACTCGCTCTACACACATTCTGTAAAAAAACCCGAGTTGCTTTTTGACTAGAAATGAAAAAATAATCTCGTTCTGTGGCCATAAGTTTGCTTGCGTCGACAAACGGACGGACTGTCGGCTACGAAGGAACTTCGGCAAGGCGCGACAGACGTGGCTTCTGCGGCCGCGGCATTACGAATATCATTTAGAGATTTTAGACTCTCTTAGGGAACCTTAAAATCCACTCGGGAAAAGACGAAAGTACAGCGTATGTGGACGTTTCTAGAACGTCTGTTCAAGGTCAGTGCATCGTTACGGTGCGTGCGCGCATCCTGCTCCGGCCCGCATTGTACCTATTGGTGTTTATGTCAAGTCTGTGTCATTTTATACCGGTTACTAGAAGTGCCATGCATATATATTTTTTCATCCAAGTTGTTTTGCCACATCTTGGAACCCCATATATCCATGTTGTCTGGCATCGTCCATAGCTCACGTGCTGCTCCTGGATCAAGTGTCCCCGATATGGTTTTAATGATTCGAGGATTTTCTCCTGCAGCATTAGTTTTGTGCACCACGCTGTTACGACAGTGGGATCGTTTGGCGGTGTATGGAAGATGTTTCGCCCAGTCCACTGCGTTTCGCTTTTGTTCAGATTAACAAACCCACCAGACCTGACATTGTTCCCTGTGTGACTCGGGAGTGTCGTTATAATATATTCCGCAAGCGTCACGTCGAACAAACACTCGCATTCCCAGCAATTTGCTTGCATGATGTTTTTGCAAATGGCCAGGTTCACACGTCGCGTGTCTTTTTCAATCGCAAGGAATTTGAAGAACGCGTTGATCGCGATATCTATTGGCTTTGTCGTCGGTATGTAGCTGGGAGGGCTGACCTGCTCCTTGTCGGCTCTAATGCTTTGTGACGGAGGCGGGACGGATTTTTGGCGTGCCCTAATAAAATCTTCAACGGCAGCTTCCGATCTTTCCGCCGTTCTAGGGATCTTATCCCGTATGCCATAGACTGCAGCACTGACGACGTTCATGAAGGTGTTTGTGTGCTTTGTTTGGTCAGCATTCTACTTCTGATTGGCCTTTTGCCTAGCCTTGCATTTTCTGGCTTCGAGTTTTTGTTGAAGGCACTAAGACCCAGTGCGTAATCGAATACGGCTGGAGGATTCCCGTGGTGTTAGTGGGTGAGATCGCAGTGGGTGCTTTGAAGACGCAGAGGTCTTGTCCTCTATTCTCGTATGTATAACTTCATTATATTTAGAAGTTTTAATGCGTCCTATGTAAGCTGCGATCTCTCCTCTTTCGTATTCGATAACCATAACGTCTACGCTAATTTTGCGTGGTGTTATGCTAGCACCTTCTGCAAACTCTTCAAGCTTCGAGAGCACTTTATCCGCCATCGCAAAAGGAGTTTTCCCAGTCGATTAGTGCTATCGTTATGTTTTGCGATCGCACTAATCGATATTCACAGCCGGCCAAAATAGTTTCAGGTAACTCGTTATTTCTCACAGTTATGTTAGTAGCATACAAACACTTACAGCGAATTTTAAGTGACATTAAATCTTAAAATAATGATTGGAAGTATCGTATAGTTACCGTACAAGATTCAAGATTCTTTATTGCTTCCATACAGTACAAGATGTTAATAAAATGTATAGGCACATAGTCCAATGGACCCTGTCAGGCACAGCCAGTGATTTGAAATATATAGATTAGTTATATCCGAAGACCACTGCTCTAAAAGCTTACTAGAATTTACCTATATACATACCTACGCACATGTATATGCAGTTTGTAATGACAAGGAAAGAACGTTCAAATATTACGCGTCAAATCTGTTGTTAGAAAGAGATAAATAAGCAATTCGTGTTACCACCGAACCGCCACGAGACGTTCCGATCACCATTATGCTGCGATCTCTTTCACTCTCTCACACCAAACGATACACATATCTCGCTCATCCATTTCATTGTGATTAGTTCCTAAGAGAAAACAAAATGATGATATTTTCTATTTCATCAATAAAAGCAATAATTACGCGTGAAATGAAACAGTTTTCTTATCTCTCACAGTGCCTGTATAATTGGTGCAGAGTCCAAAGACACAAGAAAGGCATATTGTCCACAGATTATTCCTAAAAAACACGATTAGCGGCGATGTATTCACCGGACGCTTGGAAGTGCAAGACTGGTAGTGACTCAGGTGATTACCCTGAATTCGTCTAGTAAATATGGAGGCCATACAACACATCTACAGGTAAAAAAATCTTAGGGCACAGCAACATTAGAAGAGAGGAGGACGCAATATTAAATAATAATTTACCAAATCATTTTAAATTAAATCTATCTTTAAATTACATTTTCATTAAGATATTAATCTACTGAGTAATAGCCCGTGAGGTGCCGGGTTAGAATTGCACCTCATCATATCATCCCGTGGGTGTCGTAAGAGGCGACTAAGGGAAAAATACTGGAAGGTGGGCAGTAGCGCCTTCAAAAGAACTGTCAACTTACACTGCGATCCCCAAGACGCCTGCCAAGCGTGGGGATTATGGCAAATACCCCCTTCATAGGGGAGGCCGTGTTCAGCAGCGGACGATCCGGCTGTTACAGTACAGTACAGAGTAATATGCCTTAGAAATAAGATGTTGTTTTAATTTTTTATTGAATTTTATGTCGTCACTTTCACAGTTTAGTTCCGTTGGTAAATTGTTGTAGACTACTACATATCGTACCATGTTAACTTTGCAGGGATGGCAGATCTTATTGTCTAATCCGGTGGGAAATTTACATCAAAATAACAACTGGATCAAAATAGCACCGGCCGGTGCTAGCCAACCAAGGTATTTAAATATAAAAATAAATTCTTATAAGTACGTATATACTATTAAATAAATTACATTTAAATCGCTTCGCTCGTATCAAATTCCAATTAAATAGGTACATAACCTGTTTCTTATCAGACACTTGTCATGCCACAGAATACCAACGAGTTACTATAACATGTTAACTTATCGGATTCCATTGAAGAAATAACGATAATCAATCGCAGAAGTACATTTTATTCTATGGTACCTACGTACAACTTGTGTACTGTACGTGCTGTGTGTGCAGTGTCGAATTATTTGCTTGACACAGTAACCCGGATTGACCAGATCCAGACTATTCGAGTGTTTTGGTTTCGATTTCCTACTTAGAACTGTTAGAAGATTATTTTAGACGTAACAGAGCAAATAAACTATGAAGATTGAAGCGCTAGTAACGTAGTTTGCTTAATGCTGATCAATGTCTGCTGCGGTCATGACTTGGATGGGTGACCGCTACTGAGAGCTTCCGTGCTTCGGAGGGAACGGTAGGCCCCCGGTCGGTTGTTGTGGTTATAGCATTGTAGTAGGGCAGTTTCCGAATGCCCGCCTGGCTAGCTATCCTCAAGTAGCAAATATGTCGCCAAGCATCTAACGGTGTGTTTCGGCAGCTGGCACTGACCATCAGATGAGATTGTTTATCAAAGGCTTAACTATCACCAATAAAAAAATACGTTTGAAAATGCAAGGTGCAATACAAAAATCTAATTTAACTATCCTGTCTTATTTCATCAAGTACCTAAGCGTCTGCGAGTAATATCTATAGAAAAACTATTCTCACATACCTACCTATTATATATTCACTACTCTACTCTAATACGCTAATAAAATAACTCTAGGCTATGCTAATTCAAGTGAACAAACAATCGAATTCCGATAACAAAACAAAACAAATGCCATCCAATCGTACCAAATAACTATTAATAACTGCGTGAAAAACAATTTCCACAACTCGTTTTTCCTATCGTAGAAAGAATCGTACAAAGATATAGTTAATTCATTCAGTGAATCGCTGACCACCGCGATCGACAGTCGTCGGCACAACGAAAGTAAAAATAAATAAACATCGTAAAATATTTCGTGTTGTGATTGTGAACGAAGTACGAACAAGCATATTCAGCCTGGCATAAACTTCAGTAACATAAGCCGATCAAATATTTTAAAAAGTAGACAAGTGATTTCCCGCGTAAAGTGATAGTGATGTTGATAAGTGATAGTGATGTGACAGCATGGTGTTGTTGACTGTGTAATCGTTTTGCTTTGTAGTGTTATTATCGATAAGTTATAAAGGTGAGTTTACAAATGGTGAAGTCATATTTTCTTGAGTGTTATTTCCGATATGTTTTCTCTCATATACTCGTATTAGTTTTCTTTAAGCTTATCTAAGATTGGATACGATACCCAACCTATTTGTACTATTACAATGACTATGTAGGTACCTGTTATTCAGAATAAACACATTTATATTATATTAGAATATTGACGCAATACTTCAATTAAAAAATATAAGATTCTACAGTCATCTTATAAGGATTGTTCCATTGTAGATAAAAGCTGAAAATAGTGCGCATAATGAGCAGCATTTCATTACTGATCAAATTAAGCAAGGTGTTACTCATTACTGAGGCCCGAAATATACCGAAAATACACCATGGCATAGAAGTATGTACCTAATTTTTTTTTTCTTGCACTTATTTGTCATAATAACATCGATATTTTCCGACTGTTTACCTGATATTTTAAATCTCAAGAAAGGTTGGCGCTTCAGGAAGCCGCCGTATTAGCATAGAACATATAATAATAGGTACTATGTTAGGTAGTTTGTTAGAAATGTCATTGTACAGATCTGACATAAAATTGGATAAGGCATAGAGAATAACCAGGAATCATCAAACCTAGGAGGAAGAAGATCTATGATATTCTTCCTCCTAGCATCAAACTTAATTAGCTACTGAAAACAATAGTTATTAGGTACTTTTATAAACATATATTATGTCTTTTAGGTTAGGGTCTTCGTAACTCTTTCCATGGAGACGTTTTGTCATAATTTTAAACATCAGGTTCAAACTCGTTGAAATTTTGCATGCATGTCCATGAATCTAAAATATATTTTTTCTCATTTGTCAGTTCCCTGCAAAAATTTGTATTTTCAAACTCAGTGACAACTTATATCGACCGTCCCCGAATAAATTTATTGATTGACAAAACATGACTACCTACCTAAAATGTATAGTGTAGATGTGTAGACAATGATGTTCTAGTATAGAAGTTCTTGCATAGAACTTGATTAAAGAATTTTACTGTTTTAGCAAATTGAAAACCTTAATCGATAGAGGTCAAAGACTGCGAGAAAGATAAGATAAAATGATTAGGCAATTTTTTTTTCGTTGTGGCTTATGTTTTTAAAATAACGTTTCTGGTATATAATGTTTCCGTGATAATGTTTTTGTAACGGCAGTGGTAGAAATCGTGATTCGTCACGCTTCGTGACTAATTCCGATAATGATTTAGATAATTTTAGATATCTAGATATAGATCCTTTGTTTGCAATTTAATTATGTATTTTCACAACAATAAACAAGATAAATGTAAAAGTAAAATGTATATATTTTATGGTGAAAAAACTATACATAGTAAACAGTGTATGGGTACATAGTTATATGAAGTGCCCATAATTATGTTGTTAAAGTATTTTGATAGGTACATAACTTATTATTACAAATTTCTTTATTTTTCAATATCATGCAAATAAACTGAATATGAACTGCCCATAATTATATGGTTAAATAATTTAAATACCACATAGTTTTATTTCACATAATCAATATCATGCACATAAACTGTTAACGTACATTTTACTTGAAAAATAATAATTATTATTATGAACAAAAAGGTTTATTTCTAATCTTTTGACTTAGCATTCATGATTGCAGGAGTTAGGTGTTTTTAGTAGTTGAAATTTTTTGACCATTAGTATTGAAAAAAATAATTAAGTATTAAAAATGAGTATAATATATAAGCATAATGATTAATGACGTTATATTGTTATAATATACCATAATTATCTAATATTTCGTTTTCTTATGAGGCTAACAGAACGTTGTTACGCAACGAGTACAAATATCAGCATCCAAGTTTGATGGCAGCAAAGCAAATTTTCCTTCTCGCAGAATATCAAATATCAGCTTATGATTAAATAACTATTTGTATTAAATAACTGCAATATCATGTGAAAAATCACACGTAACGAAATAATAACAGTATCATATTTCGGCTGCAACTCTCACGGCGGCTTGGAGTCATTTTTAGAAAGTGGAACAATTTTTCGGTCGACTTTTGCGATTTCGCGATGCATTTTTATTGCCAATTAAATTCTGTGATACATGAGTTTTGTCTGAGAATTTATGAATATATTAACTGTTTATTCTATATTCAAATAAAATATTAAAATTTATATGACTACCTTATTATAAATCATAAATTATTCTGGAATTAATTATGTGTATCGGGCACAAGTTCATGTTGATGCTTACCCCACTCGATGGGTATGGAAGGAAAAATATGTCTCACAATATGGCGTCTCAAAACCGTCAGTTTTTTGTTTTATGTACCTAGTGTCTTGCGCTATCAAGACGAATCTAATGGTATATTTTACATTAAAATCGGTAAAACCGTTTAGAAGTTATGGTGAAATAAAGACAGTCACAAACATACAAACGTATATGACCCCTGAAAACATAACACTCCTTTTTTGGGCAGTCATGTAAAAATAGTGAGACGCTCAGTGTCTGTCTGTCCGTTCGTGTGGCACAGGTGTTTCGCTTGCAAACGCGGTGAATGGAATTATTATCAAAGCTGAAATTTAGATTTTGTGTGTAGAATGTTTAGGTACCCAAAAACCAAATGTTGGACTATAAATTTAACTAAATATTTTAGGAGGGGGGCTCCGTGATTCAAACATTTTTTTTTACGAGCTGTTGCAATACGAAACTGAAAATGACGTTTGTGTCGTACTTTAAGGGTTAGCTTTTATAATTAATTTTATTTTGCAGTTACTTGTATTACTGGCGATGATTATTTTATGGAAAATAAATGAATAAAAAGACTAAAAGGTACGAATAATAGGTATAAAACAAAAATAAATTTCCCCTGGCGTCAGCCGGAAGCGGTCCTCTGTTGAACATAAAAAAAGGGGAGGCCCCTTTCATCCCCACAATAAACGGCTATAATATTAAACCATTTGCATAAATCTGCTTCCGGCGACTCTCAACGTGTCATTGGTCTCTCTTCCTACCTACATACTATGTCTTCCGGTTTGTGGTTGCCTCTGCAGAACCTTTTCCCTAATTTGATTATTTTATAAATATATTAAATTTCCCATTACAATTTGCACATTTTAAGAGCTATGTTGGTGATGTTAAGCTTTAAGATACTCCAGCATCACTCTGTGGTCATGACTCTCTCAATAAACGACTTGTTGTGACACTTTGAGTTTTTGCAAAACGACCTCACTATTGTGATTGATAATGAATAGATTCAGGCATCACCTTGCGGAAATCCATATTTAATAATAATAAATATTTTAAGAAGACATTAAATGAATATAAATAATTTTAGAATATATCTTGTGACAATTCCGCCTTATTTTCCTGTTGACGTTATAAACTCCACGTAGCAAAAGAGGCAGAATTTTCGATGCGTTGATTCTAAACGAACCGTCTCAGGTGGTATTGACTTATTGTTTTCTTAAACATTTATAAATATTTTTTATTATACTGTATGTTTTTATGATCGAATGCTGCGTTCAAGCTGTATTGCTATAGCTGTAGCGTTGTATAGTTGACAGAGAGAGCCCGAAAGTGTGAGCGAAGCGTCCAGTTTCAGATTGGGCAAGCCAAATTATTGCTTTCTTATGTCTATCCGATGGTTGGTCGCATTTCTCAACTAATTCTCGTGGAATATAAGGAGTTTTTTTTTTTAATTTCCAAAAAGTGGAAGTACTTTACCGACTTCAACGCTCAAAAGTGTGACATAACTTGTCAAAGTCGATACCACGCGCACAATATTGTGATAATAGGTACTTTTGAACTATGGTACCGACTTCAAATTACTTCAACAAGGTATTTCACACTTTTGAGTTTAGAAGCCGGTCCATTTTTTGGTTATTTTTTTTTTTCCAATATTACACAATATATTGTGTGCACGAATGCACGGAGCCGTACTTGCAACGCAATTACCTGGTTATTTAATTCATGCCATGATTATTGAGTCATCCTTATGACATGTGTATTGAGGAGGTATGACTTCTTATTGCTTCTGATGAGTCAGGTGAATTACGACATTATATTATTGTTTGCTGAAATTGAAGTAACGTGTCATATCGTAAAACAAAAAAGTGCGAATGTATTTATGTAAGTAAATATTTGTCTTCTGTCAGTTAAATACATGATGAGTACCTATGAAAGGCTGAAATTAAAAATAAAATAACCCTTACTCATTTGATACAAGTTTTTTTTTATGCCTGATAGGTTTAGCCTTTGACCACTATCTCACCTGCTGGTAAGTGATGATGTGATCGAGGACGTAGTTCAGGCTAACCTAGAGTTACTGGCTCTCAAGGAGAGCTGCCGGAACACACCGTTAGGTGCTTGGCGACAGATTTTCAACTTGAGGGTGGTAGCTAGCCAGGCGGCCATTCCCAAAGTGCCCTACCACCATGCTGTAACGACTGCTATCCTAATACAACAACCGCGACCGACGGCTTAACGTGCCCTCCGAAGCACGGAAGCGCTCAGTAGTAATGTCACCAGCGGACACCCATCTAAGTCATGACCGCGGCGGACGTTGCTTAACTTTGCTGATCGATTCAGAATGGCTAAGCAAACTTGGCTTCGAGGGCTTCAAAAAGTATAGAAATAATCAAGTGCGAAAAATTATTGTTTAAATCAAAATAACTGCGTTTAAAATAACTGTTTTAGTTACCTACGCGTATCTATTTCTAATATAAGAGTTAGTATAGATAGCTGTATGTAACAGGTACGAAATTAACGATTATTTACATTGTCTTTAATAACTGATACTTAGAGACTAAATTTATTATAATCGGTGATGAAAACCCAAAATAAACTGGAGTGCAAACCACAGACCTATATAATTATTTTCCATGCAAAATTAAACAAATCATTATTTATTCGTAGATGATCACTGTCTTTGTGGACAAAAGGATAATAGAAGACATAAAAAAGACATTGAAAAATATATTGACTGCTAAATGTTACTACACAATAAATTACTTTTTAAATGATAAATTTTGACATTTTAATTATTATTATTTTCTATTTTTATTTCGCAGTCATAATATCAATATACTTTTATTTAATTATTGTAATTTACATATAATAATGTCAGTTAATTATGTGTAATACAATTTGATATTTACTAATAATTAAGAATATTATATGTTGCACACCTTACTGGTATGCCACTGTGGTCACCCATTTTATAAGACCATTTTTTGTATATTACCTGTGTACAATACTTACTTTAAAATTATTTGAATTTGTGTGTTTTGGTATCTCGTATTCATGCCAAGATTATCATCTTCTTACCGTTATCCCACTCATTAAGAACAAGGACAGCTATACCTTCACAATACCTACGTCAAGAAGTGTGAAACTTATAACTTCTCACCACTACCGGTGATAAAATAACCTATCAAGAAACTCAAGAAGCTATATTAAACAGCAATTTCGTTTTAATTTAAAAACTTTAGGTTACAATACAAATATACAACTTTATTTATTTATTATTAATGGACGAACAGCAATATGCTGATATGTCCATATCATTGCAGTGTTGGATTTATAGTTTCAGAAGAGATTTATTTTCTGTAGATAGCCATTTGTCCAGTTTAATTTTAGAATTGTTTATTGATGTGGCTGACACAACATGTTCTGGTAGTTTATTCCAGTTATGCACTACTCTGTTGCTCAATAAATTACGAAAATTACGAGAAGAAATTTTTTTTTAGGGATTCGAACCTGCTTCCATTCTTCCCTTTAGCCGGGGCATACTCTAACCAATTGAGCTAACATGACAACGCGTCATAACTCAAATTTCGTATTGGGATGAACAAAAACAAATTTTACCTCTCGTAATTTTTTAATGTACCCAATCCGCAGAGCATGCCTTATTATGCAAACATATAAATATTAAAACATTAGGCACACTATGCAAAAATATTGAAAATGCAAATGAACCACCATGCGGCAAAGCTTGGGCCCGCCCGCGGTGGGATTCGGTAGACCTTCTGTGCGGCAGTCTAAAGCCACTGCCACTAGAGTGCTTCTAAATAAATATTTATGTAGAAAAGAACAAACGACCAGAGGGCAGGCTGAAAAAATCATTTGTCAGAGAAACACATTAACTTACACGAACGATCGCAGAATTTTTTTCGATCGCTTTACACCACTTGAACTATAGTAGGATCAGGTTTAAATAAAAAAAAAAAACAGTTTAAAAACCATCAATATATTTTGGAGCATGGATTTCGTTCGCTTTACGCCACTATAGACCAAGCAGGATTAGAAATAGTTTTAAAACCAAAAGTACATTTTGAAGCATGGGTTTCGATCGCTTTACGCCACTGTAGACCAAGCAGGATTAGAAATAATCTTAAACCAACAATACACTTTGAAGTATGGGTTTCGATTGATGGTCTATAGTGGACCAAGCAGGATTAGAAATAGTTTTAAAACCAACAATACACTTTGAAGCATGGGTTTCGATCGCTTTACGCCACTATAGACCAAGCAGGATTAGATATAGTTTAAAGATCAACAATATACTTAGAAGCATATATTTGTATATACCTCAAAGCGTGGGACTCGATCGTTTAACGCCACTAGGCTTAGTAGGATCAGATGGATATTTAAAATCAATACACCTCAAAGCATGGTCTTCGATAGACGCCACTAGATGAAGTAGGATCAGATATACTCGTAGGTTTAAAACCAACAATACACTTCAAACCATCGGCTTTGAACGCGTTACGCCAGTACATGAAGTAGGATCGTGTATAGGTTTAAAACCAAAAATACACTAAATTTAACAGTTTTATAAGGGCTACACACAGGCACATGGACTCCTGAAGTAAACAACCGTTAAAATTGTAATTAACCTCACGCGCTACCAGCTACAGTGCTATTCTTGTATTTCTTACAACTCTACAAGTTTACAAACTTTGCTATTTTTGTGTAATTGTAGATGAACCTGAATGAACTTTCAATTTGATGTGCTATTTTTTAAAGTAGGAAAAAACTTGGCGTGTTCGTGTTGAGCCTCGCTTTTTACGGTTCCGTATTGCAACCATAAATTTTTTCATTTTATTCTGAAATCGGCGATTTCAGTTATCGTTGGTTCAATAGTGGTAACTAATTATGAAATTAATTAATTAAATTAATTAATTAATTATTAAAAAATTCAATAAGGTACTTACATAACATACCGGAAAATCAGAACCCTATATTTTTTGTTATTAAGATAAACCCCGTAGCATAACTTGTCTTAAGGTAAAGACGTTTTTGATAAAAGTCTGAGTAAGGACGGTGACAACTCATTGCGAGTGAGCGAAATAGAACTACGAAATTTTCTGTATTTATATTTTTATCTTGAGAAATATTTGGATTCGTGTTTTCGAATCAAGCTAAGTATTTGTCCATTTGGAATATTATGTGTTTTATTCGTATCCGGTAGGAGTATAGTCCTGCTTCAAAATTATCCCTTTGACGACTCACTTCGCCTTAAATTGTCAATTTTGAAGGACCCCCCTTTTATTTATTTTTACAGATAAAAAAGTAATATAAATATACTTCTAATCTACATTTTGAGCTCTAGACAATAACAAGCCACATTTAAGGGTTCAATTAGGGTCTAGTTCTTTTCGCTTACCTCCTCACTCATACATTGGAGACCCCTAAAAATAATTACAATGTTTTTTTTATATAATATTCACCTTTTGGTAAACATTTTACACAATATTTAACAGATTTCTAGGTATGACATTCATTGCACTTACGAGCTAGAACCCTGTGACATACCTACGGACGGAGAGAAAGACAGACAAACGGTAAAGGGTCAATAATTGTCTCCTTTTTGCCCTTTCGGTGCGGAACTCAAAAAATTTTAGTTCCTAAGTTTGACGAATATTGTCGACTTATTGAAACTGCCTTTTTTATGTTACATATTATGAATATGACCTTAAATATTCTAAATACGTCCACAAAATGACTACTGTCAAATTGAATGACAATAATAATAACCACTTTCGATTGAAAAAAAACTTAATATTTTGAGTAAGCAATTGAGGCTTTTATAGATTTTGACCACACTCTCCTGATGAGAAATGATGATATTGTCGAGGTTGGTTGGATCTCAAGGGCAGCTGCCGGAACACTACAGATTTTCTACTGGAGGGTAGCTAGCAAGGCGGGGATCGCTATCAGTACTATCAGTACTAATATTATAAATTCGAAAGTAACTCTGTCTGTCTGTCTGTTATGCTTTCACGCCATAACAACTGGACTGATTTGAATGAAATTTGGTATGGAAATAGTTTGAGACATGACATGAAACATTTAGGATCGTTTTTATCCAACTGCTCAAAAAGAGGTTAATATTTTTGCGCGATAACCGATATACGCGCCCGGAAAGCTAGTACTTTAATAAAAAAGAAAAAAAGCTGAAAACAAATAAACTTTGTCATAAAGAACCTCAGAATACCGCCAATGGAAATACGATAAAACCACGTTCGTCACGCCACATACGTTCGGACAATACTTGATTGTCTGTACTCAGTCAGATGTAGGGTTTATGACCAGTGTAAACAGGACCTTATTGTTCACGGTAGCCTTCCAAGTCTGGATATTTCATAAAACGGTGAAATTTATTATAGGAGCAACGCGGCTTTGTTCTTTTTTAGTGGCGACTCAACTCTGTTACTGTCGTATTGTTAGCCTTTACATAGGTTTTTGAAGCAGTGATGGCTCAGTGGCATAAGCTATGGACTGCCGTGCAGCAGGTCCATGGTTCGAACCCGCGCCGCGGGTTTGAGCTTTACCGCATGGTGGAGGGGTATTTTGCGAAGACCCGCCTGGCTAGCGACCACCCTTAAGTAGAAAATCAGTCGGCAAGCACCTAATATTGTGCTCGGCAGGAGTCCTTGAGAGCCAGTGAAATTACAGGCACATGAGACTTAACTACTATGTCTCAAGCTGTCGGGCGCAGTACTTTTTGTAACTTGTGACTAAATGCATCTGTTATAAGTAGAGGTTAGTCCGCTTAACATCAGGTGGGCCTCAAGCTTGTTCCGTCACAAAAACATAAAAAAGGTTTTACGAGGCTTCACTACCTCGTTATGTTAAAAAAAAAAGGTATATGTAACCAGGTTAAAATTTTGTGTCTATGTGAATGCATCAATACATTTTTTTTATTCTAAATATCATGTGGTACCAGAAAGATTCTATCCGTTTTTAAAAAGTTTAATTTTATGTATGAATATATTTGAGAGTTTGTTTTAAGTTTATTAAGAATAGTTCTGTTTCGCGCACTCGCATATGAAACGAGGTCTCTCCGTCCTTCGCCCTCAGTCTGACATTTTTCAAAGACCACTTCGTCTTAAATGGTTCAATTCTCCCTTTGATACTATGTGTCACATACGTAATTAATTCAAATATTGTAATAATTTTATAATGCATGTACTTTGTAATATATTGTTTTAAAAAAGTAAGTATATTATTTTATATAAAAGTATAAGGCTCTGAGTTTCTTGACCCATACTTTTAGCCTTAAAACTTTTAATTGGTATTATTCAATGTAGAATATTTCAAACGATCTTCATAATAGCATCTTATATGCCTTAATCTTTATTTTGACCTTATAAGTATATCATGAAATAAATTTCCTACAGTGAACATTTTGAAAGAAAATATACAATTGGCAGAACTCCAGCTCGGGGCGCGGGCGTGGGACACCACGGGGCTTATGGTGTAACAATGAACACATTTTACTGAAACTTATAAGTATACTAAAAGTCTTTGTCATCCATAAAAAATTTCGAAGTAGCTTTGCGTTTCACAGAATCTGTAATATCTGATATTAACATATAGTTATGGATGAAAAAAAAAGGAATATGTATAAAATCCTTCAACAATTATCCGCGGAGGAGTTCCCTTCCAAAAAACAGGGGTTCGGGGCCCATGCAATAAAAAGATCACGTAAATTGCTCTAGCGATCTCGTAGTTAACGGTTAAATAACATTGATCTGATTTGAAAACGTCTCCTTCTTCGATTTTCGGTTAGATATATCTATATATAGTAATCAAACACACAAATAACTGACGAGTGTAAAGTATAAACAAGAACATTGCAGAAAGATATATGTTTCTACAATGTTCTTGTTTCTCAAAAGGTATCTTTCCCGACTTATATGCCTGAACTGCTGTCATCTAATAATATTAATATTCATTAAACTATTAAAGTCTTCTGACTTTTAATAATGTGCATTTGTACATATCGTTTGCTTATTCATTATTATTTCGCTTGCTTATTTATTTATTTCTATAATTTATTTTCTATATTTGTTTAAATTCAATTATGTTCATAGTGATTTATTGTATTCATCATATATCAATAATATTTTCTTTAACTGCTCTGGTTACCCCCTTTTAAAAATTTTCTACGAAGTTTTTATGTTCATAGTTTTTTTTGACGTGAAGCTGGCATGGATTTCTTTATGACAATTGCCTGAAAAAAACTAACGAGTCATTAAATTAAACTTTTGCAATTATTGGTAGAGGAACTTTTCTTTAATTCATTTATATTTTACAAAACGATGTTTCATCCTCAAATACACCCCCGGCTAGTGACGCAATAATCAAGCACAAATCCAAATTCTAAAAAATAAACTGTATCTCGCGATCGTGACCGGATAAGATGCGATGCGCGTGCGGCTTTTAAAGATCTAGTCACATTACAACACAGGCCATGAAGAAGTGCCTCAGTGGCTGCCTGCCTGTGTACTAACCTACCACGTAAATTCCTGCCTGTCTAGCTACCCTCAAACAAAAGATCCTAGCCAAGCACCTACGGTGTCGTCCTTGAGAGCCAGTTCTTATTCTACGCTAAGATTATTTACTGTCTTTGACTTAATCATCATTTACCATCAGGTGGGATAGGGGATAAAATATACATTGTATAATTATATAAATATAGGTACTTACTAATACGTCCAATTATGATGTCTTGTATCTGACAAGTCTGTAGAACCTCGTTTTTACTCGCTATAAAAACAGAAAAAATATGTAATCTACTGGAATCATCAATAATATGTTTGTTTACGCCTGTCAAAATCCAACACGCAATGTAAAAAAATATTTTACACTTCCGCTCACAATCACATGTTGAATGATCTCTTGTCGACCTAAAAGTTAGGAACCCATTGCTGTAAGCCCCATATACTTTCTTATTTGTGAAAATCATAATTGTTATTATATTTATTATAATTTGTATTATTATTTTTTCTCACTTATTATTATATGAAACATGACATTTGAAAATTTCTCTGACTTGAGTAGACCGAATACGCAACTCGTTGAACTGCGCGCCGCGCCGCGCCGGTCGTTTTCTGCCTTGCTCAACTGCTTTACTCAACCCGTTGTAGTATGAATTGACTTTATACCGTCTCTAGGTAAGCGAGTCGTAGATACTTCATAAAAAGTTGCCGTCGAGTAATCGACTGTCATCTTGTAAATGGACACTGGAAATATATTGTAATACTGTGGTAATGCAGCGTCAGTTACTTTTGATCTACTTCTGTAGATAGAAATTTGAGAGCCCTTTTTGTACCTGCAAGTGAAGAACGTTGCATTGCAAGACGTCTTACGCAATTAACAACAATAAAAAATATTAGTATACTAGAAAATCAGCAGCTTATTTACCAAACCTTACTGGGGATCGATAAGCAGCGGATGCTCCTCTAGATACTGCAAGAACTGGTTTGATGACAATGGATTCCACTATCTTGAAGAACAAAGACTTTATGGTTAAGGGTGGAAATTTGCCGGGTCTAGGCGATCACCTTTTTGGGGACAAGTCGCACCAAAACCTTACATATGTTTACAGGAACTCCTGATTTGTAGGAGAACCGGAAAACACGCACAATTATCGCAGAAAAGCCATCAGGCCCACTCGAGTAATTAATGTCCAAGGAAAACAGTGTTTTAGGCACTGCACATTGACAAAAAATAATACCGCGCATATATTCCCTTGTACATTGCAACACCGCAGTGCCAGAATATCTGGCGCTGCGGTGGAACCCACCAAAAGAGACTCATGTTAAAGCCTGGGAAAATCATACAACAAATACTTGATTTACAAAATAATAGTATAAGAATTACATTATCTTCTGTGGGGACCGGGAGCTCTTCGTATTTTCCAAAACTTATCAGAGCGCTTGATCGATGCGACGCTTGATCAAAATGCTAGCACCTATTTGACTCAAAGAATAAGCATTGCAATTCAACGGGACAACGACGCTGCCAGCATGCTAGTCACACGGTCACTGGAGCATGTAGACTGCGTGTGGATCAGCAATGTCCTTTACTAAAGCTTTCTTTGTACTTACTGTAGTGTTGTATATTAGTTTTGTCAATACATACCACCGCGAAAAAAAATCATAGTTTTAATATCAATAACAATCGTACAAGCCACAGAATACGTCAACAGTCACCACTGGTAGTACGTTCGAATAGGTCCGTCGTTAAAACCAGTTTCCGAGACGATCTTGACCCTGAAACTTACCAACAAAACAACCGGCGAGCTATATTCATACGTAATTATAAGTAAGTAGTACGTTGGTATACAATTCAAGTGTTATACAAATCGTTAAGTTGTACCACGGCCATGGTGCTTATATAATTTGGCTGAATAGAAGTTTAGCCTTGGAAGTGTGTGTTATTTGTTACATATATGTATATATACTTAATATTCTACCTACTAATTGGTGACTCAGACAAGACAGAATAAGAAATTAAATGATTATTAAAAAATACATTACCTATGTACTGATTACATTTCTATTACTTTCTTTGAGGTATGTAAATCTATGAGTGGCTATTTTACAGATTTGCGAAAAAAACTAGTGCGTATCTCAAAATAGGAATCACTGTAAAATAGAATTATTTTCTACCCCTTTTTAATTTGAGTAGTAGGTATTATTATTTATTATATAAAAATCATTGAAGCGTACTAAAAACTTCTGGGCTCCTGGTATTTCGTACATTAATGAAATATTAACTTGGACAGTAAAATTATTTCTAGTTTACGATTTCATACCAGGAGCCCAGAAGTTCTTAGAAGTCACAGATATTATAATAAATAATAATTTAATTTATATTCTCCAATCTGATCCCGCACTTACTTTAAACTATTTTAGACACTTAACAGCCGGATTATCTACTGCCGATCACAGCCTTCCCCATTAACTTTCTGGGGGTTTGCTTTAATCCCCACGCTTGGAAAGCGTCTTGGAGATCGGAGTGTTAATGTACGCAGTGTGATAGCAGTTTCTCAGAAGGTGGCTGCGTTCTCTCTTCTGGTATCTTACTGTTAGTACTTCAGTAGAGTTATAAATAACGTTTCACACATTTTTTTATATTAAATCATTTTTTAACCGCAACGATCGATAGATAGTCGTTATCATCAATTTCTGAATGAAATTGTACTGTTCTAATTATCTACGATGCGCCCATGCGCATCATATCGGATGGAATGAAATAAATAGATATTTATTTCTGTCCGAAATATTTTTTGATAGATACTATATCTATCTATAGCGGGACTTGAACCCGTAACTCCAAAATCACATCCTGGTGCATTTCCAATTATGCAGGACAGTTGATTTCTCTTCCATCCGGTTGAATGGAAGTGTTTGACTTTGGCGACATCTACCTAAACATTATGAAACTATCTACTTAGCTTGGTAGGTTAATATTCGGTATTCGGTCATTCATTTCATAACTCAACACCAATTCGATGATGCCCATTTTAATTTGACGTAGCATTAATTACTATACAAAAATCATTGATGAATGCTAAACACTTCTGGGCTCCTGGTTTTTCGTACCATTCGTACATTAATGAAGTATTAAAATTATAGTAAAATAATTTCTATGTTATGATTTCATTAATCCTTCCTACCAGGATCCCAGAAGTTCTAAGAAGCCACAGATACTACACTGCATTCATCCTAGTTGTAACTTGATACGGTATTGGCACATGAATAATTATTCATGAGGTATTAGTAAAGTTTAAGTAACTATTTTTTTATCTGTGGTATCAGTCTGTCTCCATGTTAGCCTAGTCCCAGTTAGTTCACCTTTTGGAGTACATAACGATTACCCTAATTGATGTATCCGTGACCATCTATGAATGTACACGTATGGCCATCACCAGCTATTCACAGCTATTATCTATTGGTTACGTTTTACAATGTTTGTTCATATACCTGTTGATGGATTGCTTTGTGAGCAGCAAAAAATCAAAGCATAGATAGTTGTTTTGTGGTGTAGAGTAAACATTAGCTAACATTGACGAGACTGAATATATATATATATATATATATATACATCCCGCAAACAATTAGACGTCCTCTGAAGAGAAAAGTGCATTTAAACTGACGTCCACCTGCTTTTGGCGTCCGCATACTGGACGCCACTTTGTTGGCCAGTGGCACTTACGTCCCATTGGTCCTGACTAGCCATAGGACAAATATCGATAGAAGCCAAAATATCACTTAAATAGCTGCAACAATATATTAAAAAGTTCGCGACGAAATCTTAGCGCAGGTGTGGCGCTGCTGTCGTGCGTATATTGAAAGCCGCATATCGCGGAGAGTTCCTGACTATGGATCCGCGTATTTGGCGTCCACAACTGCGACGTTGCCAGCTCGTTTGCAACAATCCAACAATAAATCACAATTATCACACGATATTTAAGCAAAACAATATATTCGCCTTAGGTGGTGTACGCGTTGCGTATCATTAGGAGCCCGAGTTCATTTAAACTTTTAAAAAGTCAGTAAATGTTACGAAAAAATATACGTACAGTCAGCCTCATTTGCCTGTAATTTATAATCTTCAATCATTAATATGTCTTTGTAATGAATGATTCACTGGCTCTCAAGGACTGAGGTGAGATGCTAACCTCTAGAATATTTGCTTGAGGCAGGTAGGTACCAACGTCGTAAAGGTTGCTATTTCTAAGACATTAGTAATGATAGCAAAATTGAATCAACTTATTGTTGTTGAATTATTGTTTTCCAAAAAAATATTATACATCATCAAGACTGAATAAGTAATTTTTGTAGCTAATTTTTCTATTGCTATTAGACTGAATCGTAGGTATTAATTCGTCGTGAACGTTAATTACTAAGTAGGTACTTACTTACTTGGTAGCATAAAAATAACAACTTTGCCCAGGTTCTAAATAGCGAGCTATCTTTTGAAATCATTTCGTAGGTAGCAACCTATACCCGCAACTTTTAGCGTGAACTGGGCATGAAGGTTATAAGAAGCCATGTCATGCACCCTATGACCCTATGTGGAACAACACTCCACTCACATCATTTCAACATCCAATAGGAGAACATGAAATGTGAATTCACCTCAATATTGTTATTATAATAATAATAAATAATAATAATATAATAGATTACGTATCTGTAAATACCTCTACCGTAAAATCCCTGCTCGTCACTCCAAGATATTGGTTTTACCTTACTGAAATATGAAATCTCTACAATATACTCGGCTTATACACCTATCCCTACCAAGGTTTCCACTTGAATATACCGGTTGTGACAGATGTTAACTTAAGTTCACTTATCCCTATATAGTATAAGTAATAATAACTATGTATAAGTTAATGATAGCAATTACATTATCACCTAGCCACGTTTTTGTATGAATGAGCATGATATAAAAACTATTGAAATATAATTATTTCATATAGCCAGTTTTACCCGCGCGCTGATGAAAAACGGTGATGATGGTGATGATGAACAGTAGTCTATATGTTAATCCAGGGTAAAAGCTATCTCCATACCAAATTTCATCCAAATCCATCCAGCCGTTTAGGTGTGAAGAAGTAACACACATACTCACAGACTTTCGACACATACCTACCTATTTTTTATTAGTGTGATTACAAAGATTTTTATTTATAGTAATAAACTTAAAATTAAATTATTTCCAATAAAAATCAATAACTAATCATAGGTTATTTTTGATTAGGTAAGTGCCTACAATCATTGCTAAGTTTACCAGATAAAATTTCGTACTACCTCATACCTACCTACTACAAATATATACCTATACTTATTCTATGAATTTACGTAGGTAGATACATAGTACCAACTTAATTATTTGTTGTGATCTTATAGCTATGTAGGTAGATAGGTATGCAATGCAATGCGCGCCCGCGAATGTCGATTTGACATCGTTGACAGTTGCGTACCTAGGCAGGCCTATATGATAAATGATAATTATATCGTAGATAAAGCTTCTAACCCTTTACTACTTTGTGGTAGGTTTACTTTATCGAAGGTAGCTATATTACTGCTAAGACTATATGTAAAGTGTTATTCTATCTTGATGATTAGGTAGTTGGCAGTGAATAACAATAGTTCCCGTAAGTGGCAAGAATCACTAAAACGGGGGAAGGATTTTTACAAAAAAATTAACTGACTTCAACACTCAAAAGTGTAAAATAACTTGTCGACGTCGGTACCATGCGCACAATAATATGACAATTGGTTCATTCAAACTAGCATGGCACCGACTTCAACCAATTATTTCACTGTTTGGAGTGTTGAAGTCGGTTCCATTTTTTGGTAAAAAACCTTCCCCTTTTTAGTGACCCTTGCCACTTCGAGAATTCACAAAATGCCCATATATATATATATATATAATATGTATAAATAAACTGTACATTAAATACATACGTTCTAACAATTTGAGGGCCCGCCACCCAGCTCCCGAGTACGAGAGTAATTTGTTCATGTACCCATGACTCGCTTCCCGAGTCGTGCCTATATGTAGTGTAAATTAAAACACGATGATAAAGCTGCAAAATATGTTTAGTAAATTCTTTAAATAAAGGAGAAATCGGACACCCAATAGCTTTATACGGACGACCAATAGCTATATACGGAAGCTCAATTGCTATATACAGATGTCCAATTCAAATTTAGTGGGATAGTCAAGAGAAGTTAATTAACAATATTTCTTCCTAATATAATATCTAATATATAATCTATATAATCTAATATCGATTTTTCGATATTTTAGTTACAAAATTTACGACTTATAAATTTCCTCAATTTTGAAATTTAATCAACATATTTACATTTAGACTAGACTTAAATATGTAATGACGATACCACCCACCAGTGTGGAATCCGAAAGACCTTTTTACTCCGCTGCCTAGACTTGCAATAGCTTAAAGTCAGTAGCTACCCTTATAAAAGAAAGTTATTTTTATTGATGTATTATTTTGTTTGGTAGAAATCTTTATGAATCTTTATGTGTTGATATTTTTAGAAATAGCAATGTTTAGCTGTTAGTAGAAAAATAATACATAAATAATATTAATACGTTTTGTGCCCCGTGGGGTGCCGAGCTAGAATGTCACCCCCCGATTGCTACCTGTGGGTGTCATAAGAGGCCACTAAAGGTATATTTTTTGTGGGATAGTAGGGCAAACTACCAGGCGGCTCACCTGATGGTAAGTGATTACCGTCGCCTACAAACATCCGCAACACCAGACGCGAATGAAAAACGGTGGTTCAGGCTTAAATTAATTTTTCTAAGCCTGATAGGTTTTTGCCTTTAAGCCTTTGACCACTATCTCACCTGATGGTAAGTGATGATGTGGTCGAGGATGTTGTTCAGACTAACCTAGAGTTACTGGCTCTCAAGGACAGCTGTCGGAACACACCGTTAGGTGCTTGGCGACAGAAAAGCTGCTAAATATGTTTAGTAAATTCTTTATATAAAGGAGAAATCGGACATCCATTAGCTTTATACGGACGACCAATAGCTATATATGGACGCTCAATTGCTATATACGGAAGTCTAATTCAAATCTAGTGGGATCGTCAAGAGAAGTTGATTAAACATATTTCTTCCTACTGCCAATAATTCCCATTTGTCCCGGGGAAATCTGTGGGGACAAATGGGAATAATCCAATATGGTGCAACACAATTGGCAAAAAAATTTCCACCATACAGTAACTTGTAGCCAAACAGTACTGCCTCACATAGTGCCGTATTTTTATAATAAAAGTAGCCAGGTTATTGGACGTCCGTATACAGCTATTAGGCGTCCGTATATAATATTGGACGTCCATATATAATATTGGACGTCCATATATAATATTGGACTTCCATATATAATATTAGACGTCCATATATAATATTGGACGTCCATATATATAATATTGGACGTCCATATATAATATTTGACGTCCATATATAATATTGGTTCAGGCCATGGTACGATACAATTCCGATTTTATCATACCTATATTTATATTTAACCCACAAATGAAGTTATTACGTACCTAATTAAGCAATATTTTTCTTAAATTTATAAAAAAAATAGACTAGACAAACATGTACATATTATATGCTTGTTACCAATAGCTTTATACGGACGCTCAATTGCTATATACGGATGTCTTATTCAAATCTATAGTCTATTTTTTTAGCAAACGAGTACCGAAAATTTTACTGCGTTGCTATTGGCCCGCGTAATCAACATAAAATTCGTTCCACACGAACTCTGTAGTTACATGTAGGTATATGCAATTCGAAAAATATTGCTTGTAACGAATCAATATTAAAGTGGCAACTTTTGAATTAGGGTAAGCAAAACAAAGATCGTTTCGGAAAAAATGTTGTTGCTAAGTCAACAAATCGTCTCGTCATACGTTTGCCGACGTATCACTGTGAGCTCAACCCAATTGCACTCGTTTGGTTTCAAGTGAAGGGCTATGGCAGGATATGACAAAAGTTATAAAATTTATGAAGTCTGAACTCCTTTGTTACAAGGAGTAGATAAAGGGAATAGATAAAAATGGTGCTCTTGTCTCAATCATGTAATAACTAAGATGTACGGAACCGACAATCATGTACAAAATATGTTGAACAATTTATTATTGACGTATCTGCAGAAAGTTCATCAGAAGGATGACGAAAATTTTTAAGATTACAAGAATTGTAGTAGAATTATTTGATTTATATGTTGAATTGCATAATATATATACTATTACAATATTGTTTTATATCATGAACGCGAACAGAAAATTTCGTTACGAATATACTCAGCATACAAATTTAAATCGTAAAATAATAACGTAATTTTTTCTACGGTAAATTTTAGAAGTATTCAATATGATCGGGCTTTGACAATTTCAAAACAAGAACAAAGACATTGACCAATGACGGCAATTACCCATCTCACTCTGTCAATATCAGAAATGTGCGAGAGACATACTCAGTACTCGTTTGTTAAAAAAAAACAGACTATAGTGGGATAGTCAAGAGAATTTGAATAAAAATATTATAAAGTTATTTTATTACCAATTTGTAATTGTTGTGATCGTAATTATAACAATTTAAGTCTGAAAATTCTGCTTTACTAGTTCTTAAAGTAATTTTCACGTCCAGCACTATGTGCTGACATATAAGGTGATTTTATTAATATTTGTGACATTGATTAGTTATAGTAGTTGATAATCTGTTGTGAAAATAACTTTTGTTAACAATATACGGCGAAGTTGACAAATTGTTAAAGGCATAAACTTTTAACAATAGTGCGTTAATTGTCTCAACCTTACTCTAAATCTAAGATGTTTTAGAATTACAGTATCTAAGTACTTACCTAAGTTGTGTATCTAGCACGAAGTGCCAAAGCTGTACCTATATAATGTGGATATTAATTTATCAACAATACTGCGGGAGATGGTGTAGAATTGATAACGGAATGTGTTCCACTCTTTTTTAATATTCACATACACAAAAAGTCTGTACTATTGCTTAAGCTATGGCACGTTGGCTTTGGGAATACTAGCAAAGACAACCGCGGTCTACGAACACGGTGTATCTACTCTATTCACACACACGCACGATTGCTACGCGAAGTCAATGAACTGCTATACTAGGCACAATAGACAGCTGTTTTGTGTACCTATTCTGCCTAGTCGGTCTTTGGCGGCTTGCAACAAAAGAACGTGCGACGCGGTAGCGGTTTATCACAATATGGCATACCTAAGTAGCTGCAACACAATACAGTACGTACCTACGTAAACTTGAAATTAAAAAGAATGTAGGTAAGTAAATTTTTTTTATCATTTAGATGAGTTTAATCGATTGGCGATTATGCAAAGCATTCGACAGTCTAGCTAGATTGGCCGGTAAGGCCTTCGCGTTCGTCAGAATAGGTACGTGAAACAGCTTCGTCTATCACTAGGGCAAAACAGCTGTTTTGCCATAATGACAGCGTCTAATTGACATCGGGTAGCGTTCGTACATGTGAGAATGGAGTAAACCGCGGTTCTCGATATCATAATAAAAGGCAACGCGCCGCGCTTAGAAAATAGTTATACTGATTTTTTTGTATGTGAAAATTAAACATGAGTGGAACACATGCCGTTATCGATTCTACACCATCCCCCGCAGTATTGTTGATGAATTAATGTCAACCTTATATAATAAACGTTGTGTTGTTAATTTTTTGTTGATAAAATTAATCAACGCTTGTTTTCTTATTTCTAGCTCTTGCGTATTAGCGTTCTAAGTGCTTAGCTAAGTTGTGTGTCTAGCACGAAGTGCCATAGTTGTACCTACATAATAAACGTTGTGTTGTTGGTGTTGTTGACAAAATTAATCAACGTTTGTCTTCTTATTTCTAGCTCTTGCGTCTTAGCGTATTATAAGTCTACTCTCTCTCTCTAAAACACGGAATAAAAGTGATACATCTACATGTTTTTTGTTTTTATTTATTTACCTAATATGGGTTACCCTGAAATATAAATATTACATATAGGTACACTATGCAAACTAACTTATTCTTTACTTTACCTACACACAAACTACCTACTACAAAAAACCCACCTATTACACTAAATAGTCAAATTATCAACCTTTCTATATTGATTCTGCAACAAACTAGCCACAGTTTAATCGTATGTGCCGTTTGTGGTGAAGTGTCACAGGTCCGTTCTGTACTTCTGTACAACATCTTGTCCTGCATGATTTATTTGTACCTACCAACTACCTGCGCCCCGCAGTTTTACCCGCGCGCTGATGAAAAAGGGTGATGATGGTGATGATGAACAGTAGTCTTTATGTTAATCCAGGGTATAAGCTATCTCCATACCAAATTTCATCCAAATCCATCCAGCCGTTTAGGCGTGAAGAAGTAGCACACATACCCACAAACTTTCGACACATACCTACCTATTTAAAATATTTTTGTTTGCGATATATCAATGAAAGCCGAACCATGCCGAACGAATTACTATGTTTGACGACGGACGGAGATAGTGTCTCAAGCTACGTCACGATGTGTGTAGGTTCTTCAGATAAATTATATTTTAAATTCACAGAGCAATAAATTTTTGCAGAGAGTAGGTACCTGTTACTTGTAGTACCTATATATACGTTAGGTACGTTGCTCGTGTGAGATAATATGATGAATAGATTACAATATATGATCGCCCTAAATAAATATGTAATATATTACATACCTACCTATTTAGGGCGATCCTTCTGTTGTTCTTTGTTTTTAGTCATCTTTCGTTTTATAATAACATTAGTAGGTAGATACTGTTTCAATATTGCAAGTGACATGATTGTCATTGATTACATTTCTTATAAAATTGTGTTTTATCTCTGAAACATATAGGTATGTTTATGGCATCAATATGAAAAGAACAAACTTCTACATTTACTACGAACAAATAATTTTACTTAATATTTACAATAATTATTTATTACATAATTTGTAACTTACTGCATTTACTACAACATATTTTGTAAAACAGTGACGGCTCAGTGGCATTAGCTATGGACTGCCGGGCAGCAGGTCTATGGTTCGAATCCCGCCGCGGGCTTGAGCTTTACCACTGGGTAGAAGGGCATTATGCGAATGCTCGCTTGGCTAGCTACCACCCTGAAGTAGAAATTCTGTCACTTAACACTTAACGGGAAGCAGTGATGGCTCATAGCTATGGACTGCCGCGCAGCAGGTCTATGGTTCAAATCCCGCCGCGTGCATGAACTTCATCGCATGGTGGAAGAGTTTCAAAATCTGTCTCTAAGCGGTAATCACGATGTCATCGTGGATCTATCAATTCTGGTAGAACATATATGAAAAAAAGGCCCAAAAATTTCGGACTGGGTAGGTAGGTAACTGATTTAAATTATTTTCAATAAAATTCAAAAACTAATAATAGGTTAATTTTGATTAGCTAAGTGCCTACAATCATCGCTAAGTTTACCATATAAACTTTCGTACTACCTTATACCTACTACAAATATATACCTACACTTATTCTATGAATTTACGTAGGTAGATACATAGTACTAACTTTATTATTTGTTGTGATCTTATAGCTATGTAGGTAGATAGGTATGCAATGCAATGCGCAATGTCGATTTGACATCGCTGACAGTTGCGTACCTAGGCAGGCCTATATGATAAATTATAATTATATCGTAGATAGAGCTTTTAACTCTTTAATACTTTGTGTTAGGTAGGTACTTTCTCAAAGGTAGCTATATTGCTGCTTAGACTATATGTAAAGTTTTATTCTATCTTGATGATTAGGTAATTGGCAGTGAATAACAATCGTTCCCGTAAGTGTTATTCTTGCTACTACATGCGATTTATTGTGCAAAAATCTCAGAAACAGGAGCTAAATTTTCTTCATCTTATTATAAACTATTTGTGTACTTAACTTTATCAAAATCCATTGTTCCTACGTGTAGATAGATAATAATAAATTATATAAAAATATCGGGCATCCGTATATATATAGATTTGACCAAATTGTTATAAATGTACATACAAGCGATTGTCAAAGAAAGAGAAAGTAAACATAAAGATGGCAACGTCGCACTCACAAATGTCGTTCATCCTATGAGGACGCTAAATAGTCGATGCCATAGGTAAATCACGATCAATATATCCAGGACGCCTATAATTTATGACCATGGTTCGGGGTTCAAAAATGTTGCGGCACGAACGCAAGAAGAATATCGCGAAAAATAAAATTATCGGAAAATGACGTATCTCACGGAGCTGGCAATCGAAGAGCTAAGCAATATTCATTAAGACATGTTAAAAAAAGCAATGGGAACTGGAGGACGTCGTAATAATGCACCACGTGCATGACGCCAAAAAGCTTCTAGGATGTAAATATATATATATATATATATATATTATATATAGTGTTATTGTGAAGGAACAACCTCGAGGCCCACCTGATGTTAAGAGGACTAACCTCTGCCTATAACAGATGCATTTCATCACAAGTCATAAATTGCACTGCGCCCGTCACCTTGAAACATAGTTGTTAAGTCTCACGTGCCTGTAATTTCACTGGCCCTCTAGGACTGCTGCCGGAACACACCGTTAGGTGCTGGGCGACAGATTTTCTACTTGAGGGTGGTCGCCAGCCAGTCGGGCATTCCTCTATGCGGTGAAGCTCAAGCACGCGGCGGGATTTGAACCTGCTGCACCGCAGTCCATAGTCAATGCCACTGAGCCATCTTTGCTTCAAAATGCCATACGAGCTTACTTATTAAAGTTGAAGCCCTGCCTACTGCTTTGGTATATAATTATAATTACTGTGTTGCGGCTGGGCAGTGTCTGCCCCGAATAATATAACACTATTACATACTTATTTCTATATAAGTATAATCGGATAATAAAACTAACTAGCTATAATTCGTTTAAACAATAAATTACCTATGCAATGAACGTGTATGTTTGGGAGGTTGTGTGTTTAGGTATGTGTGTGCGTTTGTGCATTAGTGTATTTTAACTAGCGGCTTACCCCGCCTCTGCAGGGGTATTTAACAAAAATTTAAAAATAAACTTTTCTGCAAATATTCTATCGCTTATGTTCATTAGTGATAATGTTGGATTCTAACAGTGAAAGAATATTTCAAATCGGTCTAGTAGTTTCAAAGACTATTCAATGCAAACAAACAATCAAATCTTTCTTTATAATATTAGTTTAGCTACAGTGTGGTGTACATTAAATAATCATATAAAATATGGACAAATGCAAGTAAATACCTTAGTATGGCTCGTTAAATTATCGAATCGCTATGATCGCTAAATTTGACGAATCGTATCGTCTATTGCAAGTATGGTTCTGTTGTCGATAACTCTTATCGACGTCTTACGATCGTGAAATAATAATTGTAGACTATATGTCGATTATTATGAAATGGCAACTTCAAAATTAGGCTGTTTTTGCACAGATTATTAAAACTGTTCATTCATTACGGATATTTTTATTAATTTTTTAAATAAAACAGATAATTACAATTTACAGTATATTTTTGAGGAATACAAAAATTTATAGAAAATTATGACAGCTGACTAAAGTTATCTTCCAGATACACATGGTTTTTAAAATTGTTTTTTTTTAATATCGTGATTATTTTTGTGTAGCGTACCTAACAACCTATTCGTGAACCAATAAAACATCTCAAAAATAAACTGCCCACTGCAAAAGAAATAAACAAACACGATGAAAAGTACCACTTAAAATATATGTATTATTGTTATTTTCCTAAATAACAAAACTAAAAGATGTAAAAAGCAAAATTTTGTGAGAATATTTAAAAACCAAATTAGATAAAGCAGCCAAACCGGAAGGTTTTTTTGGTCTTTACTTACACGACAGATCAGAAATACAGTTAAATACAGTAGTAGTTAAGCATAAAAGTATATGCTTAACTACTACTTTAAAGATATAGTATAGGCATATGCCTATACTATTCCTTTAAAGAAATTTAAAATAGACGGAAACAATATTGTATTTAATAAGTCGTATACCTACTTAGGTATCTACTCGTAGTTTGTGTAATGTGTACGGATAGACCGTGAGATCGCATCCTTCTAATATCGTTCTCAAAGCCTTGCACGAAGAGCGAGTACAATAACTTTCTATATTCGAAATATATTCTTGAAGCACTCTTCCGATAATCCTATAGGTAGGGTTGTTAGCATTTGTCAACCTCTTCCATGCAGCATTTGCACAGCACCGCTCTTTTTCCAATAACAAAAGGAGCTCAAAAGTTTATTTTAAAATTTGTCTCGTTTATATCGAGCTTCTTTTTAAACCTGACAAGACAATCGTTAAAGTGTACAAAATAGACGATCTCAGACGTCATCTTAAAGTTCCATGCTAGGGTCATCGTCAAAATTCGTTAAAATTTACCAAATTTAGTTAACGATCGTTTAAGTAGGTTTCATACTTGCAAACATCGATATAACCCGTTTTATAGAATTTAGACGATTTTAAATGTCAAATTTAGCGATCGGTAATCGGTTCCGTACTTGCGCTGCTGAAGCATAGAATTTAAGGCTCATGGACATGCATGAAAATTTAAAATAGTTTGGTGGTATTTAAAATATGACGAATCTATGTATCTATGAAATGAACTACGAAGACACTAACCTTTAATTCCCCCCAAGTTTTAAAACTTTCCATTTCAATATTTTTCACAATACACATACATTTTCACAAGAGGTTACACAAGCGCTGTTTCAATTTCTGCATAAAAAATGCTTACCTCGCGTGCATTCCGGAGAAACTTGATTAACCGATTATTGTAACATTTACAGAATCCATATTATTTACACATCGCATATTTGTGTGTTGTAACATATAAGCAACCAGGTGGTCTATCATCTTCATATCTTAATCCCTCTACGTCTGGGGTTGGTACATTTTTTTTAATGTTATTGCGTCGAAACAAGCTCGATGCCCACCTGATGTTTCGGACTAACCTCTGCCTATAACAGATGCATTTCGTCACAAGTCGCGAATTGCACTGCGCCCGTCACCTTGAGACATGGTTGTTAACTCTCATGTGCCTGTAATTTCTCTGGCTCTCAAGGACTGCTGGCGAATTTCAAAAACCTTTTCCACACGCATAAAAAACACTTTTCCACGCAATTTTTGAATAGTAATGAACCTCTTTCCGAGCTTGTGACATTAAAAGATATTTTTTACAAATGCCTATAAATCAAATGCGGCAGTAGGTATAACTGAAACCATGCTAGTTGAGATTCCCACGCTTGCTATCGGAAATCTATTGTCATTAAAAATGTACCTACCTATTCCATTAAATTTGCAAACAAACATACGGTGCCATTTTTACGCAATCATGTGACGTTACACATAAGTTGGTAAATTATATAATAGTTCTTAAATATTGATTTCTGCAAAATGACGCCTGAATCTATTCATTGTAACAAAGGAGGTTGTGCACAAAATGGAATGAAACAGAGTTCAAACTCAATGCACGGCGCGTGGCGGCTAAGGCACGGTAATGTTTATAGATAATATTACCGTGGCCTTTTGTTTTTTGAACGAAAAGCGTTTTCACATGGAGTCGGGTATCCAATTTTATAATGTTCAACACGGATATACCCGCCTGACTTATATATTTTATTTAAATAGGAACACATAACAAGCACCAGCTTTCGAATATAAAAAAAATAATCAAAATCTTTACACACTGTAAAAAGTTATGAGGTACCCTGTTGTTTTTAAACAACAGGGTATTTATTCGTATAAATTCGTCGTTTAAAAACAGTCGAATTTAGAAGCTCCTTTTTTGTAGTCTATGAATAATAATAATTCCTAGAATACAAATATTTCATATACCATTAGGTGTAAATATTTAATACTGATACATACCAACAATAAAATAATAGTGTCCCTTTTTATAAGTAAAACATCTCTATTTATTGTTCTCGTAAATATTCTTATTGAATTTCCCCTGACATTTAATAGATTTGGGTCGAGAAACGTAGGTTCAAACACTTGGAATTCCTCGTTCAATCGCCGTGAGAAGCCCTCTGTCCACTAGAGCAGAACCAAACCAACTACAAATTACAGCAGCATTACCTTTATTTTGTTCCAATGCACCGACGATTTGTACAACGTCAATGAGTAGTTATTTAGCAGTTAATCTCATGTTAACTATCATAGTTTGATAGATATGCATCTTGTGCGTGAGTGAGTAATGGGAGAGTTTACTAGGTACTTAAACTGGTATTACTGAGTGTCTAATTACCTCCTCAAAATATGGGAAAATATAATTCATACGGATGTATATCTACTCTGTGGTATTTTCTGGCATTTCTATGTGTACATATTATTTTTGAAGCACTCGTATAGCAAAGCTCGAGCAGAGCCCAGTTTCTTTAGTAAACTGCTCATAAGTTGATTCATCAAATATAACTGTAGGATAAACTGAGTTTATCTCTTAAACGGAATGAATAATACATCTTTCGGCCACACTCAGTATTTCTCTTAAACTCAGTTTATCCTAAGATTTTTTTACCTGTAGATGAGTTGTGTGCCCTCCATATTTACTAGACGAATTCAGGGTAATTACCAGAGTCACTACCAGTCTTGCACTTCCGAGCGTCCGGTGAATACATCGCCGCTAATCGGGGTTTTTAGGAATAATCTGTGGACAATATGCCTTCCTTGTGTCTATATACTCTGCACCAATTATACAAGCACTGTGAGAGATAAGAAAAACTGTTTAATTTCACGCGTAATTATTGCTTTTATTGATGAAATAGAAAATATCGTCATTTTGTTTTATCTTAGGAACTAATCTCAATGAAATGGATGAACGAGATATGTGTATCGTTTGGTGTGAGAGAGTGAAAGAGATCGCAGTGTAATGGTGATCGGAACGTTTCGTGGCGGTTCGGTGGTAACACGAATTGCTTATTTGTCTCTTTCTAACAACTAGGGCATGGCGGTATTGGACTTGTTGGCAATACCAGTATTATATCGGTATCAATATTTTCAATACCGGAATATCGGTATTTTTTCGGTATTTCACTATAAATGTTAAAAACGCAGAAAAAATATATTTTCCATGTAATATTGTTTAAGACTGAATTAATATACTATTTTATTATAATAAAATCATCGTGTAACAGTATTTTTTTTAATCAACTTAATTTTTATTAATAATTTTTGGTACTTTTTCTTATGTTTTTTTTATTATTCCAATTAATTAATCAAATAGTAATTAAACAACTTTAAAAGGTTTAAATCGCGTATTATTTTTCATAATTTTAACCGACGTTTCAAACACTTTGCAGTGATCGTGGTCACCGGGTGACCTCGATCACTGCACACACAGAGACAACATTATAATTAGTCAAATATTTATTATATATTATAACAATAAACTATCAGATATAATATAAGTTTGGATAAAATTCGTCACTGAAAACGCTATTTCGGATTCAATACTAATTGGAGGTAAGGTCTTATAGTGTTCATCCCAATAAAGTCCTCTATTGGTGCCATTTTCGTACTGTGTCATTTCCGTGTGTATAATTCAATAATGTATCGCGTCAGATTTCATCATCTTTCGGATGACAGTCATTAGATTCGGTGTCTTACCCTTGTGATTAGTGTAAAATACCCGTTTATGTAATTTTCTCTTTTAGAGATTTGTCGATCGTTTTATTTAATTCGTATTAAATTGAAGCTGAACCGGCACCTAACCGGCGCTATCGCCACAAACAGTTTTGGCGCTATCTTCTGAAATTGCCGAATGATCGATCTGAGGGGTAGATACGCTTTATGAGGCTTATTAAATTTGAAAGAATTTTGAGTTTCTCACTTACCGATTATCTCCTAAATGATAGTTTTTTCGTAATATTGTCTCGAAAACGGAAACTACCCACACCGTTCTTACTGTTTCATTTGGATTGTCCACTGCTGAACACAGCCTCCTTCATTAAAGCGGAGTTTGCCATAATGTCCACGCTTGTTAGGCGTCTTGGGGATCGCAGTGTGAGATATCAGTTCATACACAGTTTTTATCACTGTAATATACTCGGAAACACTGATTACCGTATATACCACGTGCATGTGCGTTGTAATAAGAGAATTGTGAATAGAGAACCGACGAATCAAGTGAGAGAGCACAATGCAATTGAGAATATGCGTGAGATAAAAAGATGCACCGCGCGGGTCTGAGGGGCATGCGGTGGTTGGCGGACGATATGTCGGTTTTGTTAAACTATATAAACAGTACTACCACCATATATTTAATACCATTTATGTAGTCACAATTGCACGGACACATTGACTAGTTCCAATCTTAAAGTGACATTTTTTATTAAGTAGAAATCAACGTTACCTAATTAGATTATGAACTTATGGTTATTGAAGTCGGTTTATTAATTAAATTGTAAAAGCATGCAAAGAAAACGTAAACTGCGCATTAATTTACAACCATAATATTTAATAAGTTGTTGATGTTATTCATATAATCTAAAGCCGTCGTGTTGGTTTTTAAGCCTTTGATTAGTTTCATGCATATAAACTTCTTTTTTGTCATAATACCGAAATACCGGTATTATACATTTCAATACCGGTATTTGAAAGTACTCTAAATAGGCCGGTATTACCGGTTTTTCGGTAATACCGAATACCGGTATCCATGCCCTACTAACAACAGATATGACGCCTAATATTTGAACGCTCTTTCCTTGTCATTACAAACTGCATATAGATGTGCGTAGGTATGTATATAGGTAAATTCTAGTAAGCTTTTAGAGCAGTCGTGTTCGGATATAACTAATCTATATATTTCAAATCACTGCTTTCAAAAGGTTTCGTGGGTTATCTGTTCGTTAAGTAGTTCAATAAGCTGGTACTAGATGGAGCTTTTTTACAACTCTACATACGCTACTCATAAACATTTATGACCATTGCCAGAAAATCAAATTAAAAAAAAATTGGAGTGGCGGGATTTTCACAACTTTTATGCTTCTTGTGTTGAGTGACATGAGTTAATTAATTTTTTTAATGTAGTTTTGTAAAGGAAAATTAAAGGAGATATTGACAGAAGTGCCTGTCATCAAAACCAAAAAAAAAAACGATGGAAGTATGTAGGTAAAGTAGACGCAAAATAACAAGCTCAAATGCAACTTGCAAGCAAATTCAATCAAAACAGTTAATCAAACACCTCAGATGAAACCTTTGAAACACAGCAGTGACTGATAACACGTCAAATAACTATCCATAGATAAACGGCCCTCACTATAGCCAGTTACTATGTTTAACTTAGAGTGTTCTGAAACGCATTTTCACAAGTTATTGAACGAATAGCATTGTAATAGGTAAACACAGTCAAAAGCACCTCAGGAACCCCGCATAAATCCTTAACTGATCAACAAGGTTTTATTTATTTATTTTTAGGGTTCCGTACCCAAAGGGTAAAAACGGGATCCAATACTGCCGCTGTGTTTACGACTAAGCGCTTCCTTGACTCGGATGCGCGTCGCCAACGTTTGTTTTCTTAGTATTGCAATTGTTATGCGTCACAGGTGGTAGGTCTGTACAGCAAGAGTTCGTCTTGGTGGGTACACTCGCAGTGTCAGATATTCCAGCTCGAAGCAGGCAGTTGTGGGCAAACACAACTTTGTTTAGGCTTGAATGGCAATGCAGTGTCATGTAGAACAACGACGTTGACACTGCAACTGTAATGGACATTCTGGCGTCTTCTCCGTTTCGTCACTTCATGACATAAAATAAATGTCCTCTTGGGTGCCTAACTACCATCCTCAAGAAAAAAATCAGGTGCTAAGCAACGGTAAACGGTGTATTCCGGCAGCTATCAATAAGAGCCAGTAATTTTATTTATTTCCTCACAAATCATTAGTACTTCAGTACTAATATTATAAATGCGAAAGTAACTCTGTCTGTCTATCTGTCTGTCTGTCTGTCTGTCTGTCACGCTTTCACGCCAAAACTACTGGACCGATGAAATTTGGTATGGAAATAGTTTGAGACCCGGGAAAAAACATAGGATAGTTACTGCGCAAAAAGAGGTTAATGTTATTGCGCGATAACCGACATACGCGCGGGCGGAGCCGTGCACTGAAAGCTAGTATGATATAAAACGTCGGATGACATACGTGCGCTTTGATAATAACAGCCTCTGCTTTCTTGTAGCGATATCGCCTCGGCTGTAATCTTTAACTTACCGTACTTATATCATAATGCTAAAATAGACGCTAAAATAAGGATTTTCGACGTTACATACTTCCACAGACGAACTCGCACAAAGACTCCTACTGCTACTCTTATTAATGATAGCAATAGGTAAGCAAAAATCTGTCTGTGTTTACTTCCGCGATAAGTTAATTAGACGTAGTTTTTTACTTGACCTAATTTGCACTATCCGTGAAAGCGCTTGTAAAGAGAAAGCTGCAGAAAGCCGCCCAAAGAACATTGTACTTCAGGTTTTGTGCCCAAAAGGCAAGCTGGAGCTCGTCGTTATGCCACGGGGCTCAAGCTTGGTAACGGAATGAGTTACAAACAGGTTTTTTATGCTTGATATGTTAGCCTTTGACCACTATCTCACTTGATGATAAGTGATGATGTGGTCGAAGATGTTGTTCAGGCTAACCTATAGTATTACTGGCTCTCAAGGACAGCTACCGGAACACACTGTTAGATGCTTGGCGACAGATTTTCTACTTGAGGGTGGTAGCTAGCCAGGCGGGCATTCGTAAAATGCCCTACCACCATGCAAAACCACCATGCATAACATTGGTTTAGGCATCCTGCGAGAAATCGGAGGACGCGGGTACGAATCCCGCCCCGGGCATAAAATTTGGTGCACCAATAATTTGTATAATATGATTTTCGCTTAGCACGAGGTAGTGTTTGGAATCATATTTTGAAATAACATTTGTAAGTATATTATTTTGTGTGAAACGATGACCTAAACACGACCATTGGTCTATTAATTTTTTTTAAGAAGGTACTTTTTGAAGAAGGTACTATATGTTAAGTGTGAATAAGCATTGCAATTCAACGGGGCAATGCTGCCAGCATCATGGGCACGCCGCCAAATGTTAGTACTTACTCGTAAGCTGAAGCATTCGGATTGCCTGTGAGTCTGCGATGACTTGTAGGTTGTCTAAATGCTTTCACTGTAGTATAATAGCTATAGTGTTGTATATAGTATCTAGTATTTCACTAGATTCGTTTAAAAAAAAAGTGAATGTACAGTTGTCAATTTTAGACCAATTTGTTAAGAGTGTACCTAGTCATAATAGTAAATATTTTGTTACGGAGTCTATCACAAAAACTAAACTAATTAAGAATCTCACAATTTAGTGTAATATGAACTTACCATACACTCTTCTGAAAACGCCGATTTATATGCGGTTTTAAAGGTGTGAACAAAATCAACAAATGGGGTATTTGTTGTTTTTTACTAGCTAATAGATAGATAAACGCTTTATTGAACTAAACCAAAACTAATAATATTTAGCTTATAATAGTGAACAATATGCGACCTCATCACTCAATGTGATCTCTTCCAGACAACCTTTGTATGGATAGGAACAAGCTTTTACAAGAGATGGTGATGACGGTGTACAATATTCTTATTAGTATATATATATATACACATTTTCGATACAATACGTAGCTAATGAATATGTTATTACACAATATACAAACATAATATATAAATTTATGTATATAAATATGAGTTTCTGCTAGCATTTGTTCTTTAATTATTTTTTTTACAACCCACTTCGGCACGTTATTTCACACTTTTGGGTGTTGAAGTCGATTCCATTTTTTGGTTAAAAAAAATTGTTCACTCTTTTTGTGACCCTTGCTCTTACGTGATCGATTGTCATTCATTTTCAACGACTATATCATCAAGAACTCAAAAACGGCTTGACCGATTTTGATGAAATTTACACAAGCGTCAGCTTTCAAAAAAAATAATTTTCAAAAACTCTTCACCCAGTCAAAAGTTCTGAGGTAGCAAACATAAAAAACAGACGAATTGAGAAGCTACTCCTTTTTTCGAAGTTGGTTAAAGCATATTAGGACGGAGCTCGCTTGGCATAAAAAAAAGTCCTACTTCTATATTAATATTCAACATGCGCATTTATTTGTGTTTAACTAAATACATTATAAGGTAACACAAAGCCTAATTCAAACAAGTTGTTAGATTCCTATACAACTACGATACGTCATTCTGACGCGCAACAACTGCTAACTTAGTACATTTTCTTCAAGTTTCCATCAGCTATCTGCCTAGTGTATTCTTACAATATTGTTACATTGTAAATCGAATAATCTTACAGAATTACTAAATCGAACATTGGAACCATCAGCGGGGTTCGAACCCACGTCCATTCATCCCTTGGCCCGGGACAAGCTGCCAATTTGAGCTACCTTATCACGCGGAGCCGATATCGTCCATTTATGAATGAAATTCAATTGTGATCAAAATGCTGGCACATATTTGGCTCAACGAATAAGCATTGCAATTCAACGGGGCAATGCTGCCAGCATGCTGGGCACGCTGCCAACTGGGAGTGGGCTGGAGCATTTGGACTGCCTATGAGTCTGCTATGACTTATACCTTGTCTAAGTGCTTTTATTGTAGTAGCTGTAGTGTTGTATATAGTTCTTAGTATTTTGTTTAATAAAGGCATATCGCCGTTTAAAAAAAAATTGTTATCATTATCTATGATGTGCATGGATTTAGGGAAGATGTTGAATGATATCTTGAAACAATGATGGCCTATCGGTAATAGCTATGGATTGCCGTGCTGAAGGTGCAGGGTTCGATCCCCACCGCCACCGGCTTGAGTTTCACCGCATGGTCGGATGGCATTTTGCGCATGCTGGGCTGGCTAGCTACCACTCTCAAGTAGTAAATCAGTCCAACTTAACAGTGTTCGGCAGCAATCCCTGAGAGTTAGTAAAATTATAGGCACATAATGAGACTAACCGCCGCCTATAACAGATGCATTTCGTCAAAGTGACGATTTGCACTGCGACCGCCACACTGAGGCATACAATTGGTAAGTCTCAATACGTGCCTGTAACTTTACTGGCTTTCAAGGACTGCTACTGGAACACAGTGTCAGGTGCTTGGCGACTGATTTTCTACTTGAGGATAGTAGCTAGCCAGGGGAGCATTTGTAAAATGCCCTTCCACCATGAATTGAAGCTTAAGCCGGCGGCGGGAATCGAACCAAGGACCTGCAGCACCGCAGTCCATCGCCATAACCGCTCGGCTAGCCATCAGTGGTTCGAAATTTGTAGTGCTTTCAATTGAAGTTCAATTCAGTTTGGCTGCTGATAATGCCTCACTCACCACGATAGCTCAATTGGCAGAGCACGTCCCGACTATAGGGACAAATGGTCACGGGTTCGAATCCCATTGTTCAAATTTTTCTTTCCGTTGTAATTGTGTAAGCGATGCAATCACTTCGCTTGTTTTGAAACAGATGCACGGCGTGCGTGACAATACAACTTATTATGCGTATATTCCAATAAATCTATCAGAGGCCTATTTTCCGAGAAAAATTAACCAACCGTCCGACCAGATCGAGATAACTCTCGAAGATAGCTCGATCCCCTCGTCTCGTGACAGCGAAGTTTTCCTATCACCTTACTTAATTAATCACGTTATCTTATCATATAACAGCCTTATTAAATTATAGACTTTTGTTGTAGACGCACGTTAGTGTTGGTGCGGAAAACATTCCCGGTGGGACTTCGCCTGTTGTTGCCGCCTTGGTTGTCCTTGCTGCGGTTGTTGTCGCCCTGGTTGTCACGCGGTGACGTCACGCAATGGGAGGATGGGAGCTGTGCCTGTTGGCACTTCTAGGATTAGTTGCGACGCAAGGGCCTGAGAAACGTAAGTGGTTGTAATTCTTTAGTGTAATTCTGGATTACTACGAACTAGGGATGTGAAGCCTCCGAATGTTTATGGAACCTTTTCAAAATATACTGACTGAAATATAATTGCGACAAGGTTTTGTAAAAATTGTAAATTAAATAAGGTATTGTTTTTTTCCGGATGCTGAGAATTTTTGGTGTACGTAAATCCAGACATGAGCCGCCGCCGCCTGTTCTCGTAATGAAACATACATATCTAAAAATATTTTATTTCTGTTCATTTGTTCGTTGGCGACGTGTGTGACAACGGAATAGAATCTCGAGAATCTGGGTTCGATCCCAGAAAGTTAGACCCAATTTACATTACCGCTGAAATGAACGGATTTACATATTATAGCATTATGAACGTTAAAACAAGTACAAACTACCACCACCGACGTAGGCTGCGGGAATTTTAAAAACTCGATTTAATTTGTACTCTAATCATTTGATATAATAATTATAATTGTAAATTAAAATATCTAATTGATATTTACTATGTACTTCTACTATTCCTTTTGCTATCAATCTGTTCCGCTGCAATGTAAATTGAGCCTTCTGGGGTTTTAAAAGTAAAACAATTCTTAGTGGTAGCACAGAATAAAGAGGGTAGTACTGAATGATGGCAATAGGCGCGTCTCTTATTGACATGAGATCAAACATATCGTGCGAAACATGAGTGCTTAGACAACTCTGTAAAATTATGTGAAGTTTGCATTCCAGATCTTTCCTCTCACAGAGGCGCGCCCTTCTATATTTTTGAGTATACTTACAATTAGTATGAGCTACCCATGCGATTGTTTTACATTTTATTGTTTAACTGTATGTACCATTAGCATTAACACCCACACTAAGACATAGTGTACAAACGAGGGCTACCCTTACAAATGCACACCAATAATTTACCATGGAAGAGCCCACCCTTTGTAAGTTAACAGGTCTGAGAAAATGATAAGTAAAATTTTAATTCAAAACTTAAACACTCAGAGTATTCCTAGATTTCCTAGTACCTATAGTATTCCAATGTTTCAGCTTCCTTTAACGCCATAAGAAGTATGTCAGTAGCTGCCGTAGCGGGCAATGTCATGTGATTTTGGTTGCATAACATTGAGCTAGAAGCAAATCTCCTTATCTATGCGCCCTTGACTAAATTAGGTTGTTATTTTCTATGTAGGTAAGTCATTAATGTGTGAACCTTTTAATTTATAAGAATACTTTAGATGATAAGCAAGATTACAATAAATGTCAACAAAGGTCTATGATATAGTACCAGCTGGAATCAGTGGAATGTTTACTGCTGAATAAGTATCATAAGGCACCTTTTGGCATCTTCTGGGTGGTATTTTAGGGGATGATTTTAAATTATTACCCGATAAAATATTTACCAGAAAATATGTTTTACCCACATTTTCCGATAGCTTTAGCTCTCTGGAGGCCTTTTCCTTATAGTAGGTAAAATGATAATAAAAACCGGCCAAATGCGAGTTGGACTCCCACACCGAGGATTCCGTACTTAAACAGAATCACTACATATAGTATAAAACAAAATCACTTCCCGCTGTCTGTCTGTTCCTACGTATGCTTATAGATCTTTAAAACTACGCAACGGATTTTGATTCGGTTTTGTTTAGATGTAATGATTCAAGATGAATCTTAATATGTTTAGAACATGCATAATATAATCGAGGAACACTGATAATTTTAGAGGTTTCTAATGTGAGTAAATAAACTCATTTTTGTTTGCTTACATTGCAAACGCTGGCTGATAAACCCTACGAGATAGATCAAAATAATGTACTACAGTATTGTACACCTTGAAAAAGGCTACAAAAAATCTGTACTATTTATTATTTGGTATTTATCTTTTAGGAATAGCCCACAATAACCATTTTCTTTTAATTTTTACGAAAAATTATGGCTTGTTTACGAAGCGATTCTAAGCAATACAGCATTATCCACATCGTTATCCAATTAAATACCTTGAATACATTGTGCATTTAATATAGATCAATATGTCGCTTTACAGCATGTTATTTAAATGAATATTTTCGAAGATATTACAGATTATTTAGTATCAGCATTGTACCCGTGCGAAGCCGGGACGAGTAAAGTATAAATACATACCAAAATATCGTTGTTTTCATACAGATTGAGCTTCTTAGCGGAAGTCTCACCTACTCGTATTTGGCTGGATTTTAGTTTCCGTTGTTGAATGTAAAATATTAGACTACAACCACAGCAAGTTTGACACTTGTATTACCGATTTTTATAATGGAGCATAAGTATTGAACATTACTACTTGGTATATATTTATAAAGATTATTGCTGCGGCTTTTTTTTTATCTTGGTAACCAATTAAAGAACATTGCATTCGTTTTGAGGCATGAAATATTATTTCGCTTTCGAGGTTGAGTCAATTTATTAAGCATGTAGATCCTAATCTCTAGGAACATAAATGAAGAGATAAGGAGAGGAAAAGATACCTGCATCTGAATAGATTATAGATTAATGTTCTCCACTTGGTTGGTATATTACGAAGAGATAAGTCCATACGAACACTTATAGGGAACATCGTAACCAAGGGACATGGAGGAGCCAGATTGGAAGCGCTCGTAGTGTAACTAACTTAGGCCTTTATGTATTTGGCCAATAGCTTCAATCATTAGAATTGTTTGATCCAAAACGATTACACAAATCTAGGGTTTTATCGTTATACTATAAACCATTTAAATGTGGTAGGGCTTTGCCTACTATAGACGCAAAACCTATCATAGAACGTCAAAGGTAGTAGCAGATTTGAATGCGCAGCAGCGTGGACATATAAATAGTATGTTTTTATTTTATGAAGATACTGCCAAACACGGCGGTATTTTTTTTTAGCTTTTCAATAACGTGGCAAATCTGCACAATCGTTGGACGTCTATGGTGACAAAGGTCTATCATATATGATTGGTTTCATAGATTAAAGTTATCCTCGAATAGTTTTATCCAAGTGTAATTAAATTGGCCCTAAGTCGTTCTATCTAAGCCGATCAACTAAGCAACGTCCGCTGCGGTCATGACTTGGATGGGTGTAACCGCTAGAGTTTTGTTTTGTATTATTGTGACGGAACAAGCTCGAGGCCCACCTGATGGTCAGCGGACTAACCTCTGCAACAAGTGATAAGACTGACGACTTGATTTTACTTAAAACTGCCAAATTTTCTGGTTACATATAGATTGGAACCAAATTGTATTGCCAATTTTAAGTTACCATTGGACACGTCCCTACATAGAATTAACTATTGTTTCTATGTATATATCTCTACATCTGACAATTATAATGTGGTATCTATAGCGTGTATGTAGGTTACATGGCTTTCCCACGACTTCCATACAAAATCATTCATTGACTACATTTCTGTTTCACTCAAGTTTTTACTATCCATAGAGAAATTGCTGTTTTTGTTGTAGTTATGCAACTAAAGGAGTTTCCGATAGTGAGACCATATATATTATCTCATTATGTACGATTCTTTTTTTGCTGGGTATATCTCCAAGTTGGTAAATTTTTTTTATGCTTGATCGGTTAGACTTTGAACACTATCTCACCTGATGGTAATTGAAGATGTGGTCGAAGATGTTGATCAGGCTAACCTAGAATTACTGGCTCTCAAAGACAGCTGCTTGAACACACCGTTAGGTGCTTGGTGACAGATTTTCTATTTGAGGGTGAACAAAATCTTTCACTTCATCATCACTTACATCCAGTGAGATAGTGGTCAAAGGCTAACCTATCAGGCATAAAAAAACCTTAAAAAACGTTTATCACAAAATGTTGTACGTAACTAGGCCGTCAGTCAACCGTCAATCCTAAAATGGTAGAGTACACACGCTCCTCAGTAGAGTAGGTACATTTTGGACTAAGACGGATTACCTTATCCGAACATTGAGGACAAGGCTTGACAGTCATTTATTTTAAACACCTCGCCACATTTACGAAATTTTCATCATTTTAAAAACATTTGAAGTGTTTTATTTTAAGGGGCCTTTAGGAGCTTGTGAATATAATACAAAAAAAGTTAAATCACACGCGCTGCGCGTTGTGGCTATGACGTTTTATGACAGACTACTAAAAAGGGGGAGGTTCTAAATTAGACTGTTTTTTGTGTATTACTACTAGAACTCTGTGCAGGGTGTACCGATTTCGATTGTTTTTTTATATACGATAGCTGGTGCTGAGACCTGATGAGTAGTCTCCGAGTTATTATTAATAATGCGTATTTTATATATGAAATCGGTTTTTTTTTTGTTAAAATATTACGTGTGTTCGTCCAAAATGCTCAATTAGAGAATATAATATGTACTTTCATATGGTTGTCGTAGCCAGATGTGATGATTTTCAACACGAATTTGTTTAGGATATAATTGTCTTAATGGGAGGTTAAAATTTAAAATTCACTATCGTCACTCCAGATTTTTATTACTATTAATGAAACAGTTATGTAAAAACCTTCAGCACGGATATGTTGCCAAAACTCCCGTATATAAGAGTAACATATATATTTACTAAATCGAGACCATGATCTGCTAAAGAGAAGTTCTTTGTTTTCATCTTCAAAGTGAAAACAACAGAAAAAACATCCTCAAAAAAATTCAGGCGCTTGAATATTTTTCTTCGGGCGACCTACAAGCATACCTACACTGCTCCCAGGGGCCACACTCCCACCTTTTAATAACTATTATGATAAACCAACATCATAATTTCAAACTTAAAATATGAATACTGACATTTGTACCACGGCTATTGTGAAACAGTAATAGTCGTATATCGTTATCTCTATCGCACCAATTACTTGATTTGATGCCTGCAGCCCTCTCCGACGTTGAAGTTCTAATGTATTATTACTTTAACTATATTTGGTGGTGCAAAATAAAATTGAAAATTTAAGGTTAAAATGGGACTGGACATTTAAGAGGTGGTAGTTGCCCCCCAGGAATTCAGAAACGATCGCTCCAACCTGGACTTAAAATAGAGCCCGCGCCTTATAAATGTTTCTTTGCTCCCTTGTAATACAATCCAGTTAAAATCTTTATATAAACATTGAAATATACATTTGAGCAAAGCAATTTTAGATTAGAAACGACGATTAAAAAGACCTTTTTAGGTAATTGTGTGTGGTTTTATAATAAAGTTCAATTACTTATTAGTTAATCATATTACAACGCTCACAGAAGGAAAATTCAAGTTGCACGAGAAAAACATTCTGATTAAGAAATCCTAAAACACAGTTTGTGATTACTTAAACGAAAAAATGCTTGGACAATACCACCTCTGCAAGCATAAAAGCTTGGACAATCGGCTGGCACCTTCGTAATTTAAACAAACATTGTATAATAATTTTTTATACAATATTTGTTTAAATTACACATTGTTAAAAGACGTTTAGAATAATGGTTCTGAGTTTCGTGCCTGTTCTTCTCGCAGTGTCTCTATACCTTTTTTTTGCTGAACAGGGCAGTACATTGTAGAATATTTCAATATTAAAATTTGTAATTGACCTGCATAAGAGCTCTGTAGACGCCTAAATTGAATAAATGACTTTGACTTTTTGACTTTGACAATGCATATCACCGGTAAAAAAAATATTGATTATTAATACTTTCATCGCTCCATCAAATACCAACAATAACATAAACCTGTATCAAACAAAGCATAAAATCGTAAAACTGTCCATCAGAAATGCCAATCTCCAGAGCTACGGGAGATTCAAATAATCACCTGCACCGTTAGCAGAAACCGAGCAATTCGTCGCGTTTTCGCCCCATTGCATTGCATTGGCCATAATCATCGAGCGTCTAACCATTATACTATTCTACAGTAACTATTGTACTTTAGCACCTTGTCACAATGATTGCCAATGAACAAGTGGGCCATTATCGATTGCACTCGTCCAAAACTTGGTTACGACCTATAGCGACCACCAGCATGTTGGTCTGTTCTATAAAAAACAGCGCAAGCGAAACTTGCTTTGCAAAGACTTTTGTAGCCACCACTTGAATGGGTATAACCGCAAGTGGCAATAACTACTGAGCACTTGCTTGCTTCAGAGGGCACACTCCCGTCGTCGTTAGGCTACGCCGAATCCTTAAATCGACAGTTTGCATAGTGGTATAGGGCGTTTTGTAAAAACATTTTGCACTGCTAGTGGAATTTCTAGTAAAAAATAACTGTCGCCAAGCATTTTGTTACGACAGTGGTCTTTGAGGGCCAGTTTCCGTTCTAGGTTATTTATGTTTATCATCTACGACCACATCATCACTTAACAGCACAGAATAACTAAAAGCTCAAATGATAGAATACTCTAATAGAGCTAAGAATTCGGTGAAATTGTGCTCACATGCTACCACATTGGCAATAAGGAATTGTTATTTATACAGACTTATTTTCTTATAGATTTGGTAAAGGTATATATCAGTTTCATTAGAAAAGTCCCTTAGAGATTCGCGAGGATTCATTTGGTATATAGCACGTATTGCACGCTTCAGTAATATTAAGATTGTGTCCATCTCAGGTGCAGCTGTACATAGTAATACACCATACGACATAATACTGTGGAAGTATGCAAAATAAACCTAAAACCTAGCCTAGCCCTAGCTACATCCGTTAACTGTATATGCATCAGAATCAGAACTATGTCTTCCGGATAGATTATGTACATCCAACTGTAAAGTTGAATCCATTGTAATGCCCAGAAATATTGCTGCCTTGTCAATCGACAGTTTATGTCAAGCTTATTGACCTAAACGTGTTTGGTTAAACACAACTTACATTTGGTAAAATATAACTTATGTTGTAACTTATGTTATATTTTACCAAATGTAAGTTGTGTTTAACCAATGATGATTTAAAAAAAATATTACAAGCACTATCGCGTGCTGAGGGGAAATCACATTCACAAATTATTGATTTCATTATTGATTTGTAAATGTGATTTTCGATAAGCACGCGATAGTGCTTGTTATCATGTATTTAGAAATATAGAAGGGTAGCGACATCGTGTTTGAAAAAGCACTTCTTTCGGTAAGATGAAGTGACTGAAGTGAATGACCTAGAAAGAGTAAGGTTCCGGTGGCCGAGTGGAATAGGCATCCGGCGCGAACCCGTAGGACGCAAGTTCGATTCTTGTCTGGAACAAAAAATAAGCTACAATAAATTGTAAATGTTATTTATTAATTTTCAAATATAAGAGAATATTAAAAGCAGTAAATAATTTAGAGATAACGCTTTATTTACTTGAACTAATTCCCCATCATTCAATCTATTTAAAAACAATAGAGAAGTAATAGAATAACAATATCGCGGAGATCTTTGACGATGTTAGGTCAATACCTAATTAATATACCCTAGAAACAAAAAGGGTCATAAAATAGATCCTCACAGAACTCCTAATTTAGCAAACAGCTTAACAGCATAACTGGCGGTAATCTAATCTTAGGGTGAGGTATAGGTCTTATTTTTGACTCATATAAGTTGCAATTTATTCCATGCGCATATAAACAAAATTGCCATTCGAATTACCTACAGTAGAGTCTTTAGTTAGTTTACCACGTGGGGTGCCGGGTCAGAATTGTACCTCCCCATACCATCCCATGGGTGTCGTAAGAGGCAACTATGGGAAAAATACTGGTAGGTGGGCAGCAGCGCCTTCTAAAGAACTGCCAACTTACACTGCGATCACCAAGACGCATGCCAAGCGTGGGGTAATCCCGGCAAATACCCCCTTAATAAGGGAGGCTGTGTTCAGCAGTGGAGTCTTAGTACCTAGGTGACTTCTTCATACATAAACAAGTCTTCTTCAATCCATTCCCCTTCAGAATAACAATTTGCAAAAGAAGAAAAAGAGGTCTATTGCCAAAATTTTGGCTATTTAAAATTTTTTTAACAAAAAATGGAACCGACTTCAACACCCAAAAGTGTGAAATAACTTGTTGAAGTCGGTACCATGATGGTTCAAAAGTACCTATTATCACAATATTGTGGGCATGGTACCGACTTCGACAAGTTATTTCACACTTTTGGGTGTTGAAGTCGGTTCCATTTTTTGTTAAAAATTTTTTTTCAATCTTTTTAGTGTAACTCAAAAACGGCTAGACCGATTTTGATGAAATTTAAAATGGGACCAAACGACAAGCATCAGCTTTCAAACAAAAAAAGAATTTTCAAAATCGGTTCACCCGGTCAAGAGATCTGAGGTAACAAACATAAAAAAAAAAAAAAAAATACAGACGAACTGAGAACCTCCTCCTTTTTTGGAAGTCGGTTAAAAAAAAACATTTGTTATTTTTAATTTAAAAATTGATACTTGTGGTAGACTGCTGTAAATTAAACACTTATCGCTATTTTCTTAGATAAAGGTGTTTACCTACAACGACAGGCGACAAATAAGTGGCACTAAGCAAATGCATGCGTCTTGTGTGTTGACTGTTTGTCTATTTTATGGCCGTGTCGAGGCTCAAGGTTGGCCCTAATTCTTGCTACTCTGTTTCTAGGGCAAGCGGAAAATGGACAACGGCACATCGTGTTATATTTCCGTAATTAAAAAACCATACCTACCGCGAAAGTCAATGTTAAAATTATTTATTCAAATTAGGCATTACAACACTCTTATAAAGATAAATTACAAATTTTAATAACAAATTATTGTACTGCCACGTTCAGCAAAAGTGTTATAGAGCCACTGCGAGAGGAACGGGCTAGACACTGGGAACCATTCTTTCTGAACCTTTTTTAACTGTGTTACAAAACATTTGATAAAATGATTACAATATTTTTTCAAATTACGTAGGAGACGGGTGGTAGCTTGGCATGGACTAAATGTTCCTATCATTTTTGTCGATCAAATAATCACAAACTGTTTTACTCGTGTTAAATAATGAATAGTAAATAAAATTTACTTTTTGTAAACCAAATTTTGTAGTGATCGACGCTTTCATGCAGAGATAACCAACCGGTTTACGTTCAATTTTGACATTGCTGGGACGCAAGCGAACGGAATTGTATATAGTATTACGAACTTTAAATAAATTGTGCTAAGTACTCACAAAACAAATGCGTGACCATAGCTGCGGGAATTCCCGAAAATACGCGAGAATACCCTCAAAGATGCGCCACTTACTTTCAACTCTAGGTTTTTACCTTACACATTTGATATAAAGTTCATTATGCTACGTGCATTTTCCTTCCGCACTAAAGTAATTTGGGCCCTAAAAATCTCGCTCGGGGTTGACGCTATTTTGCCTGCCCTAGAAACATTATAAAATATTTTAGATGAATCTGTGCTGAAAAGGGTATTATCTAAACCCTTTTCAGCACAGATTTGATAATAATGTCATGAATCACATAGAAGGTTTCGCGTTGTTGAGGTTACCTGAATGATATACTCGTGGTTGATATAATTAGATTCAGTTTACATTACGTTATTGCGCCTGCCCTAGAAATCGATCATAAAACTTTTTACATAAAACTAAGACTTACATAATTTCATTATAAGTCATAACATAAGTCATATTATAGGTTTTTCGTTCAGATTTAACATTTAAATTTCATGCACAATGAAGAGTTTCATAACAACATTGCAGCGCCGCGAGACATATCCAAAGAGTGCAGTTGGTGTAAATGTGGGCTGGAACGGTGGAATTTAGAGGCTGTTTGATGCAGAGTTTTAGAAAATGTCCTGATTTGGGCCATTCCTACATTAGCATCACTTCTCTCCAGTGCCATAAATTAATTAACACTTACTTTGTTTCTGATAAACGAAATGGTACATTTCAACTTGTAATCATGCTGCCACGTTTGTAACTCTTTTCATAGTTGAAATATGAATGAAAAAACACAAAACATAAAATTTCGATGTTTTTATTGCAAATTCAAAACGTTACGTCAACCATCTTAATGAAAACTTCTCAATGACAAACATTCGTAGATTTTTGACAGATCTTCGAGTTTACGTTAAAATTAGGTTCGTGCTCACGATTTCATACAAAACTTTTTACGTGACGAAACGTTCACGTTAATATCTCGACGCGTTAAATGTCAAAACCTTTCAATCTGCCAAAATTTGGTTCCTTTTACGCACTGTAGGGGCGCTGATCAAATCATATACAAAATGGTGACATTTCGATACGTTAACGTAACGTTTACGTTCTCGCAAGTTATTCGTGCTAGGGCTACTGAATCTATATTATACTCGTGGTTGCTTATTGGTTTCAGTTTACCTAACAGTATTTCGCCTGCCTAAATAATGCTCTTGCGGTTTGACGGCGTGGTGTTTGTGACGTCACGTCGGCTTAACAGGAAAATTAGGCGGAATTGTCACTAGACATATTTTTATGTTTTATTAAGTGTTTTATTAATATATTAATTTAATGTTTTCTTAAAATATTTAGTAATATTTGTTATTCTTAAATATGGATTTCCGCAAAGTTACGCCTGAATCTATTCATTATAAATCATATTGTAGATTTTGCTTTCTGAGATCACCTGAATCTAGAGGTAGATAGGTATAGGTTATTTCATTCATTTCAGTGTTGAAATTCGGTTTGGATTTTTTTTTAAATATTATTCTCTCTGCAGCGATGCATACTGCCATAGATAAATGATATTTCTCTATGATACTGCTAACATGATCATTCACTGACCTATATTACTGTTCGCAATCGACAAGAGTTGCAATCACTACGTAGTATAAAACAAAGTCCCCTCCCGCTGTCTGTCTGTCCCTATGTAAGCTTACATCTCTAAAACTACGCAACGGATTTTGATGCGGTTTTTTAATAGATAGAGTCATTCAAGAGGAAGGTTTATATGTATAATATATGCATAATATAGTAGAGAAACACTGATAATTTTAGAGAATTCTAATGTGATGTCGTAAATATTTTTTAAGAATATTTTAACCAATTTAAAAATAAATTAGGAGGTTCTCAATTTGTCTGTATTTTTGAATATGCACCCGTGCAAAGCCAGGGTGGGTGGCAAGTTACTAATAAATTAAGGTCTGCACCTACCTTCTTAAATGTAGGTACCCAAGTAGGTAAGCAGGTGCAGGCTTTATACAGGCTTCTTAGTTCTTGTACTTTGTCCAATGGGGTGGGGTGGTTAATGAACCGCACTTCCAAAGACGATTTCCTGTTCTTTGATATCGATACTGACGGCGACAAATAAATATTGAATTACTGAAATACTAAATGAAGCTTTTTTCTTTAATTTATATTCGTAGATATGTAGATAGTGTAGCGCGAGCTTAATTTTTGGGTTGTTTTTGAACGCGCCTAAATACGAGGACGATCGGTTTTCTTCGCACACCTCCGCCGGCGCGCGAATATAGAGAGAGAGAGAGACAACAGATAGCAACTGACCCGCGACGCGTGAGATACTCGATCCCGTGATTGTTATTGTTTATTTAATATTTTACTGCATTGTGTACTAAATTTGTGTCAGAAGTCAGAACTTAACTATTATATCCTTTTCGTTGCGTGAGAACCTGTGTTTCAAGTGATTTACCCGAACCCTGAGAAATATACACAAATAGAACATTAAGTATAATAGTGAAATATTTTATTTTTACTCATATACCTTGTATTGTACTGAATCACGAAGCATGCGAGATTATTTTCTAGATTTAATATTTTTTTTGAATAATTGAGTTGATTACATCTTAATACGTGTATAAGTAATTATTAATATTTTAAATGGTTTTTTTTAAATTAATTTATAGTAGATTTGAAGCGCTCGTAGCGAAGTTTGCTTAGCTCATCGAGAAAATAACACTAAGAGATGCAATAAGATTTGGTTTGTTCGAGATGAATTGATGCCAAACTCTGTATAACCTAAACGCGCTCTAATTGGCTAAGCCACCTCCATGCGGTAAACACCCAAGTCCCATAGTGATGGGACATGATGATGCAAATATAATCGATATCAATACGTCGTACAACTATCAAGCTGATCGTATAATTTATTCCTCCGTGACGACCTATTTAGATAAAAGTGATATTTTCTCCCACTTGCGTTGGCAATAATACCTAAATAAGCAGATACCTCGCGCGGTATTTTGTGTGAGTATAGCTATTTTGTTATAATAAAATATAGAATAATGATATGGTTGTGTGATTCCACAATTCTGCTTTAAATATCTTTACTAAAATTATAAACATTTAAATAATTACAATTAATATACGAGAGGAAAAATTTTATCCCGCACATGACTTAAATTTTTCCTCTCGTATAATTGTAATTTAGTAATTTATATATCTCCCTAACAAATTACTATTGGAGTATATTTTTTATATTTGAAGTACAAATATCTGACTCGTAAGAGTAAGGTTCCCGTGGCCGAATAGTTTAGGCATCCGGCGCGAAATCAGAGGACGAGGGTTCGATTCCCATCCGGCACAAAACATTTGTAAATGTGATTTTTGCTCAGCACGCAATAGTGCTCGTAATCATATTTAGGAATATCTTAATGTATTATTGAAGGAAGCAGACTCCCATGACACAAGATTTTTTTCTTAGTGTGGGATCTGCATGTCATTTTACTGTCCAAAAATCTATACAATTTAGTGTACCGATTGTAATAAAGTTAAGAATAACAACATGTAACTGTATATTGTGAAATAAATAATTATTATTATAAACTCATATCAAACATATAAAACCCTCTTTACATCTAAGGCTAAATATATTTATGGGCCAGAGTATGACGATATCGATTTTAGTTCCACTATAACGATAAATAAAATAGTACTGTATAAGCACAACACTAGGAGAGGGCGCGGTTTACAGAAAGACAAGGATGACAATATGTGAATGTAATAAGTGGGAGTGAAATGCATTCATACGGGTCTATTAGATTGTCCAGTTTAACTTGACCTATTAAAATGAAGTAGATAAATTACGTAAATTGAATATTTTTACTTACTTGTGGAAGGTAATTCCATCTGTTTTATAATTGGATGTTTTGCTACTTCTCCCGCACCATTTAATGGAGCAGGTAGTCATTTTTATTGCACTGAGTGCCTACAATCGTCAAAAATAAAAATATTTTCAAACACGTACGTACGGATCAAGCTTCTGGTCACGTACTGTTTATGTGCTCTCATGCTATGACTTAAATGTGTTAGAAATCACACACCAGTTGCATGATCGGGCGAACCATCAATTCCCCTCTCGGGGGTTTAAATCTCGTTGGCTTAGCTATTCTTAACCGATCACGTCCGCTGCGGCCATAAGTTGGATGGGTGACCGCTAATGACATTATATACTACTGAGCGCTTCCGTGCTTTGGTAATCCGTCAGTCCCGGAGGGCAGCGGAAATATAAAAAAAAATGATAGACTAGCCATTGACAACTATCTCAACTGCGTTCATTTGCCGTGGTACCATTAGATAGTTCCTTGTATGAGGTTAAATGATGATGTAGTCGAAGATGTTGTTCAAGCTAACAGAATTACTAGCCCTCAAGGTCAGCTACCGGAATACACCGTTGGGTGCTAAGCGACAGTTTTTCTACTTGAGGGTGGTAATTAGCCAGGTGGGCAATCGCAAAAAGCCCTACCACCATGCAAACCTATAAATTAGCTGTTCCTACAGCCATAATTTATTTTTTTGGAAGAACCATTTGCTTGCATTTTTCCTACCGAACACACCTACCTCATTGTTGATATAATATTTCTAAAATTTCCAGGGCGCACTGGCAACATCTGCGGTGTCGACATGGACTGCCCAGACAACGCGTTTTGCAGACAAAGCAGCTACTGCGTCTGTAAGGACGGCTTCGTCTACGCAGCGATTAATAGCACCAACAAAGGGTGTCTAAAAGGTAAGCAGAAATAAATTCAGTAAAGACAAAATATCTTACGAACATGATCACCGAACCATCGGTTCCTGGTAAGGATGACCAGCTCACCAAGTTCAACAGCTTTTGACCAACGCCAAACCGCCATGGAAATGCTTTCGTGGATTGTTTACTCGTTAAGTACAGTCGCCTGCAAAAACAAGTAGGCATAGGTACACATTGTAATTTACAAAATTGTGACAAAGTCTTCTGTTTCTATCTATGTACACCACGGATTTAGGAAGGGAGGGGATATGGCGCGAGGCATTTATTCTACTGATCCGCATGTCGCAGTTTTTCAATTATCTATCCCCACTGCGCTTCACGCCTACAAATGAAACAATAAACTCTTAAAGTAATACACTGAACGCAGGGCTCCCATTAGCTACTTACACCAACTAATTACAATGCACACTGACAAATCAATCAATGAAAGCAAAGCGCTCGGACATCACAGTAACAATAAAAATTACCCCCACATGCATACATTTACACGTACGCTAGGGCTTGATACGATCGGTAAAGTGGTATCGAAATAAAAACTACATAGTTTAACTGAATAAGTAATTGAGTATAAAATAACATTTCATGCTACCTACATATATTCAAAATTCATGTTTTATTTATTTTCATGTCCTCTAAAATTTTATGAAAATGTAAGTAAATAATATGAAAAAATAATTGAATATAAAATAAAACAGCTTGCACTTGGTTTGAACCGTTTTAGGTTATTATTTATTGGATAAATGATACTTTTTAAATTAATTTCACACGTACTTCTGTCAAAGCAGTCGTGGTTTCGGGGCAATTCGCATTCTTGGGGATTATGTAGCTCCAAAGAACAAGATGCCTTTGAGTCGACTTTCTCCGATTCCTAAAAGTTATGAATGCAATTGAAAACGCAGTAACTGTAGTCGGCGTACTATAGTCACTACCTGCAGTATGCGATAGTCACTACCTGCAGTATGCAAGGAGGGTAAGCGACGCGCTGCGCTAGACGCAGTAAATATTATCTTGTAGATAAGATTTCGTCACCAGATTTCAAGAAGTTCTCGATTGGCCTCCTTACCGCTCGCATACCGCAGGTGGTGCCTAGCATTAGTGGGTGGACTATACTAACAAAGATAATACATTTTTTATTTCATATAATGCATTTTTCGTATAAAAAATATAAGGTATGTATCGAAACTATATGAAAAACTTTTATTTTTGGGACTGCTCAATCAAAAAGTCTGCCACTTTTATTCAAGGGTTGAAACATCTCTTCCCTAAAATGGGCTGAACATATTCTGCTATTTTTAAATGGTAGCCAGGTAGATCCCCTGCTTGTCGCTTCAATCCATTTTTCCTTAATATTTGGATCTTTTGGGAAACTGACAGAAAATGTATGTTCTGTTTTAAAAATATCTTCCACTTTACAACAGTCAATTATTATAAGTAGTCTCTTTCTAAATAACGCTTGCAATATAGCTTTAAAGTTTATTAACAACATTTAGCAGGCTCGTTACAGTATCGATTGATCGTTTTAAAAATATCTTCCACTATACAACAGTCAATTATTATAAGTAGTCTCTTACCAAATAACGTTTGCAGTATTGCTTTTAAGTTTATTAACAACATTTAGCAGGCTCGTTAAAGTATTGATTGATATAAGTATTTCTATAATGTATCGACCACATCACTTCCTCTCGGCCGATAGCAGCGGCCGTACTACGCGACGATGCGCGCTTTCAGAGTATCGTTAACGAAATTCTACATTGCGGTTATTGCTTGTTGAGTCGTAAACAATTTTATAACATTAGGAGCAATGGATTTCGATAATGAATATGCTATACTTTTGTCACCTTTGGAACATTTTCAACGACTCTGTTAACTTCGTTTGGAATTATGATGGATTTTAAATAATAAAATGTGAATTCTTGTATTTACATGTCAAATGATATTCCATTTGTGCTATAGTTCACCTTGTCACTTTTGTTTGACAGCACAACTTGGCATTTGGTGGTAATTACACGATGTTTGCACGACCGTGGACAAAGTGCGACTGGCGCGCCGATATTTACGATTTTAACTAACAAGTTCTCTGGAACTCGTTGCTGCGACACGTGTCACGCCTCCTCGGCATATCCCCTCCCTTCCTAAATCCGTGATGTACACAGAAGTATCTTATTTTATGTTAACTTCGATAAATAAGAATTTAGTGACATCATATTATTTTTAAAATTACCCAGTGAATACTTATTATTGCAGGCGACTGTACCTTTCGGAAAATCAGACTTAATTATAGCACCTACAGTAACAGTAAGAAACCCTGTTTTGCGCTCAATGTGCTACAACACCCCTGTGGAGTGGTTGCATGGTGCTCATTAGGAGAATTTTTGCCATTCAAGTTTCCGACTTTACTGAGTCTAATGTGGATGTGGTCGTAAAAGAGCTGAACATCTTTTTTACAAAAGGTCTAGGTCAGTTATAGCTACGCCCTTGTCATTTTCTTTTTCTAAACTAATTACATTGTAAAGAAAATATGTGAGCATGAAAATCACGGAAATGCCCCGTTTTATCGCCATTATCGTAAGGCCACCATACAAATTTGAAACGTTTTTAATATAAAAAAAAGATAGGACTCCATATAACCTTTTTTTATAATCAGGTTAGTTTGGAGGAGAATTGGCAATACGGAAAGTCAATTCCGTCGCACGCATCCTTCCTTCTTTTCAACTGTTTCGGCAAACGATACCTACAATTGCTACGGTTTCGCAAAATGGGCATCATCCGTACTGTTCACTATATAATCCCCACAATTTGTATTTCCAGAGGCCCGTAACGGCGAAGAGTGCGTGCAGCACATCCAGTGCCACTCCACCATGGGAGTGCACTCGGAGTGCGCGAACGGCGTTTGTGCGTGCGTGGCTACTGCACATCTGGAGGAAGACCGGTGCTATGAGACTGCTTGTAAGGATATAGTTTATATCCAAAGTTGTTATTTGGTCCAAGAGCTTTTATTAAAACCTAAGGAAAGGACAGATATAACGATTAAAGAACTTATTTAGGACAAAATATCCTGAGCGTACCGAAGGTTTCAAAGGTACGGGATGCAAAATCACTTTGGCCCCGAGCGCAACACACAATTTTACACCTCACTACAACGAGGAAAATGCAAGAAAAACAGCTCATAATAACGTAATAAATTTGCGTAATTATAAAGTAAAAATGAAAAGTTAAGTTTAATAAATAATTTATATTTCGATTGTGTCGTGCGCAAAACACTACAAAGGCCGCAACTAGCCTCTTTTAAACTAGCAAAAGATTTTCTAATACCAAATTAGGGAATGTTTACAATCTCGTTCTCGCGAGATCTCGGCCTATTAATGAAAATGGGCGAGATCTCGCGAGTTTAACGAGATAGCACTCGAGCAGAAAACGTCTTATTCTAACACAAAGCTTCCATCTCTTTCTGAGACACGCAAAAGAGTATTTCATTGCAAGAAGAACTCCAGCAAACTTTGGCTGCTGCTTTAAAAGAACCTAGCGACAGAAAACATTTGTAACTATTGTATTGTTCTGTAATAGCCGGATCGTCCACTGCTGAACACAGCCTCCCCTATCAAGGGGTATTTGCCATAATCCCCACGCTTGGCAAGTGTCTTGGGGATCGCAGTGTAAGTTGGCAGTCCTTCAAAAGGCGCTGCTGCCCACTTTCCAGTATTTTTCCCTTAGTCGCCTCCTACGACACCAATGGGTTGATATGGGGAGGTGCAATTCTGACCCGGCACCCCACGGTGCAACTTTTAAGCAGGATGTTTTATTCACTGGAGTCATTAATCAAAAAGAAAATGAATTTCGGTAACCAAATTCATTTATTTTTACCATCCATGTTGACGCGCCAAACAGTTAATCTGAAACTGAACTGCCTCGCCAGGAAAAATATAACGCGTGTGAACACCAACTCACTTCCCTAGCCTCTCACTCAAGCACTGATTTACTCAGCGGCCACTGTACTCGGTACATGAGATCAGACCATAAAAGCTTACAACGGCCGTTAAGTTTCGTCACAGCGATAATTGATTATGCTTTCTTGATACTAATTTCACACCTATTGGTTTACAGTGATCGGAGATCGTTGCCAAACTGACATGAACTGCTACTTGGGTGAGTCCACAATGGAGCGGCAGGCGTTCTGTGTGCGAGGGTACTGCACGTGCCAGCTGCAATTTAGTCCCAGAGACAACGGCACAAGGTCTGTATTACATTACTGTATCAGCCGGGTCGTCCACTGCTGAACACAGCCTCCCCTATGTAGGGGGTATTTGCCATAATCCCCACGCTTGACAGGCGTCTTGGGGATCGCGTGCAAGATAGCATAGTTCTTAAGAAGGCGCTGCTGCCTACCTTCTAGTATTTTTCCCTTAGTCGACTTTTACGACACCCCGTGTGGGTGTGGAAGAAATGGGAAGGTGCAATTCTAACCCGGCACCCCACGGGGGATATTACATTAATAAACCTTAAATTTACTTTATACCTAGTATTATTTACTGAATCAGCCGGATTGTCCTCTGCTAAACACAGCCTCCCCCATTAAGAAGGAGTTAGCCATAATCCCCACGCTTGGCTTGTCTTGGGGATCGCAGTTTAAGATATCAGTTCCTCAGAAGGTGCTGCTGTTCACCTTCCGGTATTTCGCCTCTAATGACACCCACAGGAAGAAATAGGGGTGACATTCTGACCCGGTACCCCATGGGGTTGTTATATGGTGGGTGGGAAGTATTATCTACTGAAGCATTTTTGTAGTCTGCTGCACTTTGCTTTGAAGAATGGAGTTTTGGAAACTTGGGCCAGATGTGTTTAATATCTATGATTTAAGACTTTGAGGACTTTCGGAACCACAACCTTTTTCTTTAGAATGGTAATAGGGATGGCTTCATGATGACATGCTTTAGAAAGCAGATTGTTTTTTGGAAGATTTGATTGTGATGGGTTCGGATAAGGTGTATTTCGGTCTGATACCACAAGATCCCACGCCATTTATTTATAAAATGAAATTCCGGTCTGATCCCGAAATTCTTTTCGGTTCCGGTCCGATCCCACTCATTGTTTTATGGCCCCGACTTAATATTAGTTGCTGCGTTAGTTAGCAGAAAAGAAGAACTTTATAAAACTATACTTAACGCCACAATACACATTGGCACAAACACCAATATGAAAATTCTCAAACTACCAGGATACCAGAAGCTCATGGTAGTTTCATACTTCAGATCTCTTTCGAAGAAAACTATATATTATTAACTAAATATAAATTAGCTAAACTCGTGATTGTTGTATAATTTATTTGTTTATTTTATTATTTAAAAGTACCAGGAGAGCAGAAGTTTATAGGAGTTTGATAATGTAGATCTCATCGTAGATAAACTACATTTACAATAGTACATTATACAACAAGTGCGTGAAGTTGTTTATTACAATCGAGACGGGTTTTAGACCTGATATCGAAGATCGAAGAGTTGCACGTGAGGCTGTGGGAGCCGTAGACGAGGGCGTAAATCAGCCGAGTGTATAATGAGCAAGTTGCTCACGAGTTTCATACGCACTTTTTCAACACCCTTGCGAGGAAAAAAAAATATCGCACAAATGTGATACAAACAACATACGATAATATCGCGCAAGTATTTTTTTTTTGCGCGTGGCAAATGTATGTTGGTTGATCACATATACTTAGCTTGAAACCTCTTTGTTTACTCGCATACAATTGGCGGTTAGGTACTAAGTAACTTAACTTTGTAGGGTTAAATTACTCGGTTTAATTGAAAATGCTCTGTTTACTCGCATATAATTTGCGGTTAGGAACTTACTTAACTTTGTAGGGATAGTTCTATTACGCACTAGTGTATAATATTATTATGCACGAGGGTGTTATAGTTCGGTTTATGGCCGTAAGAACGATATAGTAAAGCTCACTTTACGAGCAATGGTGTTGAAAAATATATTATAATTACTTATGGGCTAAACAATGGTATACCTAAGCAAAACGTAAATAAACTCTATGCACAGTATAAAGTGAAATGACTCTCAAAAAACCAAATATTAAACATGATTTTTTAGAAAAAATAGGCAAGTTTAAAGCTAATTGCACAATTAGTATTGCTTGAAGTAAGTTGATGAGTGTCACTCCAAACTAGGGCTGCCATCACCTAAACCACCGATGCCGGACAAAATCTTAAAAAACCCGGACATTTGGGTGAAATTGAGTTTTTTCCCCGGACACCCATGAAAACAAAGTTCATATTTTTTTTCATTTATATGACTTCTTTGCGCAAAAACTACAGTGCTACACACAAAATTATTCACTCTTCTTTTTCTGAGGCAATCTGGTGATAAAAATAATGAGGATCAGTGTTATTTGGTATCAAATTGGAAATAAATTATAATTTTTGGTTTAATAAATAATCTTCACTTTGAAAACTATCGCGAATTTTATCCTAATTAACTTTTTTTTTATTTTTACTTAGATTAAGTACCCAAAACGGTAAACTTTTTATTGTATATTAAAAGTTAGTCACAAGTTTAAATTTTGACGAGCCCAAGATCTTTTTACTGTACAAATTCACAAATATACGGGAGGAATAAATATAGTCATGTGTGGTCCCGCTAATATATATATTAGGTTATATATACCGACTGAGCTAACATGACGGTCAGATCAGAGCATACCTCAGCTAAAGGGGTGGATGACGCGGGATGATTATAATTTTTCCTCTCGTATATTTGTAATATTGGAATGTAATCCGCAAAGCATGCGTTATTGCAAATTTTAAAAATATTAAAATCTTTTTATTTATTTCGGTATTTTTCAGATGTTCAAATTTTTGTCAAATTGGTCTTACTTTTCCAACAGGAATTCGGAAAAGTCAAAGCCACTCCAGATCCTTATATTTATTCTTTATTTCTATCAGAGATGAAACCATATTTTTAGTGAGTTTTTCTCCTTCGTCTATTGCCGCGGGACTAGCGAATAAACGCACAATGTTACTTGACTTGCCAACTAATATCAAGATTATAATGTTTTCCCCAGATTTCACTAGACGTTTTTAGCGCAGGTTATGAGAAAAAAGCGCTAAAGACCCTGTAAATATTCTAGACCTAGCACCAAATGCGCCAAAAAGGCAACACAGTGTGTGAATGATCGAGGTCGGCGGCAGTTCTCTATGGTGGGGGCCGGCGCGGCACGGCGCGGGGGACGTTCTGTTGTAGATTTTGCAGCACCGGAGTAAACTTGTATGCAGCTTAAGAATGAATTTTCAATTCAGATTTGATTCAATGGATTGCTTATATATCAATCAATCCGGATTCCCCGGACACTAAAATGTCCGGGTTTTCCCCGGACACTATTTGAAAACCCCTCCCGGACGCCCCCCGGACGCCCTCTGAACTAGGACAAATCCGGGGAAACCCGGACGGATGGCAGCCCTACTCCAAACCCATATGATATGGTTAAGAACGAAAGGACAAATTACAGTTATGCTTATTCCGACTATAGGGGTGGATGGCCCGGGTTGGAATCCCGCACAAGACTATAATTTTTCCTCTAGCTGTTATTATATAAAATAATCCGCGGAGAATACGTTATTGCATTTTTTTTCATTATTTTTCAGATGTGTCCGCGACGCAGTTCTGGGCGAAGCATGCGAGGACCAGCTGCAGTGCGCGGGCCCCGGGCTCGAGTGCAGAGGCACGTGTCGCTGCAGGGACAACTTCGTGCCGCACAATGACACTAACTCATGCGTCGAATGTAAGTTCTACATTCCCTTACCTTCTGTCTGTTCTTACTCTTATGGTACGTTGTCCACGCGACATCGTTTATAAGTGCTCATCGTAAGTCTGTAATATTGCAGCGCTCGTAGCGAAGTTTGCTTAGCCGTTCGCTAAGTTAAGCAACGTCCGCTCAGGTCTGGAGTTGGATGGGTGACCGCTGGTGACATTACTACTGAGGGTGCACGTGCTTCGGAGGGCACTTAAGCCGTCGGTCCCGGTTGTTGTCAGTCGTTACAGCATGGTGGTAGGGCATTTTGCGAATGCCCGCCTGGCTAGTTACCACGCTCAAGAAGAAAATCTGTCGCCAAGCACCTGTGCCAAGCACGGTGTGTTCCAACAGCTGTCCTTGAGAGCCAGTCATTCTAGGCTAGCATGAACAACATTTTCGACCACATCATCACTTACCATCAGGTGAGATAGTGGTCAAAAGTTAGCTAATTAGCTATAAAAAAGTACTACCTACGTAAGGTTGTCATACTAGAGTCGGGATATAACAGTTTATGCCGACTCTAGTATGGAAACCCTAAAAAGGGACTTACTGCAAAATCAGCGTTTTGGCTCTCAACTGAATCCATCATCGGATCCAAGCACATATCTGTTTATTAAAATAATTAATGTTTTAGATCTTGACTCTACGATCGTGCGCTCGTACAGTCAAGATATCCTGAGGATGCTTCGCGTAGAAGCGACACGCGTCGAAAATTCTTCCGGTTTGGCTGCGTGGTGTTTGTGACGTCACGTGGGCTTAACAGGAAAATTAGGCGGAATTGTCACGGATATATTTTCATTTTTTAAGTGTTTTATTAAAATATTAATAAAATATTTTCGTAAAATGTTTTTTTTAAATATTTGTTATCATTAATTAATTTAATAATTAAAAAAAATATTAGTTAGTTTTGTAAACGTGTGTTTAGTTTTTTTGTTTCTACAATATATTTTATGTATATCGTAATATATAAGTTATAACTGAACTGATAAGTGTACCATATTAATGTTATATACGTACAGCGCACAGGGAAAATATATTTCTATAAAATATATTTTCCTTTTTAAATATATTCCTATTTAAATATATTACAATAAAACGAATTATATACCTGTATAGGACAGACTGCTGGACTTGCGGACATAATATGTTTTCTCACCGTTATCTCTGAGCCGGGTTAACAACCTCTTTAATAACATCTGTATGAGCACAGGTGTCTACCTGACCCAGTAGGAGCAAGTTTTCGTAATCTATGTACATCTCGTAAAACTTCAAAATCAATAAATCGAAAATAATAAATTGGCTAAAATCAATAAATCGAACTTCATCATTAGGTACAGATTTATATTTACTGCTTAAATAAATTAAACAACTTTCTTAAAATCATCAGGGTCTCATCAAAATTATTGAAAATTAAAAATGTTATTAATATTGTATGTATGAGACATGAGAGCAGGAAAGTGCTGCCAAAACAGCAACTATAGCAATAATATTCACATTACTATGTTCCGGACTGAGAGAGTGAGTGCCGTTGAAATTACAGGCACATGAGTCTTAACAACTCGTCTCTTATAATATATAGGCAGAAGATACCGCTTAACACCAGGTGGAAACCGCGTTCATTGTTAACGACACCCCCAAAACGACACCCCTGGGGTGTCGTTAACAAAAAGCATTTGTTGACGACACCACTAACAAATAGTGTTGTTACCCTGCTGTATGTTCGTACCTATACCAAAATAATAAATAAAATAAAAAGAACCTGTAAAGATATTTTTATTTAACTTGATCGAAGCTCAATAATCCTTTCCATGGCATTTCAACTTTTTGTGAGAGGAACATCTCCAATATACTGATCCATCTGCATAATTTTTATGTTTATGATATTAATTTTTATGTTTATGATATTTATACTTGCCTAAAAGTAAGGCCACTCCGCCATTGGTATTTATTAATCTGAATTCGGACATTGTTATCCTTTTCTTCGAAAGTTATTGAAAATGTTAGAAATGTCAATATATTGATTAACTTCACAAATGACACATAATTTATCTCTTGAACGTCATAAACGTTATCAGCCAGTGCATTAGAGAAAGAGATAAAAAGATACAATTGCATATGTTTATTAACCATTGAGAGTATACTAGCTCGATAATAAATTCTTAAGCGATAAGTTATCCCAACATTACGGTGGTGTCGTCAACAAATGCTTTTTGTTAACGACACCCCAGGGGTGTCGTTTTGGGGGTGTCGTTAACAATGAACGGGAAACCGTGCTAGCTCTCGATAATCACAAAAAAAAAACACGAAATTTTGGAAATGTCTCTGCACTAAGCTTAATTTCGACTTCTTTTGCAGTTAACTTATATTTTATTTATACGCTTCTCTTTAAAGAACCTATCAACAAATTTAATTTTTCTCTATATTGAAACTATTTGCACATAAAATAACTGAATGATAAAAATGACATATGATACAATAACTATTCGAAGGTGTTGCCATTATTTTTGAACTGAGAAAAAATATAATGATAATATTAATTGCCTGTGGGGTGCCGGGCTAGAATGTCACCAATACATCTCTACCAGTGCGCAGTGGGTGTAGATGAGACTATAAGCGATTAAGGCTAAAATACCGGAAGGTGGGCAGCAGTGCCTTCTGAGAAACCGCTATCTTACACTGCAATCCCCAAGACCAAGCGACTACCAAGCGTGGGGATTATGACAAATCCCCCTTAATGGAGAAGGCTGTGTTCAGCAGTGGACAATCGGACTGATACAGTACAGCAAATTAAACAGAAGTACCTTCTTATATAGGAACTCTTACTGAAGTTCACCTACTGAGTAGACACATTGAACCACAGTCACCTTTACATCCGCAGCTGTAAAAGCCCTAAACGAGGCATGCGACTACGACGTACAATGCGACTCCCTGGCCGGCGCGCCGGACGCGCGGTCGCCTGGAGCCGCCATCTGCCTCGGAGGGAGCTGCGGCTGCTCGTACAGCGCCAGGGCTGCGGGGACTCCGCTCCGGTGCTGGCACAAGAGGCGCCCGGGGCAGGAGTGCAGGAGAGATGAGGTTAGTAAGGCTTGGAGTACCATATAATGTACTTTGGGGATCCAATGGCTACAAAATTTGATGATACCGTCGGCTGTTTTGATAGTGCCATAGCTGTGGGCAGTCCTGCTATACACTGGCACAAGAGGAAATAAGATTGGTATCTACTGGAGACTCGCAGAACTTTAGGGTCTTGTTTCTACTTCGTTTCTTGGATCAGTAATATCTAGGTATGCCTCCTGGGAGCTTGTGTTGTGGCTGTCAGGAACAGTGCAAGAGCGTTGCCGCAAGGATGGAGAAGACGCAAGAGATGGCTGGAACTGAATGGCAGGAGTGATGAGGTTGATGTTGCTATTCGTGCTAGTTAACACTGTAATTAAGTAATCGTCAATCATCACGTTTTTACCTCATTTGCCATTTTGCAACATTCTTTATACTTCCATACGAAATTAAAATTTTAATACCATGGTCGCATCTTGCTCTTTCCACTGACCTTATGATCTAATTAGAATGAAAATGGATATGAACGTCTTTTTGTATTTTTTCTTTGAAAACGTTGCATCTTATGGAATTACAGTGTCAAAAAAGTTTATTTTCATCATGGTCTAAGAAAACAAGGTCTTCTACTCCCGAAGAATCACAGGCTTGCGTCACTACCATATTGGCTCTATATTAAAACATGATTGCAGCAGAATACAAGTTCATTTTTCTTTTTCATGTGAATGTTTTGTTATAAAATATCAATACAATATTTCAAACGTCTAATAGAAAGTCACACATGAATCAATGTTCATCTCAGTAAATGGTATGAAAAAAGTTGTCTCCCTATGGTTCCACCATTTTGACAAATATCGCCGTCTCTGTCTCACGTATATGATTTGCATCTGTTTCGCTCTCGCTCATGCACATATGCGCAGTGATACGCAAACTTTGTGGTCAGCCCATTTCTGGAAGTATAATAAAAAAAACATTTTTTTTCTATTGTGACGAAACAAACTCGCTGATGTTAAGCAGACTAAGCTCTGCCTAAAACAGATGCATTTCGTCACAAGTCACGAATTGCACTGCGCCTGTCCCCAGGAGACATAGATGTTAAGTCTCTGTACCTGTAATTTCACTGGTTCTCAAGGACTGCTGCCGGAACACACCGTTAGGTGCTTGGCGACAGATTTTCTACTTGAGGGGGTCGCTAGCTAATTATTGTACCATGATTTTCATTAGGTATCATTTTATTCGGAAATCACTGGGTGAATGTAAAAGTTACCCGAGTGCTATCCAGAAATAATATTGGATATTTTTACATTATCTCGAGCCCGTTCGAAAAAGAAGTAAAAGTACACCTGAATATGTGACCCGATGCAAAACAGAGTGAGGATTTTCACCTGTCAGGTGAATGGAATATAATTTTTGTCATTGAAAAATATATGCAAGGGGTCGATGTGGAATTTTCAATTACTTAAGTACAATTTTTTGTTTCAGGAATGTGTGTCAGAGGAGGACGAGCCAGGCTACTGTCTCTCCGGCCGCTGCACCTGCAAGACATGCTCCCCCGACGCGAGAGACTTCGGCGGCGCCAGCACTCTCTCAAAGCCACCTGTCATTATTGCCGCTATACTGTCCGTCGCCGCCATTTTGAGATTGTAGACACCATCTTGTTCAACATACGATATCGTCTAATCGATTGAATAATGAACCTCATCACAGAGTAATTGATTAAAATGAACGTTATCGAGTTAAAGATTGTCTAATAGAAGCTATTGAAGTTGAAGAACAATTCTCATTGAGTGACGCCTCTTTTTAATAGGCTACATTATGGCGCCATTTTGGAAATAAGATGCCACTTTGTGAAGGATCTTTTTGGAAGCCATTTTCAGAGGCTATATCGAATAGGTTTTTCTGCTTAACCATTTACAATCGCATTAGGAACATACAGTTTTTATTTATATTTTGACAAGTCAAGTTGACAGACAAATCCCTGAGGCAATTTGAAACAGGTAGGTAGGTACAGTGCAAATCCTGAATCAAGAAACTTGATATTAATAAACTTAATTTTTATGTCGTCAGACAAAAAATATTAATAATTCATTGGACCAGGAATTGCCTTAAAATAAAATAGGTACGTTCTTGATTATTAAAATCAGAGGTCAGTAACAAAAATATTATAATGCACAAACATAGTCTATAGGTTGTTAATTCGTTCGTAGTTTATTTCAAAGTATAGGATTCATTAAGTTGTAAATAATTTACTAATCGTTGTTTTTTTTGTTAAATTTTATTATTTAAGGGTAGATTATCTTCCACTTTTATAGAACAGTATTTGTTGAGTGCAATCGTTTCTGATAATAAATTATGATAATTAATGGGTAGAAAGCCAAAGATGTGTACACAAATGTTATAATATGATACCTTGTGTAAATAAAGATTTATTTATTTAACTATGTTTTATTTCAAAACATAATTTTGCTTTAATATAAGAGTTAAGCTATACTGAATAAGATTTAAGCGTTATTTAACAAGATTTATGCAATATTTAATAAGATTTAAGCTATATTTAATAAAATTTAAGAGATAATTATTATCAATAATCGTTTAAATTTTATGATTTAAGCGATATTTAACGGCTAAGGATTGTTTTTGAATCTTTATTGTTATGAATTAGAAATACCGACAGAATACTAGGCCCGGGCAAGTACTGCCACCTTTACTACTTAGCAGGTACATGACTCGAATCCCGCCGCGGGATTGAGCTTCAACGCGTGGTGGAAGGGCATTTTGCGAATGATCGCCTGGCTAGCTACCACCCTCAAGTAGAAAATCTGTCGGAGGCAATGAAATTACAGCCATACGAGACAACAGTTATTATGCAATTCTTGACTTGTAACGAAATGTAACTGTTATAGGCAGAGGTTAGTCCGCTTACCAGGTGGGCCTGATGGTAAGCGACAAGGACATTGTTCCGTCACTATAACATAAGTGTATTATAGGTTTATAGTGTACGCTTGTACATATCCAAATGAAAACTACTTCTATTTTTATTGCTGATATTTTTATATATTTTATATGATAATTTAAGCATTATCTCTACTATATGATAATGTGGTCGAATGGCAACAAAAGGTATAACAATTTGTGGCCCCCTAGCACGGTAAAAGTGCCTACTTTTCTAATAAGTATCCTGTAATACCTTTAAATTGTTATAAATTTGAGCAGAATAAATGAATATGACTAACACCGGGCTGTTTAACATGCGCTTGTGTCCCTGGAGTCAGTCTCTGGCTTCTGCCCATAACAAGTACAGGCAGTTTCAATTAAAACACGTCAAATACACGTATACATATTGAGAGGTGTCACAAATATTGACACGTCAAACCTTGTCGTCAATGTTCGGAAAAAGTAATCATCGGATAATTTTCGACGCGGTGCGCTTCTAGACGGAGCGGCCTCTATCGAAGTTTTTTCTAGACAACGCGCACTGTTGATTCGCAGCTCTAGAATTGTTTACTACTTTAACGTCACAAAGACAGATCGTCCGTGCGATGGATTTTTATTAAAATTACGAAGCGTGTTTATTTTGGATATTACTTATACACTAACACTAATGTTATCAATCCGATTTGTTAACTACACTGTGTATCTCCATATTAAAATCTCTACCGGACCGTCAAGAGTTGAAAGAATTATCATGAAGGCGGGCGCGGGCATCCAGAACCCGCCATCACTTGACATACACCTTGATGCTGGAAAAGGTTCAAAAGCGCTTTTTACGGTACCTACCTGTTCAAGCAATTGTATGATTATTAGTATTATATTACCCGTACCTTTGCCCTACTAAGATTCTTCAAAAAAAATTAAATAATTTTTTAAAATTTATTTAATTGACATTCTATAATAATGATCTTATATAAATGTATAATGTAATTGAGTCAATGTTATGTGTGCTTTATTTATATTTATAACGATTTCTAAATTATGATAATAATAAGTGTAAGTGGTATCTGCCGTGGTTATTATGATGAAATATTTTATATCGCCTCAAATATACGTCGAGTGACGAGTCGGCAATCGGCATGTCCGATGTTCCAATAAATATGTAATTTACCTTCTCTTTTAATTGTACTAACTAGGGTCTCGTAATAAATACAACTAAACTAACGTATTCCTTTTATTTACAAGGCTCTCGACACTGAATAGTGCGATGAGCTTCAAAAACACATAGGTGAGATAGTGGTCAAAGTGAATAACAAATTCACCACATCATACCTGATAAGTTAGACCAGCACAAGGCTCTGTCCGTCGCGTATGAAAACGCTTCCGAGTGCTAATTTTTCTACTGCCGCCATCTACCGGCAAAGGTTTAAACTAGGTGAACTAGAGAATAAAGCAAATGTTTTTTTAGTCTGTAAATAGATTCGTACGGTTTGTACATGTGCAATTCATAATAAGTAAAATAGCAGCAATACCATGGGCTTCAGGCATATTCTTTATTTAGCAATGTGATTTAATAATAAGTATATAGGGAAACCTATTATTTCAATAGTTTTTATAATTCATTTTAAAACAAAATGACGAATTAATGATGATCAAAAAAGCAGTAAAAATTAACAATACATTACCTGTGAAACATGTGTTTATTTGGGTTATTACGTGGCCTCTCCCTTAAAAATGACACGCCGACCTTTGTATCGCTATCTCTCTTTCTCTCGCGACGGTGTGTAGTGTGTACCTGCGTAGGACCTTTCACTCCCACACTTCGTAGGTCTTCAAAATCCTAAGTTTTTAAGCAATGTCATTTTTTTATTACATTATAAAGTATCGGAAGAAGATTTTATCGTATCAGCTTAGATCGTTTTAAAACCAATTAAACCAATCATAAAGAAATTTTGATTTGTTTCCTCTACTCTAAAATCTATGAATGAATGCTTAAATTTTTTTGATTTCGAGCTAGCTCTAGTTGCAGGTAAAGTTACCACGAAGAAGACAGCAAATCTAGTAACTTAGTTACATTATGTATCCAGATAGTTTTAGAATATTTACTCGTATGAGATATTAGTACATTACTGCAGCGGCAAGCAAAGGAGGCATTGATGGACTAACGTGTAAACTAATGAGTACGTAAGTCCATCAATGCCTAGTTGTGGCCAAGGCTTGTATAGAGCTTTTCTCAAATAATGTGCGGAAATTAAAACAAAGTAGTACCTAGGCAGATTTTTTTATTTGAAGATACAGTTGTTAAATGTACAATTTTCAATAAACAGCGTTCTCAGCAGCAGCCAGATCGAAGTTTAAACAAAACCTTTGATAAGTTACCTCCTTGGTTGCCATGCTTCGAAGTAAAAGATCGTTCCATTTTTTAATTACACGACAGATATGAGTTTACTATCAAAGTCAAAGTCGAAATTATTTATTCAATTTAGGCGTCTACGACGCTCTTATGAAGGTCAATTACAAATTTTAATATTGAAATATACTACATTATACTGCCACGTTCAGCAAGCAAAAATTATAAAGCCACTGCGAGAAGAACGGGCAAGAAACTCGGGGCCATTCTTTTAACGTTTTTTAACAATGTGTTAAGTACATACTATATAGTAAAATTATTACAATACTTAATTTACATTACGTAGGTGACAGGCGCTAGCTTGGAAGAGGCGAACCAGTCCAAGCATTTTTGTCGTTTAAGTAATCACAAACTGTGTAGTAAGATTTCTTTATCAAAATATTCTTCACATGCAACTTGAATTTTCTTTCTGTGAGCGTTGTAATATGTTTGGACAATTTATTATAAAACCGCACACAATTGCCTAAGAAGGACCTTTTATTTGTCTTTGCTAATCTAAAACCTGGCACCGCTATTTTATCTTTATTTCTAGTGTTATAATCGTGATTGTCACTGTTTGATTTAAATTTGCTCAAATTTTTACGAACATACAAAATATTTTCAAATATATACAGACTTGGTAAAGTTAAAATAACAATTTCTTTAAAAAGATCTCTCAAAGATTCCCTAGGATTCATTTCATATAGGGCTCGAATTGCACGCTTTTGTAAGATCTTTATCTTTTGTCTCTATCTCAGCAGCAGCTCCCCACAGCAATACACCATAAGACATAATACTGTGGAAGTACGCGAAATAAACGAGCCTAGCAGTAGCGACGTTTGCTAGCTGTCTTATCTTATGAACTGCATATGCACCAGAACTGTCTTCCGGATAGATCATGTATATGTGGATTCCACTGTAAAGTTGAATCCATTTTAATTCCCAGGAAGACTGTCGCATTGCCAGAAGAGAGTTTTTCTAGGCCAAGCTTAATGTTTGGTTCAACATAAGTAACATTTGGTAAAGAAAACTTTAAACATTTGGTCTTTTTTGAATTTAAGAGAAGATTATTAGCCGCGAACCACTTAGAGATCATAGATAACACATTATTTACAAGAGTGAGTTCACTATCTTTCCTATCTACTTTAACAATCAGGGAGGTATCATCTGCGAATAAAACTATATCGCAGAATTTTTTAACCATGCAAAGCAGATCATTTATATATGCTAGAAACAGAAAAGGTCCTAAAATTGATCCTTGCGGTACTCCTATTCTTAACAAGGACCCGGAAGAAGTATTGCCATTTATTCTAACCTTCTGTAGCCTGTCTGACAGATATGACTTTATAAGATCCAGAGCTTTTCCACGAATACCATAATGTGAAAGTTTTCGAATCAGAGTGCGGTGCTCTACACAGTGAAATGCCTTAGAAAGGTCACAGAATACGGCAATAGCATCCTGTGAACTCTCCCAGGCTTCAAGTATATGTGACATCAATTGAGCACCTGCATCTGTTGTGGATCTGCTCTTTGTGAAACCAAACTGATTCTCATTCAATATATTATGCTCATTAAAATGGGATAGAAGTTGTTTGAGCATAATTTTTTCGAATACTTTACTCAGAACAGGTAAGATAGAATGCAATTTATTTGGCCGCTAGACACGACAGATATGCGCGCATGTATTTGGCCAGTACAGCAATTTCGATTTATCACGAAGAAGGTTGTCAAAATAATTCTCACATTTCCAAGCATGTTTGAGAAATATAAATTTAAACTGTCATTTCACTAGTAATCTTTATCGTTTTCCACGTGTAATATTAAAAATTTAACTTACTCGTACATGTGACATGTGGGTATGATAAGCGCTGAGCACAATTTTAGAACATATACGTCTGAAACACACTCATATTAAAAAAACTATCTATGTTTAAGTTTTTTTATATTGCTGATATGTAAGTCTTTGACCACAATCTCACCTGATGGTAAGTGATGATGTGATCGAAGGTTTTAACAGGCTTAACCCTGAATCACTGGCTCTCAAGTACCGCTGCCGGAACACATCGTTAGGTGCTATATATATAACATTTTAATTTTATATGAAACAAAAATTATACTTACCAAGATATATTTAAAAAATCTACCATTAAAAACAAATTTGTGTCAGTTATAGATACGTACGTATATGTATATAGGCAAACCTAGTGCGGCCGGCACACGATACCGGCGGCAAGCAGCAAGCTTCAGTCGATTACACTACTATACGTGAAACGCACGTCTGTCATTCGTGCACCAACCCCTGCGCCCTTATCCATCTAACAGTTTGTTATCAGGTTTTATGATGACTAAATTTATGTCAATTACCTCGTTATTAGCTAAAGGTTTGATAAAAGTTTTTTCGGATGGAGGTTTTATGTTTTAATGTTTTTCGGAGTCAGGTTTTACGGATTTCGAGCACCATCTCAAGCTAAGCGAACATCATATTCAAACATTTATAAGCACTAAATTTTCGTGTCTAGTAGGATTCGAACCCGCGTCCGCCATACTTACGCACCGGGCGGCTTCTCTATCTTGGTCCGTATAATTATTAGTCTGTAATTTCGAAGAAAACAAAATGTACTATGATGTTAAATTTTATTTACGAGTATCTTACGCATTCATAGAATAGTAGGAGTGCATGCGTTTCTAATAATAAATTATGCAAACAAGCCAAAGTAATGTAACACATTATGTTATATGTGGTACCTTGTGTATATAATATCGTATAATATAATGTTTTATTTATATAACTATATTTTATCTCATTATTTTGTTTAAGTAAAATGTATGTACAACTGCCGAAAATTACAATAAAAATAGTAAATTATAGTAGGTCATAGATTTTTTAAAGGAATTAAGTGAAAAATGTGTATAAATAACAGATTATGTAGAAAAGTAAGAAGAAAAGATATAGGAAGACATTAAAGAGAAATAAGATGAGCAATTTTTTTTGATAACTTAAATTGAATTAGGCCTAGAGTGCACGGAGCGCTTTTTGTTTCTTCATATATTAAATACCAATTATTCAAACTCGGTGAATGTACACGCATAACCCTAGGCCTAATATCCATGCGTTTGGTTTGCCAGTTTTTCGATTTATTAATTATTTTACACCTAAATAAGTTAAGAACTCCTAATAAATAATCCTTTTAGGATGATTCCGAATATTTTTAAAGTACTCATATGATGGAAATCTGGCTAATCAGAAGCATTAGGCTCAAGGACATTCATGCTAAATTTCACTGAGTTTATTTAAGACGTAACCACGTTTGTATGAATACTACGTGCACACTTCGCTTAATGTTACATGACGGCCGACCTCAGAGTATCACGAAGGTACTTCCGCCGTCCCGGACAGAGCACTCCGTCCCGGTCTCCGAGGCATCAATTGCAACCCTAAGACTGGGGTACCCTAGCGCACCTAAGGACTTGAAAATGGATCTAGTTACAATAATGTGGCATCAACGACATACAATTCAATAAAGTTTCTCTGCAATTAGATGTTATAATTCCAAGAACTATAAGCTATGAAGCATACATTTAATAATACAGTAGAACGCCGATTAACTGTATCGCCAGTTATTCGAATCGGTCCTATGTAATTATTTTTTGTCGTAATTCCTTTATACTTTGTATTTTTGTTAAGGCTTGATAGCGTTGCAACTTACTACGAGATGTTCAAGTGAGCGTTATTGTAAAACTGTCTTATTTTAAACTTAATAAAGTTTATTCTATGTGTGACAGTTAGTTTTATGTATTACCAGTCTATGTTCGATTGTCAGAATTTTCGATTATCCAAATCGGGCAATTAATTCGGATAATCGGCGTTCTACTGTAACTAACACAACTTGGGCTTGAAGAATACTGAGTCAGTTTTTGAGGTAGGTAAGTATCTAGATACTCTGCAGAAACGGAATGATCGGAGCACAATCAAGAACAGATACCTACCTAGCTAAATATATATAAGTATATACAGTTATTTCAAAGGTAGCAGTGAAGTGAGGTGCAAGATGCTATGTTATATCAAATTTTGGTGCGAGCGAAAAGTAAGTAAAGATCATAAATCTTAACAGTAGTACCTGCACGAAAATAAATTCAATCTAATTGACGTGCTCTTTAGGCGCCATTTCGCGCAACTAGTGAAGAACAAACAGCATTACATTTATGTATATAATCATCAGATATCTAAATTTGTCAATAATTTATATTTTCTTAAGTAACCTTATGAAATTCTTCTAATATTTGGTGTCATGGGAATGTCAGAAGTCCTGGTAGATGTCGTGTTGTTTCGTGAAGCGTGTAAGGCTCGGCGCACACTGGGTGATGCTGCCGCGTACACAACGGGGTTAAGGGCTGAGTTGACGTAACCCAGCCAAGTGCACCACTGCCAGGCAACGTCTGGGACGCATTCGCAGAGGGAATCTAAAAGAATACAAACTCTCAAAAAAATAATAACTATTTTAATTTGTTACAATCAGAGTGGAACGTTTCCCTATCGAGCACTTAGATATAAATAGGTACAGGCTCGGCTCCTGTGTCCCACCCACGTTTCGCCAGACATGTTTTAGTCCTATGAGAAAGAGGGCGAGCTTATTGCCGTTATATTGAGAGAATTAAGACTGAAATTTATAAAACTGTCCGACCCAGATATAGAAGTTAAGCAGGATATAGAAGTTGACCTTGGGATTCTAAAGTGAGGCGATCGCCATTCCACTAACGAAGAAGTCTGTGTGCAAGCATGTTAATACCTTAGGTGGGGTCTAATATACAGGTATGTACTCCTAGTTCTAGTATATCAAATAGTTACCAATCGGAAGCATGACAAAGAAAGGAGTCCAGCAGACCAGGAACAGCAGCATGAGCATTACAATGGTCCTCGTAGCTCTCCTCTGACGGGACAAAATGTTGCCTCTGCAAAGAAAACATCATATGTACATAGATTAAAACTCCTTTAGCTGTCTACGAAACTGGAGCTATCAAACTATGAGGAATTGTAGTATAACCAACCTTATTCCACATGGGTAAAGATGTAAGCTGAAGGCATAAGCGCCTTAAAATAATAGTGTTAGAATGGAGCCATCACTACAGGTGATTTCTTCTAGAAAACTAATGAATAAATTGAACCTACTTTATTGTTCTTAGGTTAGCCTTTGACTACATTCCTGCCTGATGGTATTCTGGCAGCTGTGCTGATGGTAAGTTACGATGCGGTCGAAGGTGTCAAGCAGGGTTAACCTAGAATTACTAGCTATCAAGGACAGCTGCCAGAAGACAATGTAAGATTTCTTTAGGTGAGGGTAGTATATTAGCTAGGTGAGAGTTGGAGAAATGCTCTTTTAATAAAAGCTAAAGCTAAAACCCGAGGCATCATGGTTACTCTACAGCCCTTGTTATCACCACTAAATCACGAAAGCCACAAGACGTGTCAACTTATTACACCTCCTTTTTTTGCATCCATAGGTAAAATTGTCAAGCCATTGTTTGCATGGAGGTAGGGGCAATATTTTGATATGATGGTAAGGCATCAGGGATTGCCTGCGCTGCTGGCTACTACCCTCAAGAAGGAAATTTGTTGTCAAGAACCAAATGGTTGCAGCTGTCCTTAAGAGTCAATTCAGTTCCCATTCCAGGTTATGCCACTTTACTATATTCTATAAATAATCTTGTCGACTTCGATCAAATATACCACTTCTTTACATACTGCATCACCTGGATTCAGCTTCGTTCGTTAAGGGGGGGTTAGTCATAATTCCCACGCTTGGCAGACGTCTTGGGGATGCAGTATCAGTTCCCCAGCAGGCGCTGCTAACTGACTTCCGGTATTTTACCTTCTGTCGTTTCGTACGACTCCCACAGGTAGCAATGGGGGCGTATTATTCTAGCCCGGCACCCCACGGGATACTACTGTACTTACGACAGTATATTTCCTCGAACCTTGTCGTGCAAAGGATAAGTATCAAAAATACCAAAAAAAACATACTGGCTATTATCGCTTCAATGTAACTTACGGTGATGCAGAATTTTTCGCTGGAGATGATTCTTTGAGTGCTGTAGCACCGGGAAAACTCAGATGGCGTCCTTTTGGCGACAAAAACCTGTAATAACAATATAATATGTTACACATTATTCCTATTCCTATTACACAAGGAAATTATATACCTACAGGGTTATTGGTAATATGCTAACAACCTCTTAGGGTCGACTTCTGCTTGTCCTAACAAACATTATGAGATGTGTATTTTTGTTTTGAATATAAAATGTATAATAAAATATTTTTGTTAATTGTTTTTGTTGCCGCGGCGGCTGCTCTTGTCTCGAAGTAGGCATTAAAACACAAAAAAATTATTTAAAAAAAAAAAAAAAAACATTCAAAAAATCATTGTTAGGATTAGCAGAAGTCGACCCTTGTTGTTAGCATTTTACCAATAACCCTGTATAAATGTCGCGGCTAACTAGCATAATCAGTCGTAAATAATCTGCCTAATACTAAACGGCGCCTTTTAAACGTTACATTACTAAAAATAACGAGAAGAAAAATTATAGTCATTTGCGGGATTCGAACCCGCGCCATCCACCCTTACAGTCGGGGTAATCTCTGACCGCTGAGGTAACATAATATATGACACATAACTCTTATTTTTCCTTTCGTTGTAAAATTGTAATATAATCCGCGGAGCATGCGTTATTTCAAAAATAAAAATTTAAAGTTAAGCGCTATCTACCCATTTGACAAGCTATTTGATAGAATGGCTGAATAGATTTCGAAGGTGTGGGGTGCCGGGTTAGAATGTTATCCCCCATTTCTTCCCGTGGATGTCGTAAGAGGCGACTAAGAGGAAGATACCAGAACGTGGGAAGCAGCGCCTTCTGAGGAACTGACAACTTCTACTGCGATCCTCAAGACGCCTGCGAGGGGATTATGGCAAATCCCTGGAGGGGGAGGCCTTGTTCAACGGTAGACGTACCGGCTGATGTGATGATGATGTTGAAGCTAGTTGGCTGCCACATTATATGTTACATAAAGTAACGAATATTCTTTCAATGTTTTATAATACTTACACTGTTACTTTTCTAATTTTTTCTTTGATGGTAGACTGAGGGGAAGATTTTTTCGCTGCTGCGGTGGGTGTAGTTTCTCCCTGAAAGGGTAAAGTAGTTATATTTCACTCGATATTATACTACAGAATAAATCATAGATCACATTTTTTTATTACCAAAATACTAGCGTTTCATCGTAATTATCGAAATGTGGTGAAAGCTAACAGGTGTTACTTAGTACGGGAAATCGCTCTCAAGGACATCAGCTGACCATGCCGTTACGTGCTTGACGACAGATGTAGCCATACAGGCCTGAACGTATTATTCATGTCTTTATGTCTTAAAATATGTATTTTTCGCAAATTTACCGATAAAAACCCGATAAAAACAGTCTAAATGGTGTCATGGTGTCAGAAGTTCTGGTGGGCTTCCTTCCTGAGGTCATAACCAACAAAACAATTATCTTTGGATGGCAGTCATTGTAGGGCATTTGTGAGTGCCCACCTGGCTAGTTCCCACCCTCATGTAAAATATCCGTCGCCGATCACCTAACTTTGTATTCCGGTAAAAAATCTTGAGAGCCAGTAATTCTAGGTTACCCTGAACAATATCTTCGACCACATCATCACTTATATCAGGTAGGATAATGGTCAAAGGCATATAAGTAAATAGACATATCAGGTATAAAAAAAATATCCTCTTGTAAAATATCTAACAGCACCTAGCTGTGTGTTCCGTTTACCACCTTCAACAATATCATCTCTTACCATTAGGTGAAATTGTTTACCCTCATTGGGTCGCCAAGATACAGGCTTTGCCTAGTTTGGGACCCGCAGTAATTGTATACAAAGCAAATTTCTGCTACATACATTATTATTATTTATTGTGGTTAAGAGTTAATTTAATCAGTGGTAAAAACTTATCAGAGATGAATTTTGACCAACTAAACCGAAATAAATACCTGTACATTTTCCACGTGTGGGATCCTCCCTCGATGAGCTCTGATAGAAGGGGGAGTAGAGAGAGCACACAGGATCTTCGTGTATAGGATTACCATCACACAAGCTGGGGCGTAAAACGAGAAGAATGTGCTGAACAAGACGTAACTGCAAGAGAAATGCATTTATTGTAAACAAGTTTATAGTTAATTGCAAAAATTCTTGTTTGTAGCAAAACGTAAGTTAAACTACAGATGTCGCTCCATCAACAAACGATGGTTAAGAAAAATAGATCATACATTAGAGACATTATGTCATGTTGGCTTAGTGCATACCTCGGCTACAGAGGAGCGTGGCACGAGTTTGAATCCCGCACATGACTATATTTTTGCTCTTGTTGTACTTTTCTACTTACAATTAGATTTCAGAGTAAACTGTACTTTTTTATATATTTATTGTTGCATAATGCATGCTCCGCGAATAACATAGCAAAAATACAATTAGAGCAAAAATTATAGTTATATGCGTGACTTCATCCATATACGATGGTTAAGAACAAAAGGATAAATTATTCATATATCATGTTGGCTTAGCGGTTAGAACACACCCCGGCTAAAGGGCTGGACCCCGGATGGTGCGGGTTCTAATCCCGCACATGACTATTTCTTCACGTAGTCTTTTGTAAACGTACTTACCCGACATTGGTATTCACAGTGCAGGCTTTAGGCACCTCATCTGGCAGAAAATGCTTCTGAGATGGAATGAAACCCGTCGGCAAAGCCACGGCGATCGATACCGGCCACACCAGCGCTGCGTATATTTTGGAATGCTTCGTGCGTTTTGCTCGTGCCAGCGGGGATGTGATGCCGCACCACCGCTCCCAGCCGAGAGCGCAGAGGGAAAGGATGGAGGCAGTGCAGCAGAGGACGTCCATAACGCTCCAGCATGCACATATTGTCCCGTCTAAAAGGTATAAAAATAGGTATTGCAGAAGTTGCACGCGTTTGTACTATAAAGATGGTTTCTCTATCAGCAGGCGCTCTCTACAACAATACACCAAGTAACATCATGAAATAATCTAAAGAAGCTGCAGAATAATACAAACGACATAAACTGGTATGTCGCAACCAATTAGAAAATTTTGATCTAGTAGATACTTCTGAAAAAATGATGGCCAAGCAGTAATAATAGCTATGCATAGCATTAAAAAGTTATGGTGGACTAAAGAAACTCACACACACATACAAATACATGAGCCCTAAAATTACACTAATTTTGAGAAGTCATGTAGAAATACGCGCAAAGCTATAGATAATAGTTTAAACCTTATAAAACATCAGTACCAAACTCGGCGTCAACGAAACTTACTCAAATGAAACGAAAATATCTCCCGCGCAGCGCCAATCGGGAGCACGAACATGCCGACCAGTAGATCAGCAGTAGCCAGGCTGGCCAGGGGGTAGTGCGAAGGGGCGCGTCGAGCCTTTCTTAGTGCGAGCAGCACTGCCCCGTTTCCGACCACCACGCCCAACCCGATGACGGCCATGCCGGCCGCAGCGGCCCACCATGAAGCCGTGGTGTCGTAGCGCGGATGCAATGTTCCTACTGTTCAAGATTTACAAAAAAGAAGCTATCTTTACTGGCAGTTATTCACTGGGCGACAATACTATTAAGCCGCCCCGAAGATCAGGAAGTTATATTTCAGTTAGCGACCAAGGGGACTTTTTCTATGTCATAAAGGTAGGTACTCCAAGGCGTATGCTCATCACATTTCAAAATTAACAGAAGAAATAAGAGAAACGCCCCGAAAATGTTGACCAGTCGTTTCCGTATCTGTTTGAATTCTATTTTAGGCTAGAAATACTGGTTTAAGTTCTAAAAGCATAGACTTCGGAACTGCCTGGGGAACCTAATTAAGTAAAAGATCTTTTTAAGTGCAAAAATGTCTGTTAAGCTTTTTATTTACGTTTTGAATGCATCGATAGATTCACTAGGAAATAAATAACTTGTAAAATTACCTGGTATGCGTTGCTTTGATTGTAGAAGCCTTGCTTTTTTCACATAACTTTGTCAAGAACCTCCATCACCATTACAAGATACATTTACCAAAATACGACGATATTTATCCACCATAACCAATTTCGGTCCAGCTGACTAATCAAAAACTCACTACTATTTAGATTACACTAAGTTAGAATAAAATCACCCAATACTAGTTACTTCAATTCATTTAAAATGTTGAAGGTAGTACATGATATATTGTTCATAGATTACTTAATAAAATAATCATATTATAGACTACCCCCTTTTTCTAAGAGTCCATGCGTAAATAATTATTAATCTCCATAGTGGGTATGTTTATGTCTCTTTAGATAAATATATTGGCTTGGTATACGTAACAACAGCGTTATCTTAAAATACTTTTTAATGCATAAACACGCCATTATACCCCAGAAGGAGGTTGTTTAAATACCATCGTATATATTTAATAATGCTATGGTATATGGTAAGAAGGAAGAAACAGCCTTCGGGCGCGTTCTGCAAGGCCGGGCCAAATACTGGTCGAGCTAGATTTACTCCAAGATAGAGAGAAGACGACCATTTATACCTGGAACGACCTAAAGGTCGTTCCTGGTTTTTAACACGTCTACGGTTATTGTGGATATTGTGGTGGATTTCGACCGTAGCTCTAAATAACTACGGTTAAAATATGAAATTGACTGCGATTTTTTGTTTGGATAAAATATTTTCTGCGTGTTTTGGAAATGGGGCTTATTACGTAATTAGGCAATGTTAGCATAGTATTATAATATCCTTGGCTTGTGTAGCATAAACAAAATTCATTGTTTATTGTAGAATCTGTCACATTTGACAGCTAGACAAGATTTGACTAATTCAAATGTTAGCAAATTTTTGGCTGACAGAGCAATTAGCTTTGACACATCGCGCGTCGCTACGACGATAATCTTGTCTGCATAAAATTTAGCTCGATTTGAGTGCTGGAACAGCGTGTATCCACGCTTAGACCAAAATTCTGTCTTCGACAAAGGCTTGCAGGAAAGCACCCCCGGACTGTTACTGAATATTTCTCTGTCATAAAAACAAATTACTGATATGGAAGATCGAACCCAGGATTAGATACACCAGAATACAGCTTTTGTTTCATCTTTTTTGTCATTGTGTAATAATATGTTTATTCTCAACTGCTTTTCAGGAGGCTCTAATATGTAAATGTCCTACGAATAAATATCTATTCATAGTACATTTCTTTCTATGTTGATAGTACTGAACTTTTTTCCCTGGCATTCGACATATCGAAAACAATAGAAAATTTATAGATGACGATATCATCCACGCGGATGCCAAAAGATTACGTATTTTCCAAATTTTATTGCTTCTTTTGTTAGCTGTCATGATTGCCATCACATGTCAATCTCAAAATCGAATAAGTATTAAAAATAACTGGTACCTAACTACAACATTTTTTTAATTTCGTGTTCATTTAGATATAACATAAGATCTAGTTTTAATAATAATCAACTCGCAGACCCTGATTCTCCCTGGGGTTAAATGAAGATACCCCTGACTAGTAATTCCCGTATCCCCCCATAACCCCGATCAAGGTAATTGCCCTTCATGGCGCCAACTACTGACTACACTTACTGAAGTAGGTAATTGTAAACATGAATTAATAACTAATAACATTATAACATCCCGAAAGTATATGGCAAAAAGTAGGTAGTCATGTGAGAATATGTATTTAAATATACCTTCCTGGCATTTTATTTGCTGCGCCGCCTAAGTACAACTCCCGCACAAGAAAGCCGAATAATGAGCATTCGGTATTCTGCCGAAAAGTTAACAGTGGCAGAATATCCTTTGCAACCCTAGTTAGTGCCTGCTTCAATCGTGGCTCAAACCAGAGTTTTTCGTTTCAACATGTTAGTCACTTTTAACTGCATAATAAAATGTATACATACATTTTGTTGTTAACATGGAATGTATCTATACAATTAAGTGTAACACTATCGGACTATCAGCGAAAGACGATGTAAAACAAATTAAAGAAGTCAATTTTATTTATTTCTTTATTGTCAAATAAGGGGAAAAATATTTAAAATTTCATTCTCCTCAAAAAAAGATTTAGATTCTTACAAAGAAATGCATTTCATAAAAATAATGATAAAAAGATATTTACAATCTTACAACTAAATTTACGACCTAAGCTTAATAGTTTAAATTACAGTTGTCTCTACAAATTAAAACTAAATTTAAAAGGCACACGTAGTTTTGAAGATCTACCCAAAATGGCGTCACCACAGTGGCTTAATTTGAATTTATTTAAAGTGCCTTTTTACATAAATATTTCTGAATAATATACATAAAATATTGTGCCAAATGTGAGCTGATGCAATTGTTGAAATTATATATTTTGTACTTTAATGAAAATATTTATTTAATGAGAACCATTCAAGCTTATAATAAAAAAGAATGCATTTAGAGGAAGCACGCGTTTCGCTTAACTTTTATTCTACTTACAGCTAACAACTAGTAATACACAAAGTTATCACTAAAAACTATTTAATCAGAATATTCGAAACGGTACCGGAAATGATCAGTTTTGCTCCTTGGCACATAACGATGCGATGACACAGAAAAAAAAACCTATAAAACTATAACTACAAATTATAAACTACGAAGATCATCTTTCTCATATAAATATTTAAAAAATGATAAAATTATTTACAAAATGTAAGACGCTTAGACAGAAAAAGTTTTAAAAACTTTATTTGATAATATCTTACAGGAGTATGTATGATTTAAAAATTGAGCATGTGTGTGTTCCCAAGATTAAAACGAGTTTACTTTAGTTTTTAAAGCGACATGGAATGATGAGATCTCTTACAATAACACTCAATGGAAAGGTGCCCTTTTAAACGACAGAGGGATGTCGTGTAACGTTGGTAAAAAATAGTTATTGATCAAAATATAAAAATAATAATTTAAATATATTGGTAACATGTAATTTTTCTTGATTTAAGACTATATGTCCAAAATTTACAGAAGTTTATAGTTTAAGACATCATTATCCAATATTTATCAGGTTTTATATTTTCCCTCAGATCGCTAGAGCGTTACCACGTATTTGGAAGCAATCATGGAATGATTAGTAAAATAAGACGCTGAAGAAAACAATGCAACAAGAATTAAACTAAAGCCCCACCAAGATTGATGCTTATTTTTAAAGTAGAATAAAATAAAATATGTATTGCAAAAATAGGAAAAAATCACGATGCATACAAACAAATATCAACCTTGGTGAGTTTACCTACATATTATAATAAAATGTACCTCAGATCAAGGTATATATACACTATCTCAAAACATGAAATTCAAAGTTTCTAATTATTGAAATGTTTATATTTGCACAGTTTTTTTCATGTATATAAAGGTTAATACCCTCAGAACTGTCTTGTCCTAATTTTGGTATATACCTTGATCTTAGCTACAACAAAAAAATAAAATAAAAAGCTATACACTACAGTATACAATACACATAACTAGTGCTACAGAATCACACATAAATAATTTCTCTTCACGATAATACAGTCAGTTACCCTCCATTAAAATGGCGGCTGCTGACTGTACTTTAACAATCTCATTTCAAATACATTACTTTTAATTAAAATTATTTCAAAACAGGCTTAAAACAAGTATTTAAAAATCAACAACGCAACAATTCATTTATATGTAATGCAATTTGAAAACTTCGGTGCATTTGCAAATACAACAATATTTAATTAAATTTAAATACAGTTTATCTTAACAATTTACTCATATTAACTTTGCAACTTTCAAATGAATCAAATTGTCATAAAAAAATCAATTAAATATAATTAGGTATCAAATATTTCATGAGCAATATTGCATGTAGGTACGTTACTACATCTTGTCTTCGAATATATTAACTAAATGAAAATAATGTATGTACGTTTCTAAAAGATGTCGTTTCTTTGTTCTGATAATATTAAAAAGACTATTCTACGCACCGGTTGGTTGTTTTCAAAATACACCGAACGTTTCAACATTATTCTTGTCAATTCCACGGGATCGTCAGAGTTAGTGCGTGCTAAACTAAGTTAATTTACATCGAGTCATGGCTGTACATCAGTCTATATCTACGGCACTATAGCACCTCGAGATTACTTCAATATCTGTGTCCTTACGACAAATTTACAAGGTGCATTCTTCCAACAAACTGTACATGAGTTTGACAACCCTAGACGTGAGCGAAGCGAGCAGACTTTATACGTAGTATTCGTAATTGTTTGGATGATAACAAGGTCATAATGGTGTCAAACTAATCCAAGCTAATTTGAGATAAGCTAGTACTAGAATTATTTAAAAAAGTTAAAAAAGAAAGAGATTTTTACACTCTCCCTGCAAATAAAGTCATCAGGTATCTTCGACACCATTGCGTGAACTATTCTAATACTAAGTTCATAAGTCCAATATCATCAACTACAATGACTTTTATGCTTTTCTAACAATAACACTTATACAATTTGTAAGTCCATTTTAAAAAAAACTTTAAACATATCCATAATTGCTCAGTAACAGACCATTAAAGTTTACACGACTTTGTATGAACATCGTGTAATAGAACCAAATTATGATATACGAATAAAAATGTACAAAATCGCTTCGCTACACGATTGTAACAATGTCTTTTCTTGCTGCTCTAAAACCGACCTTACAAGTCTACAAGTTTACATGTTGTTTTATATATAAATGGCTTCCGTGCCTCCCTTGTTGCTCTGTTGTAGTTCGTTAGGCGATAAGGCCGCACGATCCGACCAGTCCGAGTGTGGGGATTGGGTGAGGGGGGTTTGTGGCGAGGGAGTTGACCAGTGGTCCGAGGATTCCGGAGAGGGAGTGGGGAATGTATCTCCCATGCCCCAACCGCCATATAGACCTGTGAGAAAAGTATTCTTTAAGTTACACAATTCAGATACAATTTTTTCGTTGTACGAATTTTGAAGTAGTGATGGCTCAGTGGCATTGGCTATGGAATGCCGTGCAGCAGTTCCATGGTTCGTCCCGCCGCGAGGTTGAGCTTCACCACAAGGTGGAAGTAGAGTCTCAAGTAGAACATTTGTCGCAAAGCACTTAACGGTATGTTCCGGCAGTGGTCCTTAAGAGTCAGTAATTATAGTTTAGCCTGAACAACGTCTTAGACCACATCGTCACTTAGGCGACATTGTGGTGAAAGGCTTACCTATCAGTTTTTTTTTATGTTATTGACGGAACAAGCTCGAGACCCACCTGATGTTAAGTGGACTAACCTTTGCCTATAACAGATGCATTTCGTCACATGTTACGAATTGCACTGCGCCCGTCACCTTGAGATATAGTTGTTAATTCTCATGTGCCTGTAATTTCACACTTATAATGGTAAGTAGACTTACCAGACATAATATTAGTGAGTGCAGGATGCGGCGCGCCCTGCACTTGCCCCAGTGCAGCTGCGTGCGTGATCACAGCCTGTAGCTGCGCGTTGTGCTGCCCGGTGGCACCTGGGGAGAGGTGATGTATTAGCTATAGTTAACATGTCGCGACCTGGACTCTGACAGTTTTCTTGTTATACAATAACTGTGGCGAAGCTTCTTCAAATTCAAATTCATTTATTTGTCAGAATGCAGGTTATTAAGTTGGAACATGGTTAAAAAGGTAGTTCCCAGGTACATTCTCACCTATATAAGGTATGCAAATATTTACAACACAATATTGGGTTCGTTATATAATGAATTCGTTCTTACATACAAAGAACTAATTCTGTAGCCATATTTTCAGTGAATCATGCCCAATTTTTTACTGGTGCTATTCGGACCCGCTTCTACTACCTACCCCACCGGATGCGTCTCCATTTCCGGGGGCGCAGATTTTGCGCAATATTTGATTTCATTACCGTAATCTCGACGAAAGATGTGTTTTACAAAGTACATAACAAATTCGCAATGTACCATGCTAGATTTCTTACTAGTTTCAAGCTAATTTTCTGGATGTTTTATTCTCTAAACATACGATAATACTTATAATTCAAATTTAAAAATCATTGGAGTAGTGGAGTAACATTAATTGTCAGTCGCCGTTCTCGTCTGCTTGCCGCTGTTCTCGTCACTTCAAGACATCTCTTATGTATCGTTCGCCCAGTAATTTAACTTGCGTCAGTAACGTCCAACCTAAACACTTGTGTTTGCATAGTACTACTTCAAGGCATCTGAGAATGCGTTGATATCTACCAAGACAGACTCTATACAGACCTAGCACTTGGTAAAAATACAGATAGAGTACTAGAGGACTTACTAAGATGCGCAAGCGCAGAGTAAGCGTCCATGTGGTGTTGGTGCGAGTGTCGCAGCGCGGCCATGTGCGCCGGCGACGTCGGCAGCGACGGCCGCGACTTGCCGGGGCTGGGAGAACCTGCACGTGGGGAAATTGAGTTTATTTACATGTTTATTTGTTTATTGGGCAAGAAAAGCAGGACAGTGGACGTGTAATTCAGCATAAACTAATTATTAACAACAATCCTAAAAATAAAAGAAAATTGTTCAATTGCGGTGAAATGTCAAATTAAAATTATTAAAAGCAATTAAGATGACGATCTGCTTAAAACTAGGTACCCGCAATTGAATAGTGTTTTACCAATATTCAATTACCATTGTAAAGTGTTTTACCCGTTTAGATTTCAGCGTATACATACTAAGAATTTTCTTATTTTACTTTAATTTTAATTAATTTGTGATCCATAACAGATCTACTTCCAGTGACAATAAATTAACATACGAGTACGTAAGTTTACAACAGCAGGTACAGGATTTTGGATTTACAATGGTTTAAATATATCAGTCACATAGGATTGTGAATTGTATACTTTCAGTGGAGAGGATGGTCAAAGTGGAAGGGGCGAGTGTACAGGACAGTTCGTTAAATAATTATTTGTAGAACATTCAGGCGTACCCAAAGTGTCCGCAGTTTCGATCGGTCAAGGCTATGGAGCTGTTTTCCCGTAGCCCCTGTAGGATGTCGCGAAGGGTGAGTAAGGGCATGAATAAATGACAATACTTGCCTATATATGCGTGCGGCGAGGTGGTGTGCGCACTGTGCGTGGGCGAGTGGTTGGAGTAGGGCGGCGAGAGGGAGGCGCCCAGCGCGCCGCCGCCGTACGACTGCTGCAGCGTCGCACCCGTCTGGAATGTCATAATGTACATATTGCATTGTAGTTATAATGTAAGTACTAAATTGGCAATACCAAAATGGTTGCATATGTTTCACGCGATTGGAGAATACTAAAATATCATGCCGAATTAAATTGTATCACAATATTCTTTTACACAGGGTTGACTTTTGAGAATTTTGCGAATGCATGGCTAACCTTTGACCACTATCTCACCTCATGGTAAGTGATGATGTGGTCGAAGATGTTGTTCAGGATAGCCTAGAATTACTGGCTCTCAAGGACAGCTGCCGGAACACACCGTTAGGTGCTTGGCGACAGATTTTCTACTTGAGGGTGTTAGCTAGCCAGGCGGGCATTCGCAAAGTGCCCTGTCACCCTGTCACCGTCAAGTAGTTAGGCTGATAAAACAACCTCGACCACATCATCGAATATAGTTTACCGTCAGGTGCGATAGTGGTCAAAGGCTAGACTATCTGCTATCAAAAAACAACTTTCTATAGTAAATTATTTCAGCTCAGCATTAGTTCATTATTTGTCATCTATTCACGGGATGACAAAATAAGAGTTACTCGGATACATAGTTAAATACCATAATAGTAAAAATAGGACCTGTTACTCGTATTAAGATTTTTTTTGTGCCTAATTTCATGTGTCCGTGTTTTAAGACGAAAGTAGAGAATACAGAAATACAAATCTTTCCGCTTTATAACATCAGTGTAGATGTAGATACAGTCATGAAGTGTGAAAGGTGAGAAGATCGAGGGACGGATGAGCACAAGATCGAATCCTTCTCGTGGTTCTTTTTGTAGGTGAGCAGGCGACAGTGTGAGAATTGTGAAGAAGACAGGACATTACCTTGACACAGTCCTCATAGCTGGGCGGCTGCTTGTGTTGCATGAGCGGCTCCATGCCGACGAACTGTGCCATCGCGTTGGCGTTCGAGTACAGCGACGTCGCGTCGTACGGCGACGGCAAGTCCTGATACAAGGACAATTCACCACATTAAGATGTATACAATAAGCATTGCAATTCAACCGGGCACGCTGCCAACTGTTAGCGAAATGGAGCATTTGGACTGACAGTGAGTCTGCAATGACTTGTAGTTTGTATAAATGCTTTTGTTGTAGTAATTGTAGTGTTGTATATAGTAGTACTATTTTGTTCATAAAGACATATCCCAAGTTCAAATAAGGTGTATACAAAATATTATCCGAATCGGAATTAAAAATCATACCAATGTTTGATATTCGCTTATGCCACAAATTTGACTATTAGCTAGTTATTGCTCTTAAAATCGCACAAATAAAATACCATATCTTTTATATAATATTAATAAATGGAGTTTCAACTTACATATAAACGTACCTGTAAATTTTGAAGCGGAGATTCAACTGGGCTGAGGCTTGAGCCGAGACTCTCAACGCTCTGTGGCACTTCCTGTGCCACTTTCTTATTACTCTTTTTTACACTTGGTTTCCTGAAAGAACAAACAAAATTTTAATTCCGGTCTCTCAAATCAATTTCTTAATAAAAGCCACTGATGTCTTGATGTTTTTTGAGGGATATAATAAAAAAGTCGGCGAATAGCATCTGAAGTGCTCGAGGGGATCTTGTAAAATCTTAATTAACCGATCAGCTACGTTATGCCACTTTCGCTTGCGGTTACCACTTGGATGGTAGATGACCGCTTGTAGAATTTACTACGCGTGCACGTGCTTCGGAGGCACATTGAGTCGTTGGATTCAGTAGTCTTAGAATGGCAGTCGTTAGGCTATATTGGAGGTATTTGGGTGGTCGATATCTCTGATGCTAGGGTTGTCTTCAGTGCCAAGACACACCCCAGACAGCGCAAATATTATCTCGGGTCATCTACCTATGGGCGGTCGGTGGTGGGTTAGGTTAGAACCTACTGCGGGCTTGAGCCACATGAATAAGGAATGGAATAGACTGAAAGCGAAGACTTTGCCCGCTTAGTAAGGTAATTCAAACCGGTTCTGTACCCTGGCGTATTCCCCTGTGGTAGTAGTGAAGCTTTCATTCTGTGCCGTTCTTTATTCATTTGCTTGAGCTTCATAAATTACTGGCTAAGCATTATGAATGTTCGCCTGATGGCTAACTGTCTATTTCCAAATTCAAAATATTGTTTTTATAATATACCTTCTTATTTGCGTGTGCTGCAAGTTGTTGTTATCATAGATCTGGTCAGGGCTGTCGGGGCCGGCTTTGGCTCGCGGTTTCTTCGGCTTGCCTTTTGCAGCCGACGCGATCACCGTGGGCTGGCTGATCAGCTGTGGGTGTGGGTTCGGAGACGCTACAAAGAAAATACATTATTGGTTATAGAAGAATATTTTACAACTTCTTGATCTATATGGCTGAAGATCAGCATGTGAATGTATAAATATAGACAAAGCCCTCGTTATCCTTCCTTTTCGAACTCCACCGTAAAAGGCTATAAGCCATTAATCAAGGATGCAAATAACTGTGTTCAACAATAGGCCTCTTCCGGCTGATAATGATATTAATCCTAGAGATTGGTATAACACACTTCATTTAGTAAGAAATTCTCGGAATGTATTCCTCTACAGAATATTTAATCTCAGTCACACATACTTACAGGGAAGTAAGCTTTCAGGCAGACCCAACACTTATTTCCTTTTGGTACTACATTTTATTCGAAGCCATGACGTGACGATGTTGTGGAAGCGGCCTTTGACAGTATTCGTCCAGAAGCCTCACAAAATCACGTGCGTCCCTAAGCACTATGTGCAATCGGTCTATGTGATCAGTGATCGTTTTCATGGAACCTTCTTTATAACACTTACACATAAGATGATGCTGCTGCGGAGGCGGCCTTGGACAGTATTCGTCCAGAAGCCTCACAATATCATCATGCATGCGCTCCTGAGCTACGTCCCTGGGTAGCCGGTCCATGTGGTCCGTGATCTCTCTGTTGGCGACGGCATCGAGGAGAGCTCGACACGCCCCGTAGGAACCTTCTCGAGCGCCCAGAAATAGAGGAGTTTCGTCCTGGGAGAAATACATAATTTTAAGTCACAGGATATGAGTAGACTAGAACTGATGTAGGTACTTTTTGAGCAGTGAGTTAGGTTGCCGCGCAAGAGATCTATGGTTGTATTTGTAGTGGTAAATGGGATTTAATCCCTGGCTTAACTCCATGGATTAGAAAATCGTTGACATATGACTTACTAGCTTTTAAGGACAAAAACAAAAGCCTGTTTAATATCCTCGACCACATCACTTACCAAAATTTCAGACAGTAAGTTTACTTGTTACAGTACCTTAACACTTAGTGTTTGTTTGTACACTACTCTATCGAGGTAGAATATCTGATTGTGGTGGTAGCAAGACCTGGGAATATCTAATGTTCGAGAATTGAACCACTGAAAACATCAACTCATTATTCCAGCAATATATTATGATGAGTTTTACCACGGTAATGATTATATTTATATCCTAAGTATGATCAGCAGCTTCTTTGTCTTACCTTGTCATCTTGTGCGTCCCTATTGGCCCCATGGACTAACAGCACGTTAACTGCATCCACATTGTTTACAGCGGCCGCCCAGTGCAGCGCTGTCTTGCCACTGTTGTCAGCAGCGTTTATGTCAGCGTCTGCATTGATGAGGTCTTCCACCATGCCTTCTATGGCTAGCCTATTGGGAGAGCGGATTATTGAGAACAAAAAGTAAAGTATCGAAGAAATTCACTATAGAAGAAGTTGATAAAAAATACTGTAATCTAAGATTGGAGTCAAATTTGATGGCCGATGTACAACAAGCACCTATGACAGTTTCTTGAATCACAATCAAATACTTAAGTAGGTGTATACCTACTGACGTATTTGAATAGTAGGTGCACACGTAACTGCGTATTTGAAGAATAGGTGTATAGGTACCCTTGTATACCCTTTTGCGTATTTGATTGAGATACTGCTACTACTGATGCCGGGACGCGATCTCTATACTTCAGCATCTTAGTTGTTGAAGAGACCCATTCTTAACTAACTATGCAATTCATACAACCCAGTAGATAGATATAGTATTTGAAACTATTTTATATGATAGTTTTAAACTCCTAGATTCCTTGCCGTTGTATGAGACAGTTTTAGCACAGATTTTGACTAATCTAGTTGAGATCTAAATTGGCCTTATCCAAATTGTGGTGTCTATGAAAAACCTAAATACTAATCAGGTATTTAGCTTAAACAAAAGTAAACCGACTAATATAACGGAAATCCGCAACGACGATGTCACCTACATCACCGAGTAAATGCATGTACCAGTCTTACCTTGCAGCCAATATAAGCGGAGTGGTTCCATCGTGCATCCGTGCATTGAGATTCGTCGCTCTATTTCTGAGGAGTATTTGGAAGACTCCCATTGCGTCCGCTGCGACCGCGGCATGGAGAGGTGTTCTTCCAGTGTTGTCTTGAGAATTAGCATCAGCTCCTGCGTCTAGAAGACGCTTGGCTGCGTCTGCTCGGGCATATCTGTAGCACGAAACAGAAGTACGTTAAGATCTGTGAGTTACGGAAGATCTACTTATCACATATCGCTCTTTGGATGGAGCCCCAGCTTTTTGGAAAACCATAGTTATGCCTTTATGATATTTTAGTATGTTACGAAACTGAATTTTTGACTAGAAATATAACCACAATGAGGGCTGCTTGTTCTTCTACCAAAGTTATTTCAGAGAAATAATAGCTGCATTTAAATAAAAAAAGGAGTATCAGTTGAATTCTCACCTGGCTGCTAGATGCAAACTGGTTTCTCCAGTCTTGTCCATAGCAGCATTGAGCTGAGCCCCTTGAGCGACCAGTTCCGATATGATGTGGGCGGTTTGTTCGTCTTCAGCGTCGGATCCAGTATCCAGACCACCTCCTCGAACAGCCGCCACCATGAGAGGCGTCATGCCAAGAGGACCTCGTGCGTCAACCTCACAATGGCCGTCATGCTGAAAAGTAAAGGTTCATCAATCATAGTATTCTGTGCCTCAATTGCTTTGTTTCGGAGAAAACAAAACATAAAGATGTAGTAAAACATTTAAAAACAACAATAACTTACGATAGCAGGCGGAGTCATCATACTGGGCGGCACTCTGATATCAGCCGCTTCCAGATGCTGCTGCGTCCAAACTCGTCCATCATGACCAGCCTCTTCATATTCTGTAATCGCTGTATGATCTGACGCATATCCTCCAGGAGCTCCATTAGCGTCCCCAGGACCTCGAGCTCGTTTAGCCCTCGGGGGCGCAGATCCATCGTCATCTTCATCAGACCAATGTGGTGGACCCATGTGACCCCCATTGATATCCATATCGATACAACCCATTGATCCTTTGTTCAAGTTTCTCATTTCCTGACCATCGGGTCCACGGCGACGTGAACGGCGTCGTGTACTCGAGTTGTTTCGCATAAATCCTTCGGGGAACCAAGTTATCCCAGCGGCGCGCTTTCTTTGGGCGGTAACAAGCACCCCTATCAAAAGACCCGCGAGCAAAACTAAAATAACGCCAATAAAGACGTATTTTGAGTTAGTAGGGACTTCGGTTGTATCTGGAGGGCTGACTCCTTTCACTTGAAAGATCGGAAAGTCGGGAGACAATGAGTGTTTCGATGCAGTCGCCGCCAAGAACTCTGCTGCCTCTCGAGCCGTGAAGAAACATTCTGAACTCAACATCGTAGTACATTTCCGGTTGTCAATCTCCAGATAAACTTGAACGCCAGACTGTGCCGATTGTGTGAACACAATGTTGTGTTTCTTTCCAAACTCTGTATCTTGAAGGCCGACATCAGTCGAACCTTTCCAAGGTAAAACCATATCGTTGCCTAAATGATCTTTCTTTATTACAACCGTTGTACGCAGCTGGTGGCCTAAGTCTCGGAGAAACGCGACGGAGTTTTCTTTGAAAGTCTTCATGTCCATCAATAGTATGACTGACATCACACCATCGGCGAGGTGTGGAGGTTCAATCTCACAGTCAAGGCCATCCCAATTACACTCGGCATTGTTACACCCGTAATCGCAATGTCCATTGGCATAATGTTTCTGGCAGTATGCGTCGTAAATCGGATTACATCGCTGGAGTGACTTCTGGCAGTCTCTGCCGTCAAAGAGGCAAGCCTGGGTGTTGCAAACTTCATTACACTCGCCATCCATGAACACTTCCCAGCAGTTGATAGGAGCCGTGCAGTTAGCCCATGGGTTTATACCAAGAGAACAATCGTTTCCGTCAAATTCGCAAGCGTATGTGTTGCATATTTCATCGCAGTGGTGGTCGCCTTGTTTCTCTTTACAGCCATTTTTCACACACTGCTCTCTTTGGAAAGCTAGATCCAACTCTTGCAGCGTCAAACCCGGATTATTGTTGCTAAATCCTCCGTTGATGGGACTTCCGTAGCCACCTCTGGAGTGAGGGTCATGAATATCACAGCTTTTACCAGTCCATTGCCGTGGGCAGTAGCATATGAAGTCTCCTGGTTTGTCAATGCACCTTGCTTCTGGATGTTTGCACGGATTGCTTAGGCAGTCGTTCATGGAGTCAATTTCACAATTGATCCCCGAAAGGCCTGATGGACAATCGCAAACATATCCTATCTCTGAAGTTCTGCAATACCCACCATTCTGACAAGGGTTCGAATCGCAAGCGTAGCCGGAATATTCACAATTTTTGCCATAGAATCCATCGTTGCAGGAGCACTCGTGTCCACCTTGGATCGCGGTACAAATACCTCCATTTTGACAAGGAGAATGTGCGCAGAAGTTTACTTTAGCATCGCAGTGTCTCCCCATAAATCCAGGCTTGCAATTACAATGGTAATCATTGACGAGCTGAACGCAATCTTGCGTCCCAGGTGTCAAACAAGGATTTGATAGACATTCATTAATATCTCCCTCACATCTTGGTCCAACGAAACCAGGCGGGCACTTACATTCAAAACCTCCAACTTTGTCTATGCAAGTTCCATTGTTGTGGCATGCATCTTGTTTACAATCGTTGACGTTAATCTCGCATATTTTACCAAGAGTTCCAAACGGACATGAACAGGAAAAGTTGTTGATTAGATCGTGACAAGTTCCACCATTTTGACATGGATTTGGAAGGCAATCGTTGACGTTCAGCTCGCAGTTCTGTCCTTGAAATCCTTTAGCACATTGACATTGGTAAGTTCCAACCAAGTCCTTGCAGACAGCTCCATTTTGACAAGGGGCTGACTCACATTCGTTTATTTCTTTTTGGCAATAGGATCCGGTGTAGCCTTCGAGACAGTGGCACCTATGAGAGTTGCCGATGTCTTCACAGGAACCATTGTTGCAGAGCTGCTTTAGTTTTACTCCTGTTGAAACAATTAAGTTATTATTACAACAACGTATGTGATAATTTCTAACTCAGCAGTTATGATTGTGTTGTGAAGAGTTACAATATTTACCTTTTCTGATAGAAGCATCCTTGCAAGATACCATTTCAACGTCACATAACTTGCCGGACCAGCCGGGAGCGCACGTGCAGGTGTATTGAGGACCCTTCTGTGAGCATGTTGCTCCGTTTTCGCATGGACTCGCTTCACACCTATAAACAAAAGTTTACTTAGTTGAATGGCTCGTATTTTTTAGTATACCTATATATGATGAATGTATATATGTATCTCAGGATTGTGACAAGCGGCTGTAGACTTTTTTATTCAAAACTTGAGCTCAATTTCAACATTTTAAATGTGCTACATTGCAGCATGCAGAATCCATAATTGTATCCCCTTTTGGCGCAGTCGTTAGGATAACCATGGCTGTTCAAAAATGTTTCTTTATTTTAAGAGGATTAATCTTACAATATCACTTACCAATCGACGTAAGCTTCGCAATGTTTGCCAGTGTGACCGTAGGGGCAATGACAGGTGTAGTAAGTCACGTGATCGTGACATGTCGCACCGTTGTCGCACGGTGAGCTATCGCACATGTTGATACGGAACTGGCAGTTTGAACCGGTGTAGCTGTTGACAAAAACACAAACATTTTAATGCGCAAATAAATTTTATATCCTAAAACTTGTCTATCATTATTTTTCAATCTTTTCTTTATTATATATAATGTCTCTAAGATAAGGTATAGTTTCCCTTACCCAGGAGGACAGGAACAGTTGTAAGAGTTGATGCCGTCGATGCAATTTCCACCATTCATGCAGCTGGATTCCGTACAATCTTCATCGTTGGTTTGACAGTTAATGCCAGAGAAGCCGAGAGGACAGGTGCAGGTGTAAGACGCCACGTACTGAAAAATAATTGAAAAAAATTAGCACGTGCTTGGTAAAATAGGGAAATAGTTTAAAAATCGTATAGAATGTCATGGAAATAAAAAATGCTGAATAAAAAAATAAATAAGATTTCTGAATTTAAGACTTGTATTATCATTATATAAAGCTCAAAATGAGATCGAAATTACGATACAGTTTGACGTTTGATGGACAGAGCATCTGTCAAAAGCAGCTTCATAAGATCAATCTCAATTTTGGAATGCATTTATTAATAAATAATTATAAAAATAGATATATTTTTAGTTGCAAATTTTCGTTTTAACTATTTTGCGTTTATCATTTCACGTTTTGGACATAAACGCATATTGAGGAATTATGATAATTTTGCGTGTTGAACGTTTTGAGTAGGTACTTATTGAACAATATGCCTCTTGTCATGACTTATGACCCATTCTGTCTGTCCTAAAACAACTGGCGAATTATTGTTGTACATGCACTTCTGTGTATTCATCAGAGATGTACAAGTAATGTATGTTTTTTTTAAATTTTAAGATAAATTGAAAGGAATAATGACATTGTGAGCTAGACAGTACAGCGACGCTTAAGTTGCATCTTCAATTAGAAGGACAGTATTATGTGTCATCATTTTGTCATTTAAAATATAATTCGTATGGTGGATGACTATTTGCGAATGAATTCCTGCCACCACTGAGCACCTTATAATTTGTTCTGACAACTGTCCTAAAAACACAGTTACCATTCTTGGTTACGCCTGTTTACCATATTTTTGACCAAAGACTAGCCTATCGAGAATAGAACGAAAACCTATTCAAGTCATCTCCACATGGGGCAAGTAGAAGATATGAAATGAACGTTACCTGGTTGCAAGTAGCGCCGTTCATGCAAGGTCTGGATTGGCACTCGTCGATGTCGACTTCACAGTGTTTCCCGGCAAATCCACTAGCACAGACACAGTTGTAATCGCCGATGCTGTCGAGACACGTGGCGCCGTTTTGGCAAGGGACTGGGGAAGAAATTTAGATATCTTATCATTGCGAGCATTGCTTTAAGTTTACTTTCAACGTTTTAGTAGTATAATGATAGTATTTCTTTTGAGACCCAGAGTGTACCACCGACCACCTCAGGTCAGTCACGCGATGAAAGGAAATCACCTACAGTAGTACAGTTCCCAAGGAAGCTTGATGACAGTAAGGCGGCCGACAAATTAGTCAAAGCCCCTTTTGCAGTATGCATAGATATTAGTAAATACTAAGACAGTGATGAATGTGAGTCTTGATGGACGAAAAGAAAGAGTATGATAAAAGAAAAAAATATAAGTTATGTGGTACGAAGAGAGTGAATGATATGATGATAGAAAATAGAAAAGCAAAACAGAAGAAGGATGGGAAATCGCTTCTACGGTAAATCCTTCAACACCATTAGTACCTACAATCTGTAGCCCGCTGGCCAAGTGTGACGATAATAGCCAACTCTCCCTTTCTCGGCCAGTATTTAGCATTGAAAGATACAGCTGATCAAGTAACCCATATATCGGTCAATCACCAGGCTAAGATTCAAACGGATGAAAGAGCTAAGAAAGTTTTTACTTTATTTTTTAAGTAGGTATAACGTTTTACATGCATACTCTCATTTATATCAGCCGAATCGTCCACTGCTGATCACAGCCTTAAGGAGTTTGCAATAATCCCCATGCTTGGCAGGTGGCTTGAGGATTGCTGTTTAAGATAGGATAAATTTGATCCCTACTTCTTAGAAGACAAAGTCTACTTACACGAAGCACAGTCATCAGTGTTGATCGCACAGTCCTTCCCTTCGTATCCTCTTGCACAAAGACAAGCATAGGACCCTTCAGTGTTGATGCAAGTGGCTTCATTATGGCACGGTGCTGTGACGGAGCATTCGTCGACGTCCCTTTCGCATAGGGCCCCAGTCCAACCCACGGGGCATTGGCAGGTGAATTCGGCGTATGAAGCTTCAGCCATGCATCTGCCTCCATGGCGACACCTATGGAAAAAGAAATAAGACGTAAGAAAACATAATTAGGCTATAAACTTCCGGCTAAAGAATATAAGGACTGTTCCATTTCTCAAGTTGGATGTCTTAAAAATGGCTAAAGGAAATATGAAGAAGATGTTGCTGCACATTGGCTCCTTAGTATATTGACGCCCTGAATACCCAATAGGTATAGGGTATACAACCAACGAGAGCTTTAGGTATCAATGGTGGTTCGCATCAAACAGGCGGCCAGTCACTCGCAAGACGAATTTGAAGTCAACATAATTTCTAACGATTATGCCTTTGTGTCCCCATAGTGTCCTATATGGTGACTAAGGGATACGGATAGAAAGATGATGATATCAATCCTAAAAGAACTATAAACATGATTAATAGAGTAGTCGTCGCTTCACAAATTACAATCAAATTAACGAAGGCACAAAACAGTGGCATTTGTCGTGTAATTGCTAGTTTTCTTCTGGAGTCACTTCAGGTTCAAATATAGGTACTTACTGGTTCGGCGTGCAAGGGTCGAGTGTGTTCTCGCAGTTCCTCCCGGAATGCGGCGGTGCGCACACGCAGCGGTACCCGTTCACGAGGTCGATGCAGGACCCGCCGTGGAGGCACGGGTTACCCGCGCAGTCGTCGATATTCGTCTCGCAGTTTACTCCTGCAATTATGAAATATATTCAGTATTCTCGGCTTCTACTTCTATATCAAATATACAAACAAGACATTTCATCGTAAAATTTCTAACAACTTTTACCAAACAGCAATCTATCAACAATTAGTATTCCACTTGATTATGGTCCTTCAAGCCGGATTCACAATAAACTTTTTATAGGCGTAGGTTTTAAAAAAAATGCATTTATTTGTTTAAGTCCAATGCATGGTCTTTAAAACGTATGGCTGTAAGAATATACCATTTATATTTGTAAGATATCCTTACCAGTGAATCCAAGAACACAATCGCACTTGTAAGCATTGAGTCGGTCGTGGCAGGTGCCGCCATGTTGGCACGGATTGGAACTGCATTCGTCAATGTCACGCTCGCAACGTTGCCCTGGAAGTACATGACATTGTATAAACTTGCCAATAGATCTTCTAGGTAAATGAAAAATATGCCTTCCGACGTGTGCAGTAATCGTGGTCACGGAGTGTTTTTTAATTACTATGTGTAACAATCGCGAAAACCTAAGACAATTTTAGGGCATGAACTTTTCAACTGAGTTTCTAACAAGCTCTTTAAATCAAGAAGCAACACTGATCAAGAAACTAAATCAGAAGCATGTGATGCACTTAGTATTATTTACCTCCGTATCCTGGTAGACAGTGGCAGATGAACTGATTGACTCCATCTTCACAAGAACCTCCGTTGATGCAGGGATTTGAAGCACATTCGTTCACATCGGAGAGGCATCTGAAAAGAAAACAAAAAAACTTACAGATGCTTAGACCACCCTACGCGCACTTATTAATCCGTTGATTCTCATGCACTTGTCCCTGTTGACGCTGAGGTTAGAAGGCACTTGTTGAATTTGACGACCAGCATTGACTCATTACACCTTTAGATTTGCCTCATAGTAAAATGAAACATTTCCGACCGACTTTTATACCAAGAACATACATTAGGTAATAAAACATATATAAAAAAAGTTAAGAACGATCAAGTCACTATTGATCGTGCGAAGGAAGAGTCAAGACCTCTTGATGATGCTTTGTGTAGAATCGAAACGTCGAAAATTCTTCTGGTTAGCTACGAGGCGTTTATGACGTCACGTAGGCTTAGGAAAATTAAGCGGCACTGTCACTAGATATATCTTTAAGTGTTTTTCTCAAATATTAATTTTAAAATTTCTTTATATATTTGTTATTAATATATACGCATTTCCGCAAATTAATGAATTTATTATTAGAAAATATTTTTTTTAAATATTGAATATACCTACTTAGTTCTCGTAAGATAAAGCAAAAACTGTGCTATGTGTATTCCATAGCTATCGAGTTTAGGATTTGGAAGACATCAGGTAGTAAAATTTCAAATAACGAACACTAATTTTAATCTAATATATAAATGCTACCAACATACCTAGCGTCATAATACCCTCTTGGACACTCGCATCGGAACCCGTTGATCCTGTCGATGCACTTGCCACCGTTGGCGCAGGGGTTGGAAATGCATTCGTTGATGTTGGTCTCGCAGTGCTGGCCTGTGAACCCTGGGATGCACTCGCATGTGTATCTGATGAAGACATCGATGTTGTTAAGAAAATACAGCTTACCTTTCACATGATATTTCTTAAAGTAGATGCATATGAAAATAGTATACGTTTTGTACTCATATGAGCACCAAATTACTTTGCGTGCGTAAAGTACTTAGTCTAAATAATATTCCATAGCAAATGATGTGAAATAAATCAGTACTCTGGTTAGTGGAAACACAAAGCTCCAAAAAGAATAACATTAAAAAATTAATCTTTGTATAGAAATAGATTTATTCGTGGAAACAAGAAAATGAAATCTTCAGAATGTATTTTATATGTAATGATTATCTGTCTGAATCATCAAAAACAAAATATAGGGTAAACATAGAAAAATATATACACTATAATTCTTATAAATGTGATGTTTCGTTTATTGTGCTACCTATTTATATAAAAAAATATATTTAAAAAGCAAGTTTGTCCAAAGGTCGTTATATTCAAAAACCATGAAATCAAGATTTTAGTTTACAGTAATTTTGCATTTGGAAAATAATCTCTATTCAACACCATTTCATCAGAAACACGTTTAAGCATCAACTATAAAATTGATTTGTTCACGTTTATAAAAAAAATCCTTACAAAAAAATATACTAAAGCGATGTACAAGCCTAATCAGTGCAATGCAAAAGCAAGTATTAAATGAAACTTACTCAAAATAATTATTGCTGCGTGTGAAGGAAATAAAGAAAACATTAGAACAGTGCAAATAAAACAATATGTACATAATGTGAAACGAAAACGGAAGTAAAATAAGCAAAACCCAAAGCAATGAATCAAATCCGTAAACTAGGTAAGTACAGTTCATTCTTTTCCCAAACGAAATATTAGTTCAAAGTATAAGTATAATAAATAAAGACATAGAAAGAAATTGCAATTCACTTATTCTAATAGTTAGTTTAAGATAAAAAAAACGTTAAAACCGTTAGACACAACCAGATAACATAATTAGTATTTACTTTGAGGATACTGATACGAGTAAGTGATGGAGACCTTCCATTCCATATAAAAACAACAACAACGAAGTTATCGTTGTATTTTACAACGATATATAAAAAGATATGTAAAATACAACGAAATTATCTTTGTATTTTACACCACATGCGCACGGATTCGGGCATTTACACACTTACAAATCTTGTGCGTTTAAAAATATGAAAAGGTGATAAATAATCTTTACATTATTATCGCTACTATCCTTGCTACTCGACAAAAAAGTTTACAGAATGGAAGATTAATAAGGTAAGATGCCCGCCCCTAGAAAGCAATGTAAAGTTATCCAACATCAATAAGCAAAGCATTACATAAAGTTTCTAACAGCAAATAAGGAAGCTGACAACTTATTAACTGTACCGCATGAGATATTTATTTTTAAAGAGCTAGTCACAGCTCCTGAATGAAAGTGTTTAGCTGTATCATGAAAAATGCCTCACGAAATCTTCATTACGATTTCAGAAATGATTTACTGATTAACTTAAAACTTTTCACAATAGGTATGATTTATTAATTAATTATTACTCACATATCATAAACCAACAATATATAAACCACTCATATTCAATCAATATTCAATATTTTAGTTTATTCGTGATTTAATCTTTATTTATAGTAAGACAACGTGCATAGTTTATATACAGTCTCTTCTGTTGTAGTTTTAATTATGCCTAAGCCCTGAACAGTTTTAATGATGGACATGTTATAAAAGTCATACCTGTTGATGCCGTCGATGCAAGTAGCCCCATTTCTACATGGGTTAGAGTAGCATTCGTTGACATTGATTTCGCAGTTCCGTCCCGAAGTACCAGGCTTGCAGCGGCACTGGTATCCACCAATCAGGTCCTCACAATGTCCTGTGGAAAAAGTCATAAAGCATTTTTACAGAAGCATGGCTTACTTATATACACATTTCGAGATCTCATTTCTAAAATAAATAGGATAAAGATATCATTGTATGTTCTAAATAAATTCTAAAAATGTTTGGCAAACTTTGACTGCAAAACCAAGGTGGTGTTGCAGGTACTTAAAACTTTTGTTTCCATGGATTTACTGTGTGCATTACGATACATCAGATACTAAACATAGGCAGAAATGTTCCTCACCTCCAAACTGGCAGGGGTTAGATTCGCACTCGTTAATCTGCGTCTGACAGACTCTGCCAGTGTACCCAGGGTGGCAGTTGCAGGTGAAGCTGTTGTCTCCGTCTATGCACTCTCCTCGGTGGCAAGGGGTCGATAGGCAGTCGTTAATGTTGGTCTCGCATGATAATCCTAGAAAAAAAATCAATATAAAAGTCATTGATATATGAGTTAGTAGAAGAAGCAGTTCATAAAAGGACAAATTAAGAGTAGTCAAACCAATGAGTGTCAGATCGGTATGCAAAAATCATGTTAACTGATAAATAAATAAAAATTCTTCAAAGAACCAAATTTTGTAAAAAAAACATAGCTTATTTCTCGTTGAATAAAATGTTTCGTCAAGTAATTGATGTTGTATTGGCATCGGTTTGAGATATGATAATGTTTTTAATCACAACAGTGGTCAAACACAGCATATAGTATTTCATTGGCACCCGGCACGAGAATCCATAGAATGTATTTTACTGTCGCCTAACTCCTAATGGTATGTTCCGGCAGCTGTCTTTGAGAGCTAGATCTCATTATCGGTTAGGTTTATTTACCATTTTACTTCATCGTGACTAATCATCAGGTGATATTGTGGTCAATGCCTGGGGCCTATCGGTAAAACAAAAACTAAGTGTTATGGGGTCTCTACTCAAACTCTAAGTTTCCTCAGTGACTTACCCGTGTATCCAGGCTGGCACTCACAAGTATAGCCAGCAATGGAGTCTTGGCAGGTACCTCCATTGCGGCAGGGGCTGGACGCGCAGTCATCGATGTTCACTTGACAACGAGCTCCAGTAAACCTGGAATGTAGAACATTGGCATTCATAAGTCTTACTTTGTACCTGCTATAATTTTTACCCAAACAATCAAACAAAACCTCCTAAATGACATCTGCCACACGAGGTACCTTGAGGGTAGCGTATAAAATATATTTGACGACTAAGACATAACATATGAACAGTTCACCGCGCAATCAACACAGATGGACCTGAATGCGTTGATCATGACATGATTGACAACTCCGTTGATGCAGGGGTGAGGGCGCATTCATGAAACAAGTATGACCAGTTAGAAACCCAAACTTAACCAGCAAGATATACATAGAGGTGCACCTGAAGTCGTTGATATTGTTATGGCAGGCACCTCCGTAGTGGCAGAAGTGGCTGACGCATCCATCAAAGACCACAGATGTCTAATTAGAGACCAATAATCACATACATTCTAATAAAACTTACCCAACTACACAAGTGCATCGGAACGCATTGATCATGTCATGGCAGACACCTCCATTGAGGCAGGGATTGTTAGCACACTCGTCTATTTCCACCTCGCACTGTGTTCCCGTGAAGCCTGAGAAAAAGATAGTAATGTATATGAGAGTATGAGACAGAAACAAACTGGTTCCCAGATTTGAGTCTAACAGAACCCCAAATAGGTTCTGTTCTGACTTCTGTTGATATTTAGTCACAGAACATAAAAAGGAAGTCTTATGTTATACAAACTGCTAGCAGCAAATGCCAAAACAGTCTCAAATTAAATCTAAGTATCTAAGAATCACACAAAATCACATGTAAATGACAAAAAATAACTTACAAAACGTTATGAGCAATATCGCTATATAATATTTTTGATTCAGGTAAAACCTAAAGTTGCAGCTTAAATAGAAATTTAGTTACTAATTATTTTTATAGCTTTTCCTGCTTTAGGTAGGCAACGCCAAACTTATTAGTGGAAACGATAAAAATAATATTATTATGCTAAAACAGTTACATTTTACATTTACACGTTTTAATTATGTCGTTTTCTTGTCTCCATGTTTATTTATTTTCCTATCTCTATACCTATTATTATCTATTGCATGTGCCCCAAATAATTCGTTAGGTATTAATTAGTTTACACATATTTGCATTTTTACTAGCTACCTTAGCTAGTTATTTACCTAATTACTTCCCTATTTCGAAACACAATAAGTATTTTTTTTCATGTAGGTACACATTTATACCTCATATTAAATAGAAACATTGGGATATCTATATTCCATTCAAGTAGTAGATTTCGTGCAGGAATGCTAATTGGGGACGAACTTCCAGACCCGTCAAAATTATAACATGTAAAATTGACTACACCAAACCACTTTCAACCATATTCGAAACAGGACAAAGTTTGAAACACAATATAGGATCCATCTCAATATGAGACTGGTCAAGCAAGTAAGGAGCCTTCCAAACGAAATTGAACTTTATGTATTATTTTTAAAGAGCAAATTGTAAAAGTTCATAGTACGGGTCGTGGTGGTACATCTAGCTCAGACCAGTCTCCAAGATTGCCCTTTTATAAATCCAAACCTAAGTGTTGCAGTTGCGTAGGTTTAAAGTCAAAGGCTAAGGGTGTATTTTCGTGTGATATGTTAGAGAAACATGGTGGTAATCTCAGCAGAAATCACAATGTCGCCAAATTGGGAATGTAGACTTGGAAGCAAAAACCATGGTCCTCGCGCTCTCTTCGTTATTTATCGATTCTATTTTCAGTAAATCCTTTTCTCTATATTATATTAGTAACTTATAGACTGCCAGTAGGTAGCAGCGTGTAACTTGGTAAATTTATTGGCCATGCCTCAAAAACTTCTCGCTTTATTTGAAAAACATTAATTATAGATTATATTGCATGAAGAATCTTTGTGCTAACGAGTATTTGTGTAAACCTAATCAGAAAGCCTAGAGCTATATTATGAGACATTATCTCTTAAGTAGTTTTACTATTAGTTATTCTGTGGTTATTTATTTATATATTATTATATTTTATTTATTTATTATATTTTATTACTTCATATTTTATTTATTCCATATCTAATGCTGTTGAATCTAGTAAATAAGTATTGGTACCAACGTACCAAAAACTAAAACTAATAGGAATCTAATTAGCACGCAATTTCGGTATGATCTTTTAAGTATTGATTAGGTCTAATGTAATATATGGAAGATCCTATTATATACAGGTTATTAGGAAGGTCCATATATATTTACGAACTTATAACTTACTCTTTTATAATTGACTTCGTTCGTTTATCAATGCAAGCAAATATAGGCGTGGATAGTGATTGCTTGGCCAACAAGAAATGTAACGCCAAGATATCAATAATTATTGGAATAAAATGTGCTAACGTAGAAATAAAGTTAACAATTGAAAACAATTTGCGCTTACGCAACGCAATTGTAACCTATGGAAGTACGGACGGTACCAACTGAACAAGGTGGGGAGTGGGCCACGCCTCGTGCTTTGTCCGCTCACTTGGCTAAGTTATGAGAGCATAGCGATGTTGTTCAAATAATCGAAGCGTTGTTATTATTATATTAACTTGAAGGTCCCACTACTGAGCAAAGGACTCACTTCCTTCCCTGCAACTACTTCGGTCTAAGGTTTTGGTAGGCCAATCGCTCGTCCCCCAACTCCGCCTAATTTCTTGTCATCTTCAGCTAATTTTTCTACTTTAATGTTTTTTTTTTACCCACAGGTTGGGTTTTTGAGTACATGTTTATAAGTTACTAACAAGTCTATTCACGCACAAATTATGATCAATTATATCTTGTCTACTTAACCTATCAGTGTTTTATGTATATAAAGTGAGTTTAGGAACAGTTTAATGACTTAATTTTTAAGTTTTTTTTTTTAAATTAGTATTACATGCTTACCAAATACATATTACATTTACATCAACAAACAATAATTATTGTAAATGTAATATGTATTTGGTAAGCATGTAATACTGATATACTACTTTAAAAATAATTAAAGAGTACAATATTCGCGTAGCTGCGCCTTGCGGTCTCAGTTGCGAAAATGTCTTTACATTTACGAGCGCCCACGATCCCCGCGATTTTGCGCTCAAATATGTGTAGATGGTTGAAGGAAAGCCTCTGTTGAATAAATGGTTTCAATAATTGTGAGATTTTGTGTTATATTATTAGAACTTAGATGACAATAAGGCATATATAATTCATGGTCATCTATGCCTTGCACCGCACCCGATCGTCACGATTCTATATCATACCCACAATGGCAATGTCCAGCGCATGCTAATGCCGACATTGCGCACATTTTAATGCTAAATATTGTAAATAAGCTTTAGCACCAGCTGATGAGTTTAGAAAGGTGCTTGAGAGTTTACAGAAACTATAAATTTTCTAGTCGAATTTTGTATAAATTTGGATATACTTAAGTATTATTGGTCTAAAAAACAGTAGAGAGTTTTCTTAGTATTGTAATAGAGAAGTGCGGCAAGTCTATTGCTATCTAGTAGACCCAGGTTCAGTTGCATATACTAAAACGTTACAGATTGAATATGTCGAACCGGGTTCTAGCGTATCAAACGCTTATCATCAGTGTGGTGGAGTACCAACAACGTCTGAAACCTTATTACTACGTTCCGAAAGTCAAAAATCGAAATTCCTTTGCAAATGTACCTAGATTATAACCTTAGAATGAAATCATACGATTTTCTTTTATTTCTCCAAAAAAAGAAGTAATCAAAAAAACTGTTTTTATTTTATTTTATTTAAGAAGAAGGTGTATACGTGTTTTTTATACTACACTGATAAGATACAAAAATATATTGGTAACAATGCTGAATTATTTAAATTCTTTAACAAAATATCGCGTCATTAGAATGGAATTCATAAGTCATTTTGTAAATTACATGTTTATTTCGGCCTTCATCCACAATTTTTGAAGCAATGGTAGCTCAGTGGCTTTGGCTATGGACTGCCGCGCAGCAGGTCCATGTTTCGAATCCCGCCGCTGGCTTGAGCTTCACCGCATGGTGGAAGGGCATTTTTGCGAATGCCCGCCTGGCTAGCGACCACCCTCAAGTGGAAAATCTGTCGCCAAGCACCTAACGGTGTGTTCCGGCAGCTTCCTTGAGAGCCAATAATTCTAGGTTAAGCCTGTTAACACCTTCGACCACATCGTCGCTTACCATCAGGTGAGATTGTGGTCAAAGGCTTAGCCTATCAGCAATAAAAAAAAAAAAAAAAAAAAAAAAAAAAGTAAAATTCAAATTCTAATTCAAAATCATTTATTCAATTTAGGCGTCTACGATGCTCTTATGAAGGTCAATTACAATTTTTTATATTAAAATATTCTACATTGTACTGCCACGTTCAGCAAAAAAAAAATTTATAGAGCCACTGCGAGAAGAACGGGCAAGAAACTCGGGGCCATCCTAACGCCCATCGCCATCCTTTTGAATTGAATAAACATTTATTGAAGCTAAATAAAATAGGTAATCTTTTTGTGTATGTGTTGTAATGGATTTGATTCTGAAATAAATATTTTGATTTAAACATATTATGTAATTTTAATACTTTTATGTTTGCAATAACGCATGCTCTGCGGATTACATTACAAAATTACAAATTGACGAGAGGGAAAATTGTTGTTTGTAGTACAACGTAAGTTGAACTATAGATTACTACGTAATTTGAACTATAGATGTCGCTCCACACGCACAGATAAAGGAGCTTCAAAAATGGCTTGCCGAAGAAAAGAAAAACACAGGTAAAAAAATTGTACGGAACTTAAAATTATCTAGAGCAACAGTAAAACAACACAAAGCAAAAGCGAGTACATTAAAAAAGTTAAGATTACAATCAAAAAAGGTATGCAAACTCAACAAAATGTACTCTACTATAAAACAACAAAATGAGACACTTAACCACAAAATTCTGGAACTACAAAAAGTGATTAAACTATTAGAGAATCAAAATAATTACTGTGAAAAAACTTATAGCTACCCAAATCAAACGGCTACCAAGGCAGTTAAAATTCGTGATAGATACAACGTACCGAAAATTAAATGTTTATCTGAAGCACACAGGAGCATAGTGATATTCTCTGACAGTTTAGGTCAGGGAATAGCATCAGCAATAGTAAATCGCATTGACGAAAACATTAAAATAATTAATTATTGTAAGCCAGGAGCTACTTTCCAAAATATATTAGAAAATTTTAATGAAAAGACAAATGCACTTACTGAAAACGACACCGTAGCTATATTTATTGGTAAATACGAAGATGCCCATAATAATATCACAAAAAGATTGTATATTAAGTTGTTAAATGAGATTATAGATAACCCAAACAGACATTTTAACGTGATCATAAGCGGTATCCGCTATAATAGCACACATAACAGTGAAATATATAATATTAATAGAGCTATAGCACATTTGGCAAATACGGTGGAAAATGTTAAATATATAGAATTAAATTTATATGACAACGGCAGGACCAGCAAACTTTATAATACCAAGTATCTCATGAGTCAAATAATAGTTACAGCTTCTGAACAGAAATTTCATGGCACATCGACTCTTAAGTTTATCAAAATGTCTACGGACAGTCAACAATCAACTCAACGTAATACAAATTTTCAAAAAGAATTACACCCGACAAGAATGTATAATATTGAGTTCTAATGTACAAAGTATCCACAACAAATATACTGAAATTGAGGATTTACTCAATGACTACAAGTGCGACGTGTTATGTCTGTCAGAGACATGGGGCAAAGACTACCAAGTTCAAGCAATGAACATAGAAAACTTTGAGTTAGCATCTTATTTTAATAGGAAAATATTTGAACATGGAGGAACAGCCATTTTTGTTAGAAATAATTTAGATTATAAGATTAGACACGATATAAATAAGTTATCATCAGAAATGAGTTTTGAACTGACGGCCATTGAATTAAAAGTTAACAAAGTTGTAATCATTTCAATTTATAGGAGGGATAAAGACATTTATATATTTTTTGACATACTAACTAAGTTACTACACAAACTTTGTAGAGAGGGCAAACGAACTGTAATTGCCGGAGACTTCAACTTAAATGTCTTAAAAACAAATAAGAATGTAAAAAAATTTTAGTCTTTACTTAATAATTTCAATTGTAAATGGGTACTCAATGAACCAACTAGAGTGCAGGGAACAAGTGCATCGTGTATAGACAATTTTGTTGTAAACTTTAATGACTATGAAGGACTAGTATTAGATCGTAAGCTCTCAGACCACAAGGTCACAAAACTATGTATTTATGACAATGTGTATTCGCCCAATGAATGTAAATCTTACTATTTTAAAAGAGTTATTTCTCCGAACAATTGTAATTATTTTAATTTTTTATGTCAAAAAGATTATATTAAATTAGAGACTCAAATAATTATGTGTGATGATCCGAATGCAGGGATGAATATTCTGCTAGACGCAATAAAATTCTATTATAATGTGGCTTTCCCAAGAAAAAAATATCGGAAACAGAAATTTATTTTAAAGTTGTCATCACAGGGTATAGAAACATCTAAAAAGACTTTAGCGAAAATGGAATTATTGCAAGACCTAGTACCGACTGACCAAAGAAAACAGAAAATAAAATCGTATAAAAAAGTTTTGAGAAAAATTTTTACCACAGCCAAAAAAATTAACTATAGTCACAGGATTAAAAAGTCACAGAATAAAATTAAAGAAACATGGAAAATTGTAAATGAAAATGTGAAGCGTGATAAAAACAGAAAAAGTCAAAAACATATAGAGGCAATTATAAACGAAGACGGGAAAAAAATTACGGACGATAAAACCATTGCTGACTTATTCAATACTTTTTTTAAGAATATTGCCCACAAATTGACAAATAATTATAAATTTGACGTAGAAAAATGCATGGACTATTTAACCCTGAATGACAAATCAAAACCAAAAACATTTCTTAAATTTGACGCAGTAACACACAAAGAACTAAAGACTATTATTAGAAACATGAAATCAAAAACCTCCATTGACGTATACGATATGAACGCAAGGACATTAAAGGATTTGATTTTAACAAATAATTGCATAATGAATTTAATTTATACTGTGATAAATAATTGCATAGTGAAAGGCGTTTTTCCCGATTGTCTTAAAATTGGCCGCATTATACCTTTATATAAAAAAGGAAACCACTCAGAAATTGGGAATTATCGCCCAATTTGCATTTTACCAATTATTTCAAAAATTTTTGAAACAGTTATTAAGCGCAGAATAGTTAAGTATTTTGAAAAAAATAGTCTTTTTACTACTTCTCAATTTGGGTTTCGTCAGGGTCGATCCACAGAAATGGCCATAAGAAAAGTAATATACTACATTCTTAACTCCTTGGACAAGGCGCAGAAATGCGCAAGTATTTACTGCGACTTGTCTAAGGCATTTGACTGTTTGCGTCACGACGTACTAATTCTAAAACTTAAATATTATGGATTTGAGGGAGCTGAGCTGAGTATGATGCGTTCCTACCTAAATTGCAGAAGTCAAATTGTATCCATAAACGACGTAACCTCAGCAGTACAAAAAATAGATATTGGCGTACCTCAGGGCTCTATTCTCGGGCCCGTACTATTTTTAATTTATGTTAATGACATAGTAAATGCTATGCCAAGCTGGACTTACACTAGTTTATTTGCGGACGATACCCATGTTGGAGTAAGTGATATATGTGAAAATAGACTAGAAGCAAAACTAAATGATGTGATGACAATTCTCAAGGAATGGTTTAGCGCCAATGGAATCATTCTAAATCCTGACAAGAGTGTTGTCATGCATTACAAAACAAAAAAAGATAAAAAACATAAGGGCTTGTCAGAAAATGTATTCCTAGGTTACACAGTAGATTATACCATAACACATTCTGCCCACATAGATAGTGTGTGCAAAAAAATGGCAAGTCCAAATTATGCATTGTTCAAACTCAAGCCTTTAATGGATATAAAGACGCTTTTGACAGTCTATTATGCGTACGTTCAATCACTAGCTAATTATGCAATTACGGTATGGGGAAACGGGACAAATATAAGTAAAGTTCTTAAAACTCAAAAGAGGGCGATTAGAATTATATTTGGACTCCGAAAACAAACATCAGTTAGAGAATATTTAAAAAAAAATCATATAATGACTGTCATATCATTATATGTTTATAATAGTATTTTGGAGATACACCAGGAAGTTGATAATATGACTAAAAACCTAGATGTACATAATTTTAATTTGCGAAATAAAGAAAAACTATATATGCCGAAAACTAGACTAATAAAGGTAAAAAAACAAGGCGTCCTCAATAAAATATCTATATTTAATAAACTACCATTGACTATAACGAAACTTAACAATCTTGAGTTTAAAAAGAAAATGAAATCTTTCTTTGAATCACATCCATTATATTCTTTAAAAGAATTCATGGACATGCGTCTAACGGAAAATTCATTCCAGTTAAAATAATTAGATACAAATTACCAATCCATTTGACTGCTTAGGCTATAATGAGATGAACTATATAACCAAAGACGAATGTATATTTTGTAATTATTTAATTATCACAATTTTCTGACATCTATTTTTATTTATATTGCTTATAATTTTTCTTGGACATCTCAATTTAGTTAAGCTTATGATTATAATAATTATTTTACCTAGTTTTGTATAACTGTAAATTTGACTTACCGTACAATGTTATAAGGTCAATAAATGAAATATGAATATAATATAATATAATATATAATATGAATATCCATCCCAATACGATGGTTAAAGAGCGATAGGAAAAAAAATAGTTAAGACTCATTGTCATATTAGCTCAATTGGATTAGAGCATACCCCGGCTAAAGGGGGGATGGACGCGGTTTCGAAGACATGGCTTAAATTTTTCCACTCCTAAATTTGTAATTTTGCAATATTATCATGTAATTATTCGTACCACAGTTTAAGTAACAAGTAATAGAAAAGTAGTGTACAGTACCATTTTCAAACTTAACTATTCGCTTAGCAACTAAACACAGTTATAAAAATGAGTGCAAGGACCTAAACAACGATTAATAAAGTTATGACGCTGTCGCTAACCAGCCCTTGTCTGCCCTTATTCGCTCACTCACCAGACAGGTATGCTGACCACTGCGGCATAGAATAAACAGTAGTTTCTACGTGATGTGGTCACAGCTCGAGTGGGACTTACAACCATAGGCGCAGATAAAGTCATGGTACACAATAACAAAATATGGGCTTAAATTAGTGACGCCAAACCGTCTTGGATTTTTTTAGTGTGATTCTGACAGGTCATGCTCGAGGCCCACCGATAAAGCGATAACTTTGCCTGCAACATTCCCATGTATTCCAATACAAATGACGAACTGCACTGCGACCGTCACCTATACTTGAGACACTTTCTCAAAATTTGAATGCCGTAAAATATTTGGATCGTTTTGGGATCGATTTTTTCGCACGTAGCGAAGTTTGCTTAGCCATTCTGAACTGATCAGCAAAGTTAAGCAACATCCGCCGCGGTCATGACTTGGATGGGTGACCGCTAGGGACATTACTACTAGGCGCTTTCGTGCTTCCCAGTTATAGCATGGTGGTAGGGCATTTTGCGAGTGCCCGCCTGGCTAGCTACCACCCTCAAGCACAAAATGAGGGTCGGCAACGCATTGAAAATACTAATGGTATTGCAGATGTCTGTAGAATACGGTAGTCGCTTACCATCAGGCAGGCCGTAAGGTTGTTTGCCGCTCATTGTATAGAAAAAATATATAGCCACGTGTTTGACGGAAACTTGTATCCTAATATTTTTTTGTAGATACAGTGTAATTTTTTTACAATATTATAAAATTATTCGTTAAATTTGATTTCAAAATTTTAAGTTGTCACAAAAATAGAAATAAAACATAAGAGAAAACTGACAAAACCTCAAATGTTGACATTATTTATATTACGTATTTTGTGTACGTTTTCATCAAAAACCCCAAATTTTCTCTTATTTTCGTTCCGTTTTAACAGAGCAAATGTCGTAACCGCCATTACAGCACACGCTTCAAAATGATTTATTTTCAATGAGCAGCATCTGTTACTTTGTTTTACCGACCTTTTGCGGGTGTATAATTTTGAATTATGACTTTTTACTACGTGCGTTTCTGACCTTTTGCATTATTAACTATTTGCAACATTTACGTCAGACTATTTTCGAATCTGACATTTTGCATTGCTAACTTCATACGCATAAAAAGTAGTTTGTTTGATTTGTACTCGCTGGTAATTAGTTCCTAATTTGACAACTCGTTGCCTCATTTAGGTTACGTAACATACGTAGAAATAATATATTACTTAGTGTCTACTTAGACTTAGATAGGTCTGTGTTAGTACAGAAGAATTTGTTTTAATTTTATTATATACATGTATATATCGGAGGCAAATACGATAAATTGCATATAAAGTGTTATTGGTAAAATGCTTACAACCTCTTAGGGTTGACTACTGCTTGTCCTAATAAAATTTATTTTGGATTGTTTTTTTTTATTATATACTTTTTGTTTTTTTTTTTGCCTACTCAGACCCAGCGGCAACACTGGAACGCGCCGTGCTTTGAATAAAGTTTTGAATATTAACATCGAGCAAAGTAATAAAAAATATTAAGCCTTTAAACATCAGGCAGACCTCGTACTTACTCAGTCAAATAAAACATTAAAAAGACAAAAAAAAAACTAAACAAAAAAAAACATTTCAAAATGTTTGTTAGGACTAGCAGAAGTCAACCCCATGAGGTTGTTAGCATTTTTTCCAATAACCCTGTATATCTGCAAATATGCATGACAAAAGTCTTTCAAATAAAGAATAAGAAAAACTTTCAAATAAAAATATCCACCGAACGCTATTCTCAAAACGTAAAACTCCTACACGATAACATGTGTTTTAAATTTTTCCTATAGAATGGGAGCCAGCCCGTCACGGACCGTGGTTTTATGCGCATGAGCACTTCGGAACTGTCATATAAGCCACGTCACAGATTATATAGCAGGGAAAAGTACTAACTAACTGCACAGATGTCTATAACCATCCACATTTCATAACCAGTTTTGTTTTAAAGTTCTTTATCATAAGGAGCGAGCGTGTTGCCATCTACCTGCGATTATCGGCTAGTTAGAGACTCCGGATTACCTATATGAATTTCTTTTTTAGAAAAACCCAATAGTAATGTCCAACTCGAGGATCGAACTGAGCTCTTTGAGATTCTAAGACGACGCTTTGCCTCACTCCATCAACACTGGCCACTACTTATTACATATTATTAAATCTACTTATAATAGTTAAATTCGTTATAGTACTTACATACAAATGATAATAAAATTGCTAAAGCGATTCATGTAATATTTATGATATACTATTTAAGCCACGCTCTCACCAGCGTGGTGATGGATGACGATGATGAAAAGTATTCTATGCCTCATTCATTTCAGACCAAATTTCATCAAAATTAGACTAGCCGTTTGAGCGTGAAGAAGTAACACACATACAAACACACAAGCTTTCGCCTTTTTACCCAACTATCTACATTATACAAGAAAATATTAATAGTTATTTAAAAAAACGGTAAAAATATCCACTTATTCAGTTCAATGATTTCCAAATTACTACAAACGATTGTCTTATAGTGTGTTAAATAATTATTAATATTGAAAATTTTGTACAGACTATAATTACTATGATTTACAGTGCGTGACAATTTAATTATTTACAGAAGAGTAACAATATTATTACGTAGTGAAGTGTCAAAAGATTAGTATTAAAACACACGCGATCAAGAAAAACAATTTAATCATCTATTCGAACAATAAAGAAAATCGTCATTAAGATCTCTTTACAGTGAGTAAAAAAGTTTCTAGTTCCGAAAAATACGTTCCTTTTGAGATGATAGCAAAAACAACGTAATTTTCAGAACTAGAAACTTTGTTTCAGTTTCAGAATGCATGTTGAAACTCTGCGTGCGCTTGAAGCTTAATTACCTGTCTCTATAAATTTTAGGAGGTGCCTGATTTAAGCCTTATTAAAGTTATTAGAGTAATATTTGAATTTTTCAATCAGATTTGCCATAAAATTTCACTTATCCATACTTAAGTTAACTTTACGACGCTTCGTTAAGATAATAAGGTTTACGGAAGACCACACTTTTATTATTATTACTGGAGGCTTTCATGGATCATAATAACTTCACCTATAATTGTGAGTTTTATAGGCTAAAATAACATATAACTATGTTTTTTAAGCCTGATAGGAGTGATAGGTTAGCCCTGCGACCACTGATGGTAAGTGATGATGTAGTCGAAGGTGTTGTTCAGGCTAGCCTAGAATTAGGTGACTTGAATTATAACGAAGAACATAAAAATCATTATTTTTTATAGGGTAGCCTTTGACCTCTATCTTACCTAATGGTATAAAATCATATACCATATACCAAGCCATCATATACTCGTATTTGTATATATAAAAGGAAGTAAATGATTTCGTTGTTAATGAATTCCTATAAGCGAGCACCAGAACATAACAAAGTTTTTTTTGTAATCGTAGAAAATTTACATTTGTCAAACAGTTGCAGTTATGGCAGTCGATGTGTGATTCTTTATATTTAAATACCGGAGAACAAAATATATTTTCAAGGAAATGAAGCGTGAATGATCACGATACAACTCAACCACTCCATGCCTTGAAAGAACCCACTCTGTCATACCAACTAAATTCAGAAAGAACTTAATGAAAGATAGAAATAACTGCACCCAAATAAACATAGACAAGTACAAAACTGAACTCTATGCCGCCGCGTCAAAGATTGATGAATAAAGTATAGACACGACTTATTTCCGCTTGGAAGACAATGCGCGAACTCTCATCGCCATGGGAACCGCACTGAATAGGGCTGTCTCTGTTATGTAATTAGATTTGCTCAAGTTGCAGCGAATTGCGTGAGACACAAGTGATATACGAGATTGTAGGCAGTGTTTGGACACTGTTAGGAAATTGTTGTCGAATTTTATTGTTTTGTTAGGTCTATGTCAACTGTCAACCAGTTTCAAGCAAATGTAACCTAAGGGTCATGTCTGTGATAAGGGTCACATCACAATAGTTAAGTGTAAAGTATGTTTATACCTACATACTCTCTGCAACGGCTGAACATGTTAATTTGGTTTTGGAATTCATTCATTAATTTCAGCCGAAAGAAGTCCAGTGCTGGATATAGGCCTCCCCACACTGGTTTAGGGATACATTTTGGAAATCTTATTCTTTTTCCTTTCATATTTTTACGTATTTCTAAACAAAGTAATGTTTTTAGCACAGCTGTTCTTGCTAACTTGAAAGTAACCTAGATTCATTAGGCTGTGGAACTACATGGGATTTCTACCCCAATTTTTAAGTATCTTAATCCCGGGGGATTATAAACTAATAGAAGGTTACTGCACTGCCTAAACAACTTCATTGTAGTTGTGATCATCATCAACATAATTAATGTCCATTGCTGAACAAAGGCCTTTCTCATTAGGGGGATCGCCATAATACCCACGCTTGGCAGGAGTTATGACGATCGCAAAATTTGTAATTGACCTTCATAAGAGAGTCGCCTTAATTGAGTAAATGATGTAGTCTTAGACTTCGACAAGTTTGGTCAGATGTCAGTTCTCCAGAAGACGCTGATGCCCACCTTCTGGTATTTTGATTCCCACAGGGAGATATGGGGGTGCAATCCTACCCCGGTTCCCCACAGTGAACCGGCACCCCACGGGGATATGCTTGATTTAATAAGGCTTAAGCAGTTGCTGATCTGATATATTAGCCATAGTTTAATAGGCATTAGCATGATATTAAATTATTCAACTCATAAAAATATCAGCAATTTGGATTACATTGCAAAATAATTAAGAATAAACAACTAAAATTAATTGGTTCTTTCCTACCAACGATTTTTACGTCTGAGAGTCTAAACTAGAATTAGCGTTTATAAGTTTTATAACATATGTGAAAACGGGCTATAGTATTATGTCATGACTTTTTTAAATGTTTGACTATGTCAAGAAAGTAATTTAGATATTTATTCCCAACCCTAGCGTTCCTGTCGCAACTCTTTCCAATGCTAATGACAATCATCAGCGGCCGCCGTCAGGCAAGGAGCAAATTGTAACTCTGCAGCACTCTTGCGCAGTTTACCGTTCAGTGGGGAAATCTTTAAGTGCCTACCTGTCTAACTAAATGTGATAAGGAAAAGTAGACACCTATTAGAGATTTCTTAGAAAAGCTAATTGTGATTTACATACACTAAATGCTTACCTACGCCTAAATAAAGTACCTACTAGTTTTGTTCGCCGCGAAATGAAACCTTGCGCTATATGTACTGAAGTGCAAGTAATATTTTGATTTATATTATAAAACCACTTTGACATATGAAATATAATTCCAAGCCGTATAATATGTAATATCTCATTCAATCTGTTCTTGATATTCTGCAAATTTGAACCGTCACCTCATAAAACATCAACTTTTATCTCAACAACCCTCGCTAACCCTCACCTAATTAATTATTAATAGAGTTACTTTGTGTATTTTTGAATAACTTAGTATAAGTAATGTTATTAATTGTGATCTTATAATTATTAATTCTTATTGGTTAATGCCCAAATATACTTCCTGAACTTAAACTTCAGTAATGCACCATCTTGCGTGACAATTTCGCAACTTATCAAAAGCTGTCTTTTGCCGAACAGACCTTTAATGTCTTCATCATTGGCAACCAAATATTTCAAGACACCAAAATTTTCACTTACCAGGCATGCAGACGCATCTGAAGGTACCAGGGTCATCCAGACAGGAGCCATCGTTTCTGCAGGGGTGGCTTTCACACTCGTTGACATTGGTCTCGCAGCGCGGACCCGTGAAGCCCACGGAGCAGTTGCATGCGAAAGAGCCAGGAGTGTTCACGCAGATGCCGTCATGCTCGCAGGGAGAACCTGCATAAAGATAGAACGAATTGACCGAATAAGACAATCTAGTAGTTCAGAAATATTTGGAATACTCTTAATAAATAAGACGAGTCAAGTGCCTTGAACTCTAACTCACTAGAGATAAATTTTGTATCTGACGCATAAATATTTCTAGATAATCTCAAACCGATTTCAGAATAGTCAGTAGATTATCACATAAAACTTAAAGCGCAGCCTCTCATAAAAAGTTCACAAATTCTTATCCTAAATTAATCTCTAAGCTTACAATAATAATAAAACAGTAAAGGTAAAGCCAAAAAGTCGTATGATATAAAATAAATAATTTGTATGATATTCCATTCCAAGTAGTAGGTAACTAATGCATTATATGAATTGATACATAATATAAGTTGTTTAATATCTTAACCATCATCATATGCTACATAAAAAATACTCAATTAATAGAAACACATAACATCACGCCAGTTTCTCGTAGGGTTAGGCAGAGACCACAGATTTCCACTTGCTACGATCCTTGCATATCTCTTTCGCTTCATCTTCCTACACTTATCAATCCTTTCATAAATGGGCGTCGAAATATGATAAACCTGGCCGTTTTTCAGAAATTCTTCAATTTGGTTTTTGAACGTTTGCCTAGGCCTTCCCTTCTCCCAGTTCCGTTCACTTGTCCACGTATACCTGTTTGATCATTCTCATTTATTTCATTCTCTCTACATGTCCAAACCATCTTATACCTTTATCTATCATCTACATCATCTATTCTTTATCTCATAATACATCATATACCTTTCTCGATTTTGGTCACTTATTAATTAAATAATATTTAGTTAATACAAACTAAACCTCAAAATGTGTTAACATCAGCGTGAAAATCGAACGTAATTGTAATTCCATATTTCTATGTGTTTCAATAAAACAGTAATACTAGTTTTATCAGTAAAAGTATATAGGAGTAACTTATCGTAAACTTAAAAGAAATCTTATAGGTGACATACCTTGTTCACATTCATCGATATCTTCGGAACAGTCTAGGCCTTTGTACCCCGAGGCGCAAGAACAGGTGTAGGAGCCGTTGATGGGGCTGGTGTCGCAGATGGCATCGGCATGGCATGGATTGGAAGTGCAGGCGTCGTCGAGGTGGCAAAGCAGACCTGGAAGAAGATGGACGGTATTATTGCTGCAGGACAACGGCTTACATTTATCTAGGACAGTTTCGAGAAAATACATCATTTATTTGCATATATAAAACACAAATTTACGAAATTCTTCCAAGGTTTTAAAAGCTATATATTTAGTATTGGCTAAAATTACGCTTTAAGAATTTTAACTATATTCACATATCTATATATATGATACAAAGTTGTATTGTTTTGAGTATGTTTGAATTTTACTCGTAACGGATTAATGTCTGTATGATAAAGACTAAAACCTCACCAGTTTTTCCAGGAGTACACTTGCAGTAGAACGCGCCAACTCTGTCGATGCAGGTGGCGCCGTTGAAGCAGGCGGCTCCAGCACAATCATCTATGTTGACAGAGCACTCAGGCCCCGTCCAGCCGTTGACGCAAATGCAGGAGAAGCCACCGACGGAGTTCGTGCATGTGGCACCGTTTTGGCAGACAAGAGGCCTGTAGAAAATTTTAACACATTACAAATGTAATACCAAAATATGGAAGAAGTAACAGAATAAGAGCAATGAATTAAGCCCACGAACGTGATCGTAACCTATACATTTAGTAAGCTAAGTTATACTGAGGTAAAGTTAAAGTTATCAATCCTTACTACAAAACGGGTTACAGTGTATTAGCCCTTGCCATACAAATGTACTTTCGTTATATTTTAAATACAGAGTTCAATCTCATCGAAATTTTGTGCCTAATTAATTGTCCTGCCTAATATCTATACTTCTGGTTTGCTAATTTTCCTTAAAAATAGGTATATTCTAAGTTTTTTTGGAAATTTCTTTTGTATGGTAATTCTTATTTTCATATTTAGAGATATTATATAACGAAAAACTGGCAAACTAAGCATATATTTTGAGGTTAACGGACATACAATTTAACCGAGTTAGAACACTTGGGTATTTTATTATGACGAAACTACTTTTGTATGGAAGGGCTACGTGAACTTCCCTTGAAAATTTAGATTTAAAATAAGTAATTTTGTTAATCATTATGTAATCAGCCAGTAGTGATTTTTTCCGCCTTCAGTCTTCGCGGTGAAACTTGGAAGTGTAAAAAATGTGTAATGTTATTTCGAGAACTTTTAACAAAAACTAGAACCCAAAATTACTGATAATTTTATGCAGTCACCAGGCGCATTACTGTTTTAAAGTAAATGAAGCAGAACATCTGAGAATTTTAATTAACTTTTTAAGTAATGCTCTTGAAAATTTGCAACTTGAAAGAAATTAACAGCTTTTTAATAAAAAAAACTTGATCGTCTCATGCGAAAATTGGCAAAAAAGAAAACAGATCATCAACATAGCGCACAAATATTTCGAGCTGTGTAAACGTTACTTATTAGCGAATTTCTGCAAATGTGTGTTTGTGAAAGCATATTTTGGGCGAATTTACTTTATTTAATGAACCATAACGATGCTCTGACTGCCTTGATTATGGGTGTTTAGCATTGCTCTCATTTGGGTTAATGTCACCTTTAATTTAGGGGCTGAGTTAAGATGATCATTGCAAAAGTTACATTTTATGTACGTTTATGTATACCTATGTCGAAATAAGAGCCTTTAATGATAATAAATATTTTAAAATTGTTAATAGTAAGTAAACATTAAATTTATATTTTGGAGAAACACTTAATACATAAAAAAATATATCTGGTGACAATTCCACCTAATTTTCCTGTTAAGGCTGACATGACGTCATGAACGCCACGAAGCCAAACCGGAAGAATTTTCGACGTATTTCGCTTTCACACGAAGCATCCTCAAGAGATCTTGACTCTTCGAGCGCACAATCGAGAAATCTCGGCTCAATCGTGCGCTCTTGAAGTGTTTTCCAAAATATTAATTTAATGTTATCTTAAAATATTTTTTAATATTTGTTATTAGTATTTGGACTTCCGCAAAGTAAAGCCTGCATCTTTTATTCATTATCGTGTTTTAATTGTTTTGTGTTTTGTAGCTATACTCTCGAGTCTCGACCATTGTATGTACTTGAATCATTGTTCGTAAATACTGTACATACCAATTTGTTTTTTTAAATATAACATAACCTTTAAATTTTCGATACAGGAGCTTTTGATGTCCTTCCGTAGTGCTATCCTCGGACAAGGCGTCCGCCTAATAGCAAGTGCCATGACATGTCTTTAGTTGGAGTGTCACGGTTCTCGTCCTACTTGATTCTGATACAACACTCTTCACGCCTAAGCACAGAAGTGTTGGCACACTACTGCTTCAAGATAGAATACCAGACACTAGTGGTTGGGACCAATGCGTGTTAGATATACCACCAAGAAGAACTCTTGCTAAAGAGACCTAACATCTTAAAATTAAAATCTACAAGCGTGTTTACCTACACATGTCTCATTCTCTTTCCAGGTTAAATCATAAATTTTACTTAGATAAGCATTTACTGCCCGTGGGTGCCGGGCTAGAATGTCACCCCATCTCTACACGTGGGTGTCGTAACAGGAGACTAAGGGTAACACACACCAGAAGGTGGGCAGCTGCGCTTTTTGAGGGACTGATATCTCACACTGCGATCCCCAAAACGTCTGCCAAGCAAATCCCCCCATAATGAGGGAGGCTCTGTTCAGCAGTGGAGTCCGGCTGATACAGTTCAGTAAGCATTTACTAAATTGTTACCATATCATTGGTCTCAGTAATTAGACAGTAGGTTTAGCCGTAACAACTCCACCCAGTTCCACCATAGATAATGTAAATCAACGGGTCCATGCATTAGATTTATTGTGCGCAGGCGCAATCGGCTGGGATCGGGAACGGGCGCGGCGCGCGTGCGCTGCTCGTATATCAGATCGGGTAATATTCAAGTTAGGGACTGGTATTTCAACTAGTTTTGACCGAGATTAATACAAAGATACTCATTCATCATAGCGTTGCAAACGTTTTTATGAAATTACTGTTTAGCAGATTCAGTTTACAAGCTTTTGTTAGACTAATTTGTATTGTAAAGATTTGTTTTACATTGCAAATAAATAGGTACGCATAGCCAAAGGTTTTGATCAAATTTATATAAAATTAAATTTATTGGAACGGAATAGTATAAGCCACTTGTAATAAATACTGTGGGTAACTGAAAACAGACAAAGACAATATTGCATACTAGTAGGTATAATTATAGCATAATCGGGATCTTAAACTGCTCGCAAAGATTTCTCAAGAAAGAAGTGTATTAAAGTCAAACAACTATTTTACATCAGAGGATATAAACTATGTTAAAATATAAAATATTATTCTGTCAGGTTCATAGAATTTCTAAGGTTCTCAGATATGGTACGTGTATCTAGAAATTTCTGTGATTTTGAACGAGTCTCACAACGTTATCCGCTAGACTAGTCCAAAAACAAAGAAATTTCTAGGTTCAAATACCATATCTGATAATTTTAGGACCTCTAAGTCTGGAACTTCTAAGAACGAATCTTAGAGCAAAGAAGAGGACAAGTCTCGGGTAACGTTGTGAGACTCGTCCAAAATCACAGAAATTTCTAGATACACGTACCATATCCGAGAGCCTTAGAAACGTTACCAAAACCAAAACATATACGAGTATAATGTACTTTGTGACTAAAACCAAGGTTCAATACACGTATCAAGATCCAGCTCGTAAATTCCAATGGGGTACAATAAATATCGACTTTTAACCGGCACAGCTCCATATTGACATAGCTGTGTGAAATACGCTATAAAGTAGAATATTAAGATTTTGGAAGTGCTGTAAATCAGAGAGTAGTATGGATACAAAGTTTTATTTCTGGGAAATGTTGCTGGACACGTTCGACTTGTTTTTGGATCTTTATGCTTTGCTTTTGATAAAGGTGAGAGTTTTGTACTTGTTACTTTTATATTGACAGTAAACATGAAAATAGATATCCTACTTATGCTAAAGGAGAAAAGAGTCAAAGACAGTAGCAAAGAATAAAGCTGAAATGTTTTGTCAGAAATATGGCCAGAACAATTTACGCTGTTTCGGAAAGTGATTTACCGATACGATGAACTAGGCGTCATTGCTAAAGCAATATAAATATAGCTGAAACCATCGCAAATGGCACAAAAGCGACGGTGACCATCAAGAAGCAATACCAAAACAATATCTGATTGCTGACATTGTTTGAATACGAGTTACATGGAATTTAACAGTGTATGCAAGATCAAATTCCATGTAATCAATAAGCATAATATTAAAGATACGTACGTACTAAATACCTACAAGCCGACGGGAACACTGATCTGTGATTTAATCTGTGACACAGTAAATTTCGTTCTCATACAACAAAACCATTATAGACAGAAAGGAGAACAAATACGCAAAGATAAATAAATGCTTAATGTAAGTATAATATTTATAACAGTTAGCCTGGTGGCGATGACCTGTGGAAGGACGGCAAAAGACAGCTCAGGGCCATCATCATTAATCACATTTCGCTCAAGATAACTGAGTGCTGATGCTCGCTCAAATCGCTCTTTTTGCTTGTAAGCGCTTTCAAAGAACGATGCGATTTTACTAGCGGTGCGCTAGAAGTCCATTATAAAACGCCGCGCCCGCGTTCTCAATAATATTTTTACCGTCATTTTCACCATTCACTTGTTCAGCTGACTAAGAATATTCTTGAATTGAATTTATAATTATATTATTATGAACGATTCCTTTAGATATTTACGTCAAACTTTTTATTATTACAAGAAGGCGAATATTCATCAACTATTGCAACTATTTTAAATAGCGATGTGATTGTACATGGTAGAAGGCTCGGCCTACAATGGGAACTGGCTCTGAAATATACAGCTGCCATTAGAGCCCATCATAAGATGCTAGGCGTTTCATTTTCTTCCTGCGAAGGTTAGTATATATAATGTACAAAATTCTAGCCACCTAGATGCCCTATCCTAAATTTGTTCATCTTTTCTTTTAGGACATTTTTGTTTTCGGACATCGTTTTGAAGAAAACGGTCAATGTCGTTTAGGATCTACGATTTTTATTTTATGTTTGCAATAACCCATGCTCTGAGGATTACATTACAAAATTACAAATTTACTCAATTGGATTAGAGCATACCCCGGCTAAAGGGTGGGATGGACGCGGGTTCGAATCCCGCACATGACTTAAATTTTCCTCTCGTAAATTTGTGATTTTGTAACTACGAATTTAGTTTTTATTTTAACAATACCGCATTCCACAAGCAAATTTATTATTAACTCGAAAATAATTTAAAGTGTAGTAAAAAAATCGCTTGTGTTAAGCTTTATTATAGACTGACACCAAAATAACTTTCAACTTGTTTAACTCTATCGTTAAATATGTTACCTTTACCTGATGAACCGAATTTTGTAAAACAATTTCTCTTTATTTCAGAGTTGCTACATGTTCTCAGCTCAGAGCCGCAAACCTAATAGCTTAATTAATTTGCAAATACCATTCACCTGTATTAACTATCTCTTAAATCTATACTTGCCTACTAAATTATTAAAACTTATAACCTCGTCTAGACAGCTACCGGTACCCGGTAGCATGGCATGCGCAAGCGCCGCTTAGCCGTAATGATCCCCAGGCACCCTGCGCTCAGAGCAAATTAGCCTGTGTAATTTACTCGTAAAATACACCACGAATTTAACCACGCCAGTAGACTTTCGTCCACTAAAATTACAGGGGACAATAAAAATTTAACGCTTGAAAATCATATGTTACTGCTAAGGATCGAAGACATAATTTCAAAAATAAAACTCATACAACCAAACTAACTTTTGTGGTTTTGGGCATGTTGCCATTGGTGAGAATAAAATCAAAATAATTTTAACCAATTGAGGTTTTTATAATTGTAATGCATTAAGGTAGTTAATTTTACACACCAGTTAATTTTTTTTATATAATGCTTGTAAAGTTAAATCTTTTTAAATGGATTTGCACCTTAACTTGTTATTATAAAAAAAAAACAAAATTATTGCTTGCGAATTAATGGAAATCAGGAATCAGTCAATCAGTCAAGTAAATTCATAATTAAATTTAGGCATGTACGACGGTCATGAAGGTTAGAAAATATAACTAGATTTTTCTTTACTGCCTCATTCAGCATATATTGCTAGAAAGAAGAGATTAATAAGAATAGAAATAATAGAAGACTAATAATAGAAGTTTAGTAGATAGAAGCTACTTAGAGAAGAACGGGGCAAATTCTTGGTGTCTAATTTATGTTTTTATATGTAATTTATATCTGATATTATACTGTTAGCGCTATCTGAGGAACTAGCACTTTCTGATGAAATGATATCTCACACTACGATCCGCAAAACGCCTGCCAAGTGTGGGGATTATGGCAAACCCCCCATAAAGGGGGAGGTTATGTTCAGCAGTAGACGATCCGGCTGATACAGTATTCTACAGTTAACGTATTAAAACCACCTAACTCTTCATCGATATCTTTATATAGATACCAATATCTCAAATACTTTTTATTAGGCGTCGGTACACATACCATAAAACACGAACAGAGAACTTTTACTTATAAGAACTTACAAGACCATTCCGAAAAGCAGACGCTGATTTAAAAGTAACACATCAAACACCAAATTACGTTTCTAAAACACCAATTTGCATAAGATAGCATAACCGGCTAAGTCTTCATCGAGCTGATCATGATCCCAGAACCATTTATAACTGACAAGACGGTAGGCGGTGTGGTAGCGTCCGCCATTCAATTTGAGATTATTGAACCGTAATCAATCTTGCTGGTGATCGATTTATCAGCGGTAAAGTACAAAAAGACAGTTTTCTAGTAGGTGCAGATGGATTTTTACTCTAGTATGTTAGCTTGTATGGTGCACGCTGACACGTAGCATCAATTTTCTACCTCTCTATACTATCCATACTACTATACTACTAATATAACATAAGCTAAAGTGACTCTGTCTGTCTGTCTCGCTTTCACGCTAAAACTGCTGAACCGATTTGGATAAAATTTGGTATGGAAATAGCTTGAGACCCGGGGAAGAACATAGAATATTTTTATCCAACTGCGCAAAAAAGAGGTTAATGGTTTTGCGCGATAAAATACACGCGGGGGGGAGCCGCGGCCGGAAAGCTAGTGTATTAGAAAACTATGAGTGAGAACACTAAAATATTTTTTTTACATGAAATAATATCTAAGTTCAAATAATTGTACTTTTTTGATAACTTATAGACTACCCTTTGACCTACTATCTCAACTGATGGTAAGCGATGATGTGGTCGAAGATGTTGTTCAGGCTAACTTAGAATTACTGGCTCTTAAGGACAGCTGTCGGAACACACCGTTAGGTGCTTGGCGACAGATTTTCTACTTGAGGGTGGTAGCTAACCAAGCGGGCAATCGCAAAATGCCCTACCACCATGCAATAACGACTGCCATCCTAAGAAAACAACCGGGACCGACGGCTTAACGTGTCCTGCGAAAAACGGAAGCGCTCAGTAGTAATGTCACTAGCGGTCACCCATCCAAGTCATGACTACGGCGGACGTTGCTTAACTTTGCTGATCGGTTAAAGATAGCAAAGCAAACCTCGCTAATAGCGGTTAAAAGTTAAATATTATTTCTTACATGAAATAAATCTCTAAGTTAAAATAATTGTAAGTGTCAAACGCTTTGCTGAAGTTGGAAAATGCTGTTATTGATATGGCGACCTATCTGCTGATTGCTTCTTAGTTGTGGATGGTAAAATAGTAAATCATATTGTGTTCCCTGTCAAAATCGGTTATGTGCAGTCACCGTTTATTCGAATTCTGAATGGTTTTCAAACTTACACAAAAAACGCAATGCTATAAATCTGGCAAAGGAAGCTAAACAAGCAAATGCTGCTGACAATTTCCTAGTCAACACTAACTAACAGAGTGCAGTAATAAAAAACAAAATTACAGATTTAACAAGGTGGTTGACGTAAAAACTTGTCGCGCTACACGTAATAAATCTTGTTGTAACGGCTTGTGAAAATGCAATTACTCTGCCCACTTGAAGAGAAGCACTGAACTTAGGGCACAGCTTGAAACACGGGCTTGATGGCCAAGCATAACTTAACAAACATAGTATAATTATATCTATGCAAGGAGACAGTTGATATATAAGGTAGATGGATGTGATACAAATCAGTGTTTCAAATCTTAACCGTTATTTGACTCTGAATTGATCGCTACTAATCGCAATATTCAGACTGAAGCAAATAGCAATTGTATAAAACATCAAGAGTTTGTATAATACATTTATAATGTATTAGTATTTCTTGTATATCGAGTGGAGGTATTACAATATTTTTTTAGCAAATAAAGGAACCGACTTCAACACTCAAAACTGTGAAATAACATTTTGAAGTCGGTACCATGATAGTTCAAAAGTACCTATTATCACAATACGGTGCGCATGGTACCGACTTCGACAAGTTATTTCAAACTTTTGGGAGTTGAAGTCGGTTCCATTTCTTGCAAAAAATATGTTTTCACACTTTTTAGTGACCCTTGCTACTTATACGGGATCGATTATGATTCATTGTTAACGACTATATCATCAAGACAGCTAAATACTTTTCAGGTATCTTAGTGTAACTCAAAAACGGCTTGACCGATTTTGATGAAACTTAAAATGGGAAACGACGAGCATCAGCTTTCAAACAAAAAAATAATTTTCAAAATCGGTTCACCCAGTCCAGAGTTCTGAGGTAACAAACATAAAAAAAAAATACAGACGAACTCCTCCTTTTTGGAATTCGGTTAAAAAGGCATACATAGGTTACTACGGTTCCTTAGGAAGATTAGGTTTAATTGATGCTGGCAAACATGATTAAGTACTTCTTATTAAAATGTATGTCTAATATAATATAAAAGTAATCCACACGAACCACACACGAGAAAATTATTATTGAAACAAAATTGTATTAAAATGATCGTACAATTTACTGTCTATACCTTTAAAGCTTTCCTCAGAGCATTTATTCCCGTCGCAGCCACCTTCGAAGAGTCTACACTATGAAAAAACCAACACGAAACTCGATATTGGGAACGCATTTATCTGTTGCGTTTCATGAGCCAATGGGTCGGATTGTATGACACTATCCCATACAACAATCCGCCATTAAAAAAACATCTCAACCGCAAAGTGATAAGGCATATTATTGAAGAATATACATAAAGCTTTTAGATGAGAGAACATGTAAAATAAGATGCAAGGAACAAGACTAAGCAGTTAAAGTGTGCTCGGGCAAACATATCCTTAGATCCGTAAAACAGGATATCACAAGAAAGTGAGCTTTATTGCCTTGAAATAAAAATTAAAAAATACGAATAGGAAGTTAAAAATACGTGATTGTTTCCCAAGAAGCCTTTACAGCGGGCGGTCTGGCTTGTCCACGGTTGGTCGAAGTATTAATAGAATAAATAGTGACGATTAATTTCGGGGAAACAGGCAATAATAAAATATTAATGCATAGTTCGGATTAAGTATTCAATATATCAGAATGAAAAATAAGGAGCTTTTTGGGCCGTTTCATATTAATTTTAATTATTAATTTTGATATTAAATTAACATTGAAACTTTAATGATGTCATTATTATTCAAAAATAGTCTTTATTATACACAAATAATAAGTCATTATTACTCATAAATAGCAATATTCTTATCGTTATTTTATTTAAGTAAAAGCTCCCTATGACGTGCATTTAGAAAGCCAATTTAAAATGTAACTACCATATTTTACCGAAGCAGGTTTGATAATGGTAGGGAGAGGAAATCAAAGAGTAACAAAATATCTAATGCTTAACATATATGCCAGATTGAAAGATTTTTGTACATATTTAAAGCGCTCGTAGCGTTGATTTGCCGTTCTTAACCAGCCAGCTAAGTAAAGCAACGTCCGCTGCGTTGGATGAGTCATGAGTTGGATGGGTGACCGGTATTGACATAACTATTCAGCGCTTTTTTGCTTCGGTTGGTCCCTTTTGTTGTCTTATGGTGGCAGTTACAGCAGGGTAGGGCATTTGGTGACCGCTCGTTTGGATAACTACCACCCTCAGGTAGCAAAACTGTTTATAGGCACTATCGGCAGCTGTCCTTGAGAGCCAGTAATTCTTTACTATGTAGGCAGGTAGGGCATTTTGCGAATGCCCGCCTGGCTAGCTACCGCCCTCAAGTAGAAAGTCTATCAGCAAGCACCTAACGGTGTGTTCCGGCAGCTAAACATGAGAACCAGTAATTCTAGGTTAGCCTGAACAACATCTTCGACCACATTGTCACTAACCATCCGGTGAAATAGTGGTCAAACGGTAGCCTATCAGCTATAAATGAAAAAAATATATAAGAAACAGAGCTATGCTCAAGACATAGCAAATAACCATTAGCATCATAACACAAGGCTAAGGTTCTAGCTATACCGTGCGAACTTGGAAGGAACAGTTTTTTACCGTAGATCATTAGCTAACAATTAATGAAGACGCCACATCACATATGGTGATGGGGGACGTTGCTCCCGATACGAGTTATGAGTTGTACGCGAGAGGGGAACTAAAACACGTGTATTGGAGAAAAACTAAGATAAATATTCGCAGTTATAAGGTCAATAAAAGTTGTGGAGCTATAAAAATGTATACTTTTAATTACTACAACATTTTGCATTGGGCTTGAAATAGACATTAAAGAATTGAGATTTAAGAAAAACGCGATTTATGAATTCAATCGACTGCCCGTTAGTAAATACTACATTTTTAACATACTCCAAAAATCGGAAGTGGAAATGCTACTTAACTTCAAAAGATTATTGTTTACCCATATCCGCTGGAAATTAAGAAATAACATTAAAATTAAAATACATTTGTTGAAATCTCAATAAAACACTAAACGAAAAGTGCCTACTGAAAAATTTATCCAAAAACTATATACATACCTAATCCTAATATATATTTAAAGTTTGGATGAAATATGTCATCAAGAGTAAAACACTTGCCAAGAAAGTCGCCATATAAACTTAATATTATGATAATTATTTACATATAGTTTAACCAAAGGCCGTTGACTTTTTGAGGAGGTATTTAACTAGGTATTTACTAATCACCGGCTGATACATCAATGTGACCAGATTGCGGCAAAAAAACAGGCTCTACGATTCATAATTTAGATGTCATTAGCTCATTTATCATAAATACTCTGGGGTAATACGTTTTATCAATCATCTATGTATTTTGCAAAACATGTTAAGAAAAATGCCGCGTGGTCTGGATAATCAAAGATGGCGTCCGATATTAAATTACACGTATGGATCGATCATATTGTTTGTTCCTCTCGAAATCACCTTTCAACTGATTCTGAATTTTATTTTGTTAATATTAAGGTGCATTATGTAGTTGATAATTGTTTTTTGGAAGTGTAATCATCCGATCCGTTCCAGCCTTTTGTTTTATCGAGATGCCGGCTTAATTGGACCGCGCCGATTCCTTGACAACCGAGTAATATCTACCAAATTCCATCTTTAGGTTCCGAAAATTGCAATCATTCTTGTCCTCAAGGATTAAGACTCAAAATACGATAGCACTTAAACAGATAGATACAAACGCGACGTTGCTAATTTAATGCTGGTTCGAGGTCCAAAAAGGATACGTGATGCAATTTAGAAAGATGTAACTGTTCTTTAAATTGTTTGCGTATGAATTCTTAATTGCAGTTGGAGCTTTATTGGTGGTTGAATCATGTTGCTAATCCGTTGTCTGTCTGCTGTTACTCAACACGGCGCGGGCGCGGTATTTTTTTAGCAGATTAATTCCTGGTCATCTTCCATGTTCTAACAGTTATACATGTTACACGTTACAAATAATGGCATAGCCGTTATGCTTGTCATTCTTTTTAGAAACGGGGTATTTATTAAGTAACACGGCATTAAAATTATATTAGACAATACATTTCGATTACCTATTTCAATTAATTTACCAGAAATTAATTGAAATAGGTAATATAAATTTATTGTTACCCTGTGAGAATTCTTACAGCCGATCCTTAGGGATTAAAAAAAAACGATAGTAACTTAAAGCACGAAGTCACGTCCATTAAAAAAAAACAGAAGTGACTTCCAATGAAAACTATAAAATAACTTGCCGAGGTATATAACTAGAGGTCAGAGTTTGCAATCAGATCAGATGATTGCAAACTCTAACCTCACATTATCAAGGTCCGACTTCTTCGAAATATTTCATACTGTCTACTGTAAAAGTTTTTTTATTTTTTTTGAGTGTCGCACACTGCTTACAAAATCATTTACTCTGCTAAAGTAGTGTTTACTATCGACAAGAGCAAATACCATCAAATCATCCAAGTATACAAGTAGACTATAAGTTAAAAAAGGCTGTAACGTTTTTGACGAAACTTAAATGGGATCATACTCCACCAAAAAAAAGTTTAATAATCATCAATTCGTAATTGGCGGAGTAATCACGTAACAACATATAGTCGAATTGAGAACCTCCTTTTTCTTGAAAGAAGATTCAAAAGAAATCTAGACGCTTGTTGTATACAGGCGATAACAGAGGATAGTCAGACTGAAGACAGTTTTGACGTAGACGCTATAAAAGACAATAAGGTTGATTTATATTTTTTTTTAATTAGACCGCGCATGCAAAGCACTAAAATTAAATACAACACAATACTTGAAATTGACTTCTATTACCAGATTCTACATGTTGTTTGACTAGAAGCTTACCTCAAAGCACATTCGTCCACATCAGCTTCACAGAGCGTCCCCGTAAACGTAGGCGGGCATTCACAGGTGTAAGAATTCAAGCCGTCGACACACGTCGCCCCGTTTTGGCATAGATGGCCTGGACAGTCGTCGATGTCAATCTCACAGTTCTGACCTCGGTAACCTGAGAAAGAGACAAATCAAGTTAATCATATCAGTGTTTTAAGTTGAAAAACGCTTGAGTGGATTACTACTAGGATTGTACTTTTACATGTTTCTAAATATGATTACAACAAAAACTATCACGTGCTAAGCGAAAATCACATTTATAAATTTAATGGAATCAAGCCCGTGACCTCCGATTTCGCGCCGGATGCCTAAACCACTCGGGTACCGGAACAAACTCTTTCGAGCTGAAACTTTGTGCTAAAATTTTATCACTCATCATCATAGATGGGGGTCGGTGCGCGATCATCTGATCCAAAGAAGTGCTTTTTCATGCACTTGATGCTCTGAATGATGTCGCGACCCATCTATATTTCTAAATATGTTTACAAGCACTATAGCTTGCTAAGTGAAAATCTCATTTACAAATTATAAGAGAACAAAATTTCGATTCCCGCCCGGAACAAAGAAATTGTGCTCTATGTAAATATACTTTTGCATGATTAATTTTGAACACACCAAGTACAGGCGTAGTTATGGTAAAGACCATAATGTCATCAACAGCACACCATGTACATCAAAATTATATTTTCTTGGACTATTTTCATTCCTCAAAAAAATATACCATCACACGCCTACGTTTTCTTGAAAAGGGAGACAAACACCAACGTACGTTACCATACTGTCTTTTTAACATAGTTAAATTAATAATAATAATACAGTTTTACGACTATTTAGTTATGGGAATAGTTAAGAACCAGAATCTAAAGACATGAATCATATTGATGAGTTCTTTGCTATTTAAGAAAATAATTAGTCACCTATTCGATTTCTCGAAATTCAAAGCACTAATGAAGGCACATCTGCTTTATTAACTTCGCAAAAAACTAAATTTTGTTTTATAATAACCACATGGTGAAATATTAAGTCGTATAGTCGAGTGAAACTAATTTATGATGACTAATGATTTATACTATCAGAACATCTTTAGTCCCGTTAATTGTAAAAATGTGTTCGCTATAATTGAAGTAGAAATTTATTTAAATAAACATTTTGATGAGATTATTAACTTTTATATTTTTATCCTGAATACTACTAGTTTTCCGAATTATAATAAGATTACGAACTCTAGCAATTATTACAACTAAATATGTAATTTATATAGCGTTGTATTTCTTTAAAAATGAATCTTTGAGTAAGGTAGAGATGAAATATAATATATATATATTTTATGTATGTTATATAAATGTAGTTAGTTAGTAAAAAAAAAAGACACAAAACTTGTTTTTCGAAATTTTGGAGCTGTATTAGTGTTTTTTTTTTCTATCATGAGAAATATAATGGAATCGCGTTATCGGACCAGGCATAATATTTGTCATATGCTCTAGAATATTACTTGTTTTATTCAGATCTATAAAGCGTACACTCTTTCTAAAAAACATGTTTAAAGTTTGCCTTTTTAAGACTCACTTCCACTTACGGCATTTTGCGAATGGCACACATACAACGATCAAGTAGCGAAGAGAACCTGTCGCCAAATTACTAACGATGAGTTTCATCAGCTGTTCTTGAGAGTCAGGTCCCATTCTAGATTAAAGCTGCTAACTTTCGACCGCATCGTCATTTACCATAGTTGAGATCATGGTCAAAGGCTAACCAGTAATAAAAAACTCCTATCCTATCGTTTTCGGTAGCGTATATAAAAACTCTGTCCCGTGGGTTGCCGGGCTAGAATATGTCCCCCCCCCCCCCCCCAATGCTACCTATGGGTGACGTAATAGGCGACATAAGGTAAAACACCGAAAGGTGGTCAACAGCCTTCCGGTCTGAGCAACTGATATCTTAAATGGCGATCCCCAAGACGCTTGGTGAGCGTGAGGAATATGTATGACAAACCCTCCCTTAATATGAGAGGCTGTGTTTAACAGTGGACAATCCGGTATTGCCTTGATTGATACAATATAGTATATCAGAACACTTCCAGCACTTGATGATGTGGGTTCAATCACAGTCCAAGGACAATAGTTACTTCCCAAACTTCCAATCAAATCGGACAAACAAACATCAATGTTGACCATGGATGGTGAACACAGATTTCTTTTTGTAAACTACTCACTACACTTTACGTTAACACATGGGCATACGTAGCACCAGTGATTAGCAACTGTAGTATCTCATTACCTTCATTAACCAAGCCACTGTTCCCACGGACGCCACATGTGTCTGTTTATGGGATATAAAAACGTAACGGCTCCAAGCTTAAATCTTTCGACGCCTTTTTGCTGGTACAACATGCGGAAAGTTAAGTAAATATTGTAAATATTTTGGTTACTCGAGGTCTGGTGGAGGAGTCCAATGTTGTTACGACCTGGAGTCGGGTCAGGATGGTTTATATTCCTTTTGGATTTTACTGGATGTTTAATAGTAACATCTTTTTACAGTAATATGTAGTCTATGTATCATATTGATTCTCCATTGTGTAGAGTTGTATTAGTGATAAACGCGGAGTCTTGTTTTGATCCCATTTATCTCTTCGTCGTGGCTCTACGAATTTTGGTCAAATTTGATACCAGGAAGAATCTTGAAATTCTGAACCATATAAATGATAGTTCATCGTCATAATCCCCTTTTCCCACTTAATGAGGTTGGTATGTTAAGTCTTCGCCAACAACACAAAATATTCAATAAACACGTATTCAAAAAAGTGTATGCGTTAACAACACGACATATTTGTAGGAAATATACTGATAAGACTCATAATAATTTTTATCCCTTAGTAATAATTATTCAATTTCATCAAAAACTACGACACTGACTTCGCAAGCATAAGCTTGTAACAAAAAGGAATCTTATAACAACACCAAGATAAAAATAAAATGAAAAAAAAATACTCCTTGTGGACACAAGTGCATCCAGCGGAAGAAAATAAGTTACAAGAATTATAAATACCAACGGACTAATTAATGACATGTCCTTCGTTTGCATTGTAACTCCATATAGGAAGAATAATTGCTACAAACCACATGCGTATGAAATACAAAAACTAGACTTAAAAATAAAGGAGATTATTGTTCCATTAGAAAAAATAAGTTCGAAAATATCTTGCCCAAAAAATTGTTGAGAGGTGGAATCACGACAAATATTCGACAAGCTAGCCGAGCCCTGCGCCCGAAGTCTCTTCACCAATATTTACATCCATACATGAATGGATAATTGAATTTATTCATGCTTAAATGCACAAAGGTACCACGAAATCTATTTATGAATCCGAATCGACAATAACATTAACATAAGTATTAGTACCTTATGTGTGAGAGTCTGATTCGTCGTGTTTCCCAGAAGTTTACACTACAATTGTTAATAATGCGGAAGCTGTTATATCAATTATTTTAAGAACTCCTTAAACACATGTCGCAGCGTTAACACCATGTGCGTTATCTTCATTAGTCATTTTAGATGTGACTTTATTATTATTGGTGATAGAAAAGATGTTAATGAAATTATTGTAGACCGGAAATGGAAATTTTAATAAGTATCTAATGATTAGTACAGGAAATAGACTCATTATAATACTCATGTTTATTATGCCTTATGGATTTCAGACGACCTGTTTAAGTTTATAATACACTAGCGGCCCGCTCCGGCTTAGCACGGGTATTTAATAAAAACTCAACTTTTTTGAAAATATTCTATAGGCTATGTTCATCTGGGATAATGTAGGATTCCAATGGTGAAAGAAATTTTCAAATCACACCAGTAGTTAAGTTTATTCGTTACATTAAAAAATACAAATCTTTCCTCTTCATTACATTAGTACAGTGTAGATGTAGATAATTATTACAGATAGTTTCCAGCGTCATGAACAACCTCATTAGTCACTTAAATTTTTGTCTAAAAATGTATTCCATAAATACAGTAACAAACTTAATTCATTTCGAAAGTGTTTTACTCATTCTTACAAAAGTAGAATATAATATTCATGGTATTTTTATTGATGTGCAGACATTTTTTACTTTTATAGCATTAGCTTTTAGAGACATATGTCGCGTCTCGTACAACTGGCGCTGTTTTTTTTTCCATCCAATAGATACTCTATTTTAGTAGGCAATAAACAAATACATCAACTTCGGGTGTTAATTAAGTGGTCTTTACTGTTCCCACACTTAAGAGCTGATGACGTCAGTATGAGAAATCTATTTAAAGTGGCCGTGTCGTGTTGATGATGTTGGACCCCCTCTAATAAATTGAAATGTCAAACGGACACTTCAATAGCCTGAAAGTTTTCACAAAAAGCTTTAACTATGAGTCAGTAATATGTATTCGAAGTACAAGCGCATGAATCATGTTTAAAAAATGGGTTAGACATTGCTCCATGTCCGTTAAGTTGAAAGAGGAAATTCGCGATTGGTAATCGTTTAGCATGATATTGAAAACTATGCTATTTAAAAATAGATGGAATTATTATTCATGTCTTATATTCATTTTGGTACCTAATTCTATTTTAAAATGAGGAATTAATTTACCAGAAAAGCATTACATTGCATTGACTGCCGCGTATCTGTGTATATAAAAGAAGCGTGTATAAATCCGAGGTATATATAAATACCAGGCTATTACCACTATTTTTAGGATATTAAGGACATAATATCTAATAGGGGCGAGCCAATTGCCACTTAAAACGGGCACATTTTCATGCACCAGATTGTTAATAAAGTGGTCTTGTAAATAAACAACATTGTTAAGACCCCGGTCTTTGATCTTTTGTCTTGGTCGTCAGAATTGAATCCTAAAGCTAGCGTGCCACTATTGCATTTAGGCCCTCGAGACCACTCACAAGGAAATGTAGTACTGTCTGTTCTTGTTCTGGACAAGGAGGCTGGAGCTTAACAAAAAATGTGAGATTCATTACACCCCGTCCACAAAATTTAAACTTTCTCTCACTCAATCCCAACAAAACTATTCATGAAATAATTTCACATCCAAAGACAATCACGTTAATCTACTTCCTCCATGTGCCATTTCTCAGTGTGTGTCGCAACAGTTCACCACCGTTTTGCAACTCCGTAATGAAGCTAATGAAGCACTGCCAGAGAGAACTAAATAAAAATGTGATGTAACACCAACTGTTGAAACTGCGGTTCTTCGCAAATTATACGGATCGAGTGGAGAAAGGATGCAATTTGTGTGTTTACTAACAGACGAATAAAATAATTTGTGTTAAAGTGTCTGTGGGCAGGTGTTTTTATTCGTGCCAAAAAAGCAAATTTTTGGTAAAGTAGACAATATACGAGCATGTATGTATATACAACGTTATTATAAATAGTTTATTACAAATTTAAAACATAAACTATAAACTATAAACAATGCGTTAAAAAGTTAAGAAAATCGGATGACGGGTCCACCAGTTAGTACTAAGCCACTCATAATAAACAAAAGCAATAATTTTTTTAAAAGCTTGGTTAAATAAACATACGACTTAAATGATAAGAAGCGTTAAAAAGTAAAAAAATATACAAAATAGTTGTTTGAGCGATGTTATTTAGTTTGTAAGCTGACTCTTTATTTCGCAAAGCCACAAAAGTAGGTACCACTGCTACCAATCTTATCACTATCTTTAAAATCATTAAACACAAACACGTTTAGCACCACTATAAATATAACGCAAACATCATTTCTGAAGCTAAGTGCAGCTTTCGAAGTGGGCAGGTCGTGGTCGCCGCGAGGCATGGTCGACTTTCAGGCCTTAGTCTATGAGACTATGAGTCGGACACGCAATGTCATGACAATATAAACAATTTTGAACTTAACAACATTGGCTTTAAGTTGAAAATCATCTGCGAAGACCTTGTTCTGATAGTTGAAGATACGATATTTATTCAATGCTGTGTATGAGGAATTTAATACCTACGGGCAAGAAGACGGAATGTTATGTAGATGATGTATGCAGTTTTCGTAGCTTGCTATTGGCCTGTGACGATTTAAGACCTTACTTGGACTTGAATTAGTAGAACGTAAGCTTCCCAACTAAATATTTGAGAATTTAATCTTATCATAGTTTTGTGCATTTTTCAGAGTTCTTGGAAAAGCATTGTATCTACAAAAAGAATTAAATTAATTTCAGCTTTATTGAACAGCTTTAAATGTTCATTGAAATGATGTTGCTAAACCCATTTCAATGAACTTAGATCAGCATTGTCCTTATTTCCAAAACTGCCCGTAAGCGAAATTAAATCAGCTGTACTTACCAAATTGCTATTTACATAAAATTGTATTGACCTAAGTAGCTGCAGGCGGTTTACAAGGAGTGGTTTAAGCTGCAAGTTCTTGACTATCATTAGAAGTAAAATACATTTGATTTATATGTCTGATTTTGATTTCAAATGAATCTTATTTTGCCTTAGTTTTTATTAAAGTTCTACTAATCATATGATAAAATGAAGAACTTGTTATATTATAAATATTGGATTGTCTGATGAAATCATATATTATTATGTATAAGATTGCTGTTGAAGATAAAATTGTAAATGTAAATTCTTGACCGTTAAAGACAAGTTGATTGTCGATAGACGATGTATGATAAGAGTATTTGTCATTCGTAACAAATGCTTTAAATGCAATAACTAATCACTTGCCGTAAACGGAAACTTGAACTTGTTAAATACCTGCTGATATTTAATTCGGAAAAGATTGTTCTTAGCGGTAATGCCACCTTTTGTATTGACATTGTCGATTCCCTTAATCATGTTTCTTCTCTCATGTGAAGTTACTTACTTGTGAAGAACCTACAATATGGTCTATCTAATAAGAATCTGATATCAAGACAAAAAGATTAACTTAAAATCTACCGTAAATTTGAAGCAAAAAATTTTTTTTGGGATCTATTACGGATTAAAAAATATATACTTAACTAGCGTAAGTTTATGGTTAAGTTGATTCAATTTTGGTATATTTAGTTTGTTAAATTCCGAATGTATGAGGACCGTTAGTAATTTTGGATTAATATCATTTAAATTAATTTATAAAATTGGTAATAAAGCTTATTTAGACGAGAGCTATATAACTTTTCTATTAAATAAACGGCAATTTGGATTCCGACACTCAATAATATCACCAAATACACTATTCAGCTACAGTTTATTAGTTATAAAGGGATCTTTTATTTCTTAATAAATAAATTTGTATTTGCCTATACCATTTTCTCTGAAACCAACATTTTGAATCAAAATATATTTTTTTATGTACTTACCACTAGGACAATCACACTCGTATCTCAGCTGATCCAACGGCGAGCACCTCCCATCATGAAGACACGGAGAGGGCTCACAAGGAACATACTCTGCATCGCAGTCCCTTCCAGTATACCCTGGTTCGCAAACACAAGTATATGAGCCGTGGGTGTTGAAGCACCGGCCGTGGTGACAAGGACCTGAGCCGCCGGTGCCACTGGAGCATTCGACCACGTCTTCTGTGCACCTGGAGCCAGTGAATCCGGGAGGACAGTCGCAGGAGTAGCCAGCATTGGTGGTATTGTCGGCAACACAGCGTCCTCCATTTCTGCAAGGTTGCGACGCGCAATGGTCTTCATGCGAGCATTCTTCTCCTATGGACAAGAATAATTATCGTTTAATTTTAATATTGTTAAGTTTGCAATGACGCCTGCTTTAATTCTATATATCCCGCACATGACTATAATTTTTTCACTCGTAAATTTGTAATTTTGTATCGTTTAATTTAGCATGGTTACTTGCATCTTACATGAAAAAAGAAATAATCATACTGGATCCTTGAATATATGCAGTTACTTAATAGCAATACACTTTAGAGATTTAGCATAAATCGGTATACAAAATGGGATTGAATTTTGAGTAGCATATTAAAATTCATATAAGTGAGTTATTAAAGATAAAATCGGAGTTTTGGCACAAATAAGACTAGTTTCAAATAAACAACATTGAGGTCGTGAACCTATCAATATACAGTATATAGTTGTACTATAAAACTAGCTTCTTGTTTTCATAGCAGATAAAATTTCATGAATAATTTATATATATTTTTTCCTTAAAATCTAGATTTTTATATATTATCATTTGTATGAAACGATGAAGAATGTAAATTTATTGTAATTAAGAATCTGACAAAGTAATGGGCCATTAAGAGTATTTAAAAGAATAGGACGTTGATAACCATTCCATCATTTTATGACCATAAGCATTATAAATGGAATAATATATATATATGTATAGATATATGTATAGATACCCATTTTTATTAGATTATGACGGAACGCGTACGAGGCCTACATGATTTTAAGCGGTAAACTCTGTCTATAACATATCGTCGCGAACTGCACTGCGCTCATCAGCCTGAGACATTCAGTTGTTAATTCTCAAGTGCCTGTAATTTACTGTCTCTCAATGACTGTCGCCGTAACATACTATAAGGTGCTTGGCGACATATTTTCTACTTGATGGTGGTAGCGAGCTAGGCAAGCGTGCATTCGCAGAATGCTCTATCATCATATGGTGAAGCTCAAGTCGGTGGTGGGTCTGATCTAGCCATGGATCTGCGGCGGTCCTTTTACCGCTCGGCTACCACTTCTTCACACTCCGTTGTGACTTGATATCCGTGTTATAGGTATATAGGTAATGAAGACGCTGTTGATATGATATGTAATTATTGAAAACTTAAATAAGTACAAGAATAAACTTAAGTACCTACCTACAAGGCATGCACAATTCTATATCCGCCGAAAATGTAACTGATTATATTATCACATCTACGAGTACAACAATTTTATAAGAATTTGTCACCAATTTATTTAGAATACTGATCTGAGGCCTCAGACATCAGATTGTGTTACAAGACGAAGAATAATTCGATTTGATTGGCCGAAACGAGCTTAAATTGATATTATAGGCACTATTCCGATTGCTAATATACACAAGTGATCTGGCCCGAATTTTTATGATTAGTTATTATAGTTAGATTATGGAAATAGGCAATTAGTTCTCAACATTGTTGAAGCTACAAACGATGAAATGTTTGTGATAATAGCAATCTTGTTTTTGAATCATATACAAAACAAGAAATAACGTACTGCAAACTGGTAGAGGGCTAGACCATTTGGACTGTATGTGAGTCTGGAATGATTTGTGCGTTGTCAAAATGCTTACATTGTTCAAGCTGCAGTGTTGTACTCGTATTTATAGCTCGTAGTGTTTTGTTCATAAAGGCAGAACGCCGGTAAGAAGAAAATGTAATAAATTTTTCTAAATATGTTTACAAGCATTATTGCGTGCTATGCAATAATCACATTTATAAATTATCGGAGCACACATTTAGAAATATTCCTAGAAGGGTAGCACTACGAGAGTTAAGTATTTGAAAAAGCACTTCTATGGATCAGATAAAGTCTATTGTGACGGAACAAGCTCGAGGCCCACCTGATGTTAAGCGGACTAACATCTGCCTATAACAGATGCAATTCGTCACGAAGTGCACTGCACCCGTCACTTTTGAGACATAGTTGTTAAGTCTCATGTGCATGTAATTTCACTGGCTCTCAAGGATTGCTGCCGGAACACACCGTTAGGTGCTTGGCGACAGATGTAAGTAATACCAGGTTAAAGTAATACCATTGGAGCACAAAGTTTTGGCTGTAACGAGTTCGTTCCAGTGGCTGAGAGGAATAGGCATCCGGCGCGAAATCAGAGGACGCGGGTTCGTTTCCCATAAATAAATAAATCTGTTTAATTAGTGCTCGAATAATTTCTAAATGAAATGTAATACATATTCTATTCACTCTCATTTATTGATTTACTAGCTTTCCGGGCACGGCTCCGCCCGCGCGTATGTCGGTTATCGCGCAAAAATATTAACCTCTTTTTGCGCAGTTGGATAAAAACTATCTTATGTTTTTTCCCGGGTCTCAAACTATTTCCATACCAAATTTCATTCAAATCGGTAACTACAGTAGTTTTGGCGTGAAAGCGTAACAGACAGACAGAGTTACTTTCGCATTTATAATATTACTAGCTTTCCGGGCGCAACTCCGCCCGCGCGTATGTCGGTTATCGCGCAAAAACATTAACCTCTTTTTGGGCAGAGGGATAAAAACTATCCTATGTTTTTTCCCGGGTCTCAAACTATTTCCATACTAAATTCCATTCAAATCGGTCCAGTAGTTTTGGCGTGAAAGAGTAACAGACAGACAGACAGAGTTACTTTTGCATTTATAATATTAGTACTGATTAGTACTGATTAAAACGAATACATATAGATTGTGTGAAATACTGGTAATAGAGAACATAACGTTTTAGCGATACCGAGTACCTACAGCATATTTAGTATAATTTCAAAATAAACTTTCTATGTTCATCTGTGCCGATCATGTTTAAGCTTTGACTGTGACAATGGTTAATTTTCCGTGAAATCTTTGAAATGTCACGACCCGAATATCTCAATACTACACCTAAAACGCATGAATATGTTAACATGCTACTTAACTAAAAATGCCAATTCAAAAATTTGTAAGTAAAAGAGACTGCGGTTGGTGAATTTGTTCACTTTAGTATGAATACCAAGTACTTTTTTTATTTACATAACAGAGACATTTATTTTTATTCATTTATTTATAGGAAGACCTACAGCTTTCGTTTACAGTATAGTATAAAAAAAC